>OZ012736.1:78259037-78859037 GCA_963859935.3 Lathyrus sativus
GTTTCAGTGTAATCAATACCTTCTTGTTGACTGTACCCTTGAGCAACCAGCCTTGCCTTATTTCTTTCAACTTCTCCTTTCTCATTCAGCTTATTTCTGAAGACCCATTTTGTTCCAATTATATTGAATCCTTGTGGTCTTTGAACTAGATCCCATACATCATTTCTGGTGAATTGATTTAACTCTTCTTGCATGGCAATAATCCAATCATTGTCTTGCAGAGCTTCATCTACAGAAGATGGTTCAATTTCTGACACCAGTCCAAATAATGATGCTTCAGATGATCTTAGAAAGGATCTTGTTCTGATGGGATCATCTTTCTTTCCAATAATGACATTCTCTGGATGAGAAGCTTTAATTCTGGATGATGATCCTCTAACAGTTGATTCTTCAGAAATATTTAGATTATTCATTTGAGAAGTTAAAGGAATAACATCTGGCGTTGCTTCTGGTTCCTTTACTTGAATTTTGTCTGCTTCTGGGACTTCAGAGTCAATGAAGACTACTTCTCTATCTGTAGAGTTTTCAGACTGCTTTGACTTTTCAGAGCCAAGCTTATCATCAAATCTGACATGAATGGATTCTTCCACAATCTGTGTCTCAGTGTTGTATACTCTGTAGCCTTTAGAGCGTAGAGAATATCCAAGCATGAAACACTTCTGTGCTTTGGAATCAAACTTGTTCAGATTTTCCTTAGTATTTAACATATAGCAAATACATCCAAAAGGATGAAAATATGAAATGTTGGGCTTTCTGTTCTTCCATAGTTCATATGGAGTCTTTTTCAGAAGAGGTCTTACAGACACTCTGTTCTGAATGTAACAGGCTGTGTTGATTGCTTCTGCCCAAAAGTGTTTTGCCAAATTTGTCTCATTGATCATGGTTCTGGCCATTTCTTGCAGAGTTCTGTTTTTCCTTTCTACAACCCCATTTTGTTGTGGAGTTCTAGGGCAGGAAAAATCATGAGCAATGCCATTTTCAGAAAAATATTTTTCAAAATATTTATTTTCAAATTCACCACCATGATCACTTCTGACTTTTATAATTTTGAAATCTTTTTCATTCTGGACTTGCTTGCAGAAGTCAAAGAACACAGAATGTGACTCATCCTTGTGTTTTAAGAACTTTACCCATGTCCATCTACTATAGTCATCAACAATGACTAATCCATACTTCTTGCCTCTGATGGATGCAGTTTTCACTGGTCCAAACAGATCAATATGAAGTAATTCTAGTGGTTTGGAAGTAGAAACAACATTTTTTGATTTAAAAGATGATTTTGAAAACTTCCCTTTTTGGCATGCTTCACAAAGAGCATCTGAAGTGAACTTCAGATTAGGGAGTCCTCTGACAAGATTAAGTTTATTAATCTGAGATATACATCTCATATTAATATGGCCCAATCTTCTGTGCCATACCCATTGCTCTTCATTAACAGACAAGAAGCATTTAACATTTTGAACTTTAAGTTCTGAAAGATTTATTTTATAAATGTTGTTTTTCCTCTTACCACTAAATAGGATAGAGCCATCCTTTTGACTAATAGCTTTACAACATTTTTTTATTAAACTTAATATCATAACCATTGTCACTTAATTGACTTATGGACAATAAGTTATGCTTTAACCCTTCAACAAGTAAAACATTAGTAATAGAGGGAAGTTTACCATTTCCAATGGTGCCAGATCCAATGATCTTTCCCTTCTGGTTCCCTCCAAACTTCACATCACCTCCAGATCTAAGTTCCAGGCTTTGGAACATAGACTTTTCTCCTGTCATGTGTCGTGAGCATCCAGAGTCCAGGTACCATGATTGGCGTCCTGACCTTGCTGCTAAGAACATCTGCAACAGGAATTATTTTACTTTTAGGTACCCAGATCTTCTTGGGTCCTTTAGGGTTAGTTGGTTTGTAGGTTTGTCTAAACTTCTGTTTTTCAACATAATGTTTATTCTGACTTGCCTTGGGTTTAAACACATAAGTATTCTTCTCAGAGCTTGTGTGTTTAATGTCATTTAAGTGACCAAACTTAAATGAGAGTACAGAGGTGTCTTCTTGATGAAGAGTTTGTCAACAGATTTTGGATTACTTTCAGAGGAAGATTCATATCCAATACCTCTTCTGTTGTTCCCACTAACACCATAGATCATAGAAGCCATCTTGCTTCTGTCTATGCTCTTAGTAAGAAATCTCTGAAAGCTAGAGTCATATTTTTCTAAAATATTTTCACATGACTTAGCCTCAGATTCAGATTCTTGTTGAGTTATTTCAAAGTCATTTTTGATTTTCAGATTAATTTCTTTTTGCTCAACAAGTTTTGTCTTCAGAAGATCAATCTCAGATTCAAGACTGCTTTTCAGCTTCTTGTATTTGAGTTTGATATTGTTATAGCTTTTCAGAACTTCTGATAAAACTTTGACAAGTTCTTCTTTAGTAAGTTTAGCCATTACCTCTTCAGCGTCATCGTCAGATTCAGAATCAGATTCAGATCCTGAAGTTCCTTCTTCCTGATCTTCTGTGCTGGCCATCAGTGCAACATTAGCACATTCTTCTTCTGATTCAGAAGATGATTCAGATTCATCTGTGTCATCCCATGTTGCCATCAGAACCTTCTTCTTTTTGTTAAACTTCTTCTTGGGTTTTTCTCCTTGAAGTTTGGGGCAATCATTCTTGTAATGCCCAGGTTTTTTGCACTCATAGCATACAACTTCTTTCTTGCCAGATCTTCTGTGCCCAGAAGATTCCTTTCTTTGATTAGATTTTCTGAAGTTGTTGAACTTATTTCCCTTGTGCTTCTAGAGTCTGTTGATCCTTCTGGACAACATGGATAGCTCATCTTCTTCTTTAGAAGAAGATCCTTCAGAGCTTTCTTCAATAACCTGCAAAGCTTTAGCAGATTTATTAGATTTTAAAGCAATAGATTTACCTTTTTCTTTCTTCTGAGGTTCATCTTCCTCAAGCTCAATTTCATGGCTCCTCAGTGAACTGATGAGTTCTTCTAAAGAGATCTTGTTCAGATCTTTAGCCATCTTCAGCGCTGTCACCATAGGTCTCTATCTGGTAGGTAGACTTCTGATGATTTTCTTTACATGATCTGATGTGGAGTATCCCTTGTCCAGAACCTTTAGACCAGCTGTGAGGATCTGAAATCTGGAGAACATAGCTTCAACAGATTCAGAGTCTTCCATCTTAAAGGCTTCATACTTCTGGATCAGAGCCAGAGCCTTTGTTTCCTTGACTTGAGAGTTTCCCTCATGAGTCATCTTTAAGGATTCAAACATATCAAATGCAGTTTCCCTGTTTGTAATTTTTTCATACTCAGTATGAGATATTGCATTCAATAATATTGTTCTGGCCTTGTGATGATTTCTAAAATCTTTCTTCTGAGCATCTGTCATAGATTTTCTGTCTATCTTCTTGTCATTCCCATCTGTGGGATGAACATATCCATCTATGACCAGATCCCATAAATCAGCATCATATCCAAGGAAAAAACTTTCAATTCTGTCTTTCCAGTAATCAAATTTCTCCCCATCAAACATAGGGGGTTTGGTGCTGATTCTGTCCCTTTCTTCATATTTGTTGTTAATGTTGGATATTGTATTATCAGCCATAGTAACAACCAAATATATATCAAAGTATTTCTCTCTGGATCTTTACTGTCACTGTTAAGTGGTAGCACACACAAAACCGGAGCTCTGATGCCAACTGAAGGTGAGATAATACTTAGAAGGGGGGGTTGAATAAGTATGAAAGATTAAAACTTAGAATAAAAACTCAAGTATTTTTATCCTGGTTCGTTGAACTCAACTACTCCAGTCCACCCTTCCTATAGTGATTTGCCTTTCTCAATCAAGGACTTAATCCACTATTTAATCAAACAGATTACAATAGCAACACTTAAGAACAACTGTTCTTAGTCTTCTCAAGAGCTACTGATTCCAACTGAATCCTCTTAAGGAAATCTTTTACAATCAATGTAAAACTATTACAAGAGTAAGAATGCTTCTAAAAAGCTTTTATCACAACTGTGATATTTCTCTTAAGTTTAAGTACAATGAAATAAGTTCTTAGAAAGAATATGAAAGTATGTGAGCTTGAATGTTTTTGATTTCTTTTCAACAAAATGTCAACTAAAGAATTTGGTGGAGTCTTGCTTTTATAGGCAGCTGATCCAAGGTGAGCTACACGTTGAGAAGAGTGTCCAAAAGGTCTGAGCCTTTTTGTCTTCACATTAAGTGACCTTTCCTAGAAGAAGAAAGCACAGAAAAATCCTTTTTGTATGTGTTTTTGTGTCTAGCATAAATAAGGAAAGAGACGTTTGATTTACTCCAACGAATATAATCTTTGAATATTTCTTCTTCAGTTTTCAGCAAATATATCAGAGTCTAATTGGGTCAGAGTCTTCTGATGATGATTAGAGTCTTGCTGAATCAGAGTCTTCTGCGGCAGGTGTGCTTTCAGCGTGTTAAATATCAAAGCATATTTGAGACAGAACTTCAGTACTGGCAGCTTTAGTACTTTCAGAATCTTCTGTAGAAACTATGCTTTGAAAAGCTCTTCATACAAAATTCTTCTTTGCTTCAGATGCTTCTGACTTGCTTCAGATTCTTCTGGAGCTTCTGCTTCAGATCCTTCTGGAACTTTTGCTTCAGATCCTTCTGGAAGCTACGCTCAGGATCTTCTGTTAGCGGCAATCAGAATCTTCTAATTAATGCATCTGGCGCTTCAGAGTGTAGCTAATTTCTTGTGTTCAATTCTGATTTGCTTCTGGAGTGTTAATTCCTTTACTATCTGCAGTAAAAACTCTCAAGCAAATTTTAGAGTATATAATTCTTAAATACAAAATTTCATAATAGTTATCATCAAAACATAGAGATATTATTAAGAACCAATCTGTGTTCTAACAATTTCTACGCCTTTCGTGCGAGGGTCACGTTTCTCGATGTGAATTTTCGAGGGTGCGACATATAGCTGAGAGGAAGAATCGAAGTATACTGAACATGACTTGGAGTATATTGAAAGCTAAAGATATGCCAAAGAGATTTTGGGATAAAGCAGCTTTGATAGCAGTATATATTCTAAATAGATTTCTAAACAAGAAGATGGTCGTGAAGACTCCTTATGAGGCTTGGACAAATGTGAAGCAGAATGTTAGTCATCTTAGAGTGTTTGAAACAATGGGTTTCATGCATGTACCTAAACAATTGAGGAAGAAACTAGATGATCAAAGTTAAACAATGGTGCTCATAGGTTATCATTCGACTGGTGCACACAAGTTGTATTCATTAAATGTTGATAACCTAATATTTAGTCGAGATGTCCTAGTGAAGGAAAGTAAATGGTGGGATTGGATTCATGGGTCAGTTCGACAGAAGTCAGATACACTTACGACTGTGTTTGAAGAAGATTAACAAACTGAAGTACCAACCAATCAAAATAAATTATCACCTACGCAGAATGTTAGAAGATCAACTAGAGAAAGAACTGAGTCAAAAAAGCTAGCTGGATATGAGAGATTTCCAAATCAATTTGTCGATGTCAATGCTGATTTAATAGAAGAAGCAATGATGATGGATAAAGAGGAACTAAACAATTTTGATCAAGCCATGAATGATACAAATTGGTTAGCAGTCATGAAAGAATAACCTAGGTCAATCGAGAAGAACAAGACATGGGAGCTTGTCAAAAAGTCAATTGAGAAACCAATTGATGTGAAGTTGGTTTACAAGTTGAAACGCAGGCCGAATGGAGAAATTGCCGAGCATAAGGCAAGACTAATAGTGAGAGGTTTTTTTTAAAATCCTAGTATTAATTTCGACGAAGTCTATGCACCTGTTGCAAGGTTGGAGACAATCAGAATTATTCTGTCAGCAATCATAGAGAGGGTGGAAGATACATCAGTTGGATGTAAAATCAGTCTTTGTGAATAGACCTTTGGAAGAGTAAGTCTATGTCAGTCAACCACCAATATTTGAAATCAAAGGGAAGTATTTAAAGGTGTATAGATCGAGGAAGGCTCTCTATGGTTTGAAGCAAGCTCCGAGAGCTTGGAATAAGAGAATAGATAGCTTTCTGATCAAAGTAAGTTTCACAAAGTGTGTCTCTGAACACGTAGTGTATGTCAATGTTGCAGACATTTTCACTTGAATCATCATATGCCAGTATATAGATGATTTGTTGATTATAGGTGTAGATGAAGCAAAGATAACAAAAATCAAGTCGAAGATGATGCATGAATTTGAAATGTGAGACCTAGGGAAGTTGTCATATATCTTAGGGATGAAGTTCAAAGACATGTGTGAAAGAGTGTCCCTGCACATAAAGAAGTATGTCCAAGATATCTTGAAGAGGCTCAAGATGATGAATTGTAATGCAACTGTTACACCATTAGAAACTTAAGCAAAGTTGAGGAATGAGCCAAATGACGAGTTTGTAAATGCTACACAGTATAAAATGATCATTCGATCTTTAAGGTATATTTGGAATACCAGGCCAGACATTTGTCAAAGTGTGGGATTGTTAAGTATATTCATGAAGAGACCCCAAGAATGTTATCTCACTGCAGTTAAGAGGTTGTCGAGATACATAAAGGGTATAATTGATCATGATGTGTTGATGCCAAGGCAGAAGAAGACCATCACAGATGCAGAAGTATATGGCTACAATGATTCAAACTTTAGTGGAGATCAAGATGAAAAGAATATTATTCCAAGCTACACATTCATAATCAAAGGCGCTCCAATCTCATGGAGCTTAAGGAAGCAAACCATTGTGGCTTTGTCGTCATGTGAAGTTGAGTACGTGGTTGCATCATATATAGCATGTCAAGCATTATGGATCAATATGATGCTTGAAGAACTCAAGATACTAGAACCTAAGAAATTGAAGTTTTTTATTGATAATAAGTCAGTTATCGACCTGTCGAACCACCCAGTGTGTCATGGTTGAAGTAAGCACAAAGAAAGAATGTATCATTTTTTGAGGAATCAAGTTAACAAAGGAAAACTTAAACTTAATCATTGTGAAACAAAATGGAAAATAACTAATATACTCACCAAACCCTTGAAGAAAGTCAGGTTCGAAGAGTTGAAGAGAAGCATCAGGATAAGAAGTCTCGAGAACATGAATTATGGGGTATGCTAGAAGTTGTAATTCAATATTCTGTAGAATGGTGACATTTCACTATGTCTAAGTAGTAAGAATTCAATGTTATGTTGAAATAGCTAATCTGAGGTATAGGAATAATTTGTATTCAAAAGAGTTGAATACAACATTTAGTTGGTATGTCAAAATGTGTTTGGCATATGTCGAATTGTATATTTTGGATTTGGGCTTTATTTGCCTATTAAGGGCCATATTATTTTTTAAATAAAATAGAATTTCACTCAATACGAATCCTAATTTTCACAATTCAATTTATAATTTTTCTCTCTTTTCTTTCTTCTTCTTGTTTCACCTTTCTTAAAAACCCTTGTGTACCAACATTTGCAAATGCGATAAATTCAAAAGTTATGAAACCAATATATTAAAAAATTATTAAATGAAAAATGTTATATAGATAATTTTTGAAAAATAAAGAAAGTAGTATATTAGATATTTCATATTATATATATATATATATATATATATATATATATATATATATATATATATATATATATATATATATATATATATATATATATATATATATATATATATATATATATATATATATATATATATATATATATATATATATATATATATATATATATATATATATATATATATATATATATATATATATATATATATATATATATATATATATATATATATATATATATATATATATATATATATATATATATATATATATATATATATATATATTAAATAAAAACAAAAATGGATACAATGTTTACTAACAAAAAGAAAAAGAAAAATAGTACCTTTAAAAATATTTAATAACAAAAATATATGAGAACATAGAACTTGCCTGCCACTCAATCGAATGATGCCTTACTAGATGCGTAGATGTGCTAAAGGATAATAGAAATTCGACGAAGGGCAGAGCGATGAAATTCATCGCACCCCAAGTCGTGAATGGGAAACTTGAAGTTGTAATTGAAGAAGATGATATTATCTCTGAAGTCAAATTTTGGGAATCCTCTTTGATTCTTTACGCAATGGGAGTTGACCTAAGCATGAATGCGGTTAAGAATTTCATGACCAAGAATTGGAACTGTGTTCAATTGCCGGATATGTATTACAATGATGAAGGTTATTTTATCCTTCGATTCAAGTCATTCAAGGACCGAGATGAAGTTTTGCTGAGAGGACCATACATGATAAGAAACATCCCTCTGCTGATTCGTGAATGGAGGCCAGGTTTCAAGGTCAAAGATGAACTTCTGCGAACTCTACCTATTTGGGTGAAACTGCCTCAACTACCCATCATTCTGTGGGGTGATACAAGTTTAAACAAGATAGGAAGCGCTCTTGGAAACCCCATCATGACAGATGAATGTACGTCAAACAGACTCCGAGTATCCTATGCGTGAATACTTGTGGAAATGGATATTACAAAAGAACTTCCACAAACAATTACCATTGGTGATAATGAAGGAGAAAAGATCCAACAAGCTATTGAGTATGAATGGAGACCCCTGTTCTGCAGTAATTGTCAAAAGGTTGGCCATAGTTGTGACAAACCTAAAGTGACACAACAATGGAAACCTAAACCTGCACCACAACATACAGGTAATGTGAAAACTGTGAAGGACAACACTGTTGAAAGGATTCCTAGGGCTGTAGGAAACAACAACACTGCAGGTAACAAGGTTATTACTGATATTGCTAGTTCCCCTGCTGTGATTAACATTGTTAAGGGTAATACCTTATCTGAGATTTCCACTGACCTGGTTAGTAAGGCTGCTGATCCACCTCTAGAAAATGAAGTTAACCTAATTGAGCAGGTTGAGGCAATTATGAAAAAATGGATAGAAGTTATAAGAAGTGGTAAGGATAGAGGCAAACAAAAAGTTAACCCCAACAGTGTAAACAAGATTGTTTGTGATAATGGATTTGAGGCTCTTGAGATTTCGAAGGATCTTATAGAGTCTCAAAATACTGGCCAATGATTACATCTTGGAATGTGAGGGGGCTGAATAAATTGGGGAAGTTAAAGGAGATTAGCTCCTGTCTCTTTAATCTTCACCCTAAGATTGCAATCTTACTAGAGACAAGAGTTAAGCATGACAAGGCGAGAAAAATCAGAGATCAGCTTAACCTCAAAGGCCAATATCTTGACAATTACAAAGAACATTACAATGGCAGAATTTGGATCTACTGGGATGAGAGACAATGTGATGTCAGAGTGATAAAATGCACATCACAGATGATACATTGTGGTATCCATGATGTAAATGGAGTATTCCAAACTTGGATGACAGCTATCTATGCGTTGAACCAACTTGAGCAAAGAAGGAAACTAAGGGAAGACTTGAAACAAATTCATGACAGCTAACAGGGCCCTTGGTTCCTTATGGGCGATTTCAACAATGTAACTAAATCTATGGACAGAATAGGTGGGAACCTAGTGACTAAAAGAGAGTTTGGAGATCTTAGAAGCTTGATGGATCATGCTGGCTTGTTTGAGAAGGATAACACAGGAGACTATTTTACCTGGACAAATAAACACTCTATAGGTACCATTTATTCAAAAATTGACCATGTTCTTGGTAATATAGACTGGCTGCAGGATAATATTGATTTGAAGCTAGAGATTCTCCCTCCTAGTATCTCTGATCACTGCCTTTTAGGCTTGAGTGCTGAGAAGATTAACAGAGCAGTACACAAAAAATTCAAATTTACAAATAGTGTGGTGAAGATAGCAGATTATCATGACACTGTCAAACAGAACTGGAACAAAGAGATTACTGGCAGACCCATGGCTAGACTGTGGTATAAACTGATGAGATTGCAAGCTCCCCTAAGCAGACTGAGCAAACAGTTTTCAAACCTCCAGCAGACCATTGTCCAAGCAAGGAATGATTTATTACAAACCCAGGAAAGTCTCATAATGGACAGAATGAATACTGAGATCATTGAGAAAGTTAAAACCTGTACTGATGAATTGACCCATCTGCAAGAACTTCAGGACCAAATGCTGAGACAGAGGAGAAAGATTAATTGGCTTAGAGAAGGCGATATGAATTCATCTTTCTTCTATGCTTACCTAAAATCCAGGACTACAACCACAAATATTAGCCAACTCTATAAAGATGATGGTACTTGTATTCACAACCAGGAAGACATAGAAAAAGAGGTGCGTGAGTTTTATGGAAAATTGATGGGCACAAGAGAACCTAGAATAAATATGATTGATATTGATGTCATGAGGGAGGGGCCTCAACTGTCCATGGAACAAAGAGCTGATCTAATTTCACTAGTGTCTGTTACTGAAGTCACTAATGCCTTAAAAGGGATAGGTGACCTTAAGAGCCCAGGTATAGATGGTTACAGAGGAAAAATTTTCAAAGCCAGCTGGGACATTGTTGATAAAGATGTTATTGAAGCTGTTACAGAATTCTTTGAGAAGAATGTGATTTATAAAGCTTTCAATGAAACAATTGTTACTCTTATTCCTAAACAGCCGGACGCCAAAACCTTGAAAGATTATAGGCCAATTGCTGGATGCTCAACAATCTACAAAATCATATCCAAGATCCTCACAACCAGACTTGGGAAGGTGTTGGGTAACATCATCAGTAAAGCGCAGGCAGCCTTTGTTCCAGGTCAGAAAATCCATTCTCACATCTTACTAGCTATGGAACTTTTAAAAGGTTATAATAGGAATACTGGTACTCCTAGATGCATGGTACAATTAGATCTCCAAAAATCTTATGACATGGTTGATTGGGGTGCTCTTGAAAATATTCTTAGTGAAGTAGGATTACCTAAGAAATTTGTTGATTGGATTATGACCACTGTGACTACAGTTTCTTATAGATTTAATATCAATGGCAAGTATACTGATAAGATCAATGCTAGAAGAGGTATTAGGCAAGGGGACCCCTTATCCCCTCTCCTGTTTGTAATAATTATGGAATATCTCATCAGATTACTTTTCAGAATGCAAAAGAATCCTGATTTCAACCACCACCATGTTAAATGTGAAAGGCTGCAAATCGCCCACCTAACCTTTGCTGATGACCTCTTGCTGTTCTCTAGAGGCGATCATGTGTCCATGGATATTCTACAATTAACTTTGAACAAGTTTATGGATTCTACAGGTTTGAAAATAAACCCTTCTAAGAGTATGGTGTATTTTGGTAATGTTTCCGAAAATGTCAAATGTGCCATCCTCCAGCTAACCTCCTACAAAGAAGAGTCTTTCCCCTTTAGATACCTAGGTATTCAGGTGACTAGTAAGCGTCTTACTGTTATCCATTACACGCCGTTATTGGACATGTTATTAAGTAGGATAACTCACTGGAGTTCTAGATTGCTGAGTTATGTATGTAGGCTGCAACTCATCAAGAGTGTGCTCTATGCCATCACAACCTATTGGATGCAATGTATTTGGTTTCCAAAAACTGTGATCAACAAGATCAATGCAATCTGTCGGTCTTTTCTCTGGACAGGTGGTAATATTATCAGTAGGAAAAGTCCAGTAGCGTGGGATAATGTCTGTAAACCACATGTGAAAGGCGGACTAAATGTGATGAATTTGGAAATTTGGAATAGTATGTTTATGATAAAACTTCTCTGGAATATCTATGCAAAATCTGATGATTTATGGGTTCGCTGGATACATGCTTATTACTTAAGACATGAAGGTATTCTGACTAGAATTGTTAAGGGATCGGACTCTGGAATTTTCAAAGCAATTCTAATACAAAGGGACAATCTAGTGACTATACAGAGTACATGGAATGATATGCTGCAGACAGGTAAATTCCATGGGAGAAAAGTGTATCAAAGCCTTCTACCTATTACTCCTAATGTTGCATGGGCCAAATTAATTCTTCACAATAGAGCTAGACCCCGTGCAATTATTACTCTTTGGATGATCTGCCATGACAAGTTAGCTACCAAGTCTAGACTTTTCAGATTTGGAATGCTCAATAATAACAAGTGTGTTTTTTGCAATGAAGAGGAAACCATTGATCACTTATTTTTTTGCTGTTTGGAATTGAAGCAAATCTGGATTGGTATTCTTCAGTGGATGGGTATTCAACACAGTCCAAAAAGATGGAAAGAGGAAATGCAATGGGTTCTAAGAAATTATGGTGGGAAAGGCTGGAAATCTGATCTGTTTAGGCTTGCCCTTACAGAAACTCTTCATGAGATCTGGCTCTCTAGAAATGAATCTTGTTTTAATCAAAGAACTGATAAAAGGAAGTGCCTAGATAGAATTATAAACAACATAATGTATAGAGGGTGGACTAGTCCTAAGCTTAGACCACATATAGCTAGGTTGATTTTACCTTAAAATAGTTTTGTTTGTTTATTGGCTGGATCCTCTGATCGCCTTGTTTTGTACTGTTTTTTTGAGTTAATGTCAAATTTCTTGATTCAAAAAAAAAAAAAAGAGAAATGCTAGCACCAAACTCTCTAACACACTATTTTATCACATTCCGATAATAATTAGTCAAATCATCAACAATTTTTATATCCGATAACCTTTTTATTTTTTGATGGAAGGCTATTATTGGTATTAATGTGATATGAATAAAAATTTAATTTATTATTATTAGTTATTTATGCTTAATCTTCTTTGCTCAACCAAGCGTCTCTTCATATTTTCTCATTGTCTCTTCTTAACAATTGTACTAGAGAAATGTCTTGGGCCAAAAAAATTGTTGTTTTCATTCAGTAACTTTTTTTGCATATAATTCTCATTTTAATAAAATTTCTAAAACTTAATTCAAATAAAATAATTTTTCGCCTGCAAATAATCCCAAAGTGAAGTAACCTCATTACTTTTATTCCTGTTATAACACAATTTAATAGGAGAAAAACCTTCTACAAATGTGCATCCACTGGTTTTTCAACAAAAATAAAACTCAATTTAGAAAACCTAAAAATGGAACCCAATTTAGAGTCATAAAAATGGAACATCTTTTATGAAAACTATTTAGATTCTCCGTGTCTAAGACATAGACGACCAGAAGAGCCTACAAGAAAACGATATATATAAAAAATTTATTGAATCTTAAAACAAATAGGATGGCAGCTAACTAAGCGTGAAATATGACAAATAGAACATCACGAGATAGACAAAAGAGACTGTGAGATCAATATTGAGTTTGTGTGACATAAAACTAAAAGATCCATAGACATGTCTGAAGAAGTTGTGGATAATAGAGCTTATAGAGAGTGAAATAAAAAAACAGTATACTTGCATTACAGATGATTAACTTTTTTAAAATAATTTTTCAATAAAAAGAGATTATTGTTTCTCAACTTAATCAAAATTAGTTTTGTAAATTTTATTATCTAAAACTTCTCCCTCCATCATTTTTACTAGAAGTTTCATTTTCATATTCCCTCATGACTTTCACTACAAACCCTAAAATGTTTTAGAATAATCTAACACTTTCCTCCTTTAAAAGTCTCAAATTTTCCTCTCTCCCTCTCTAATTTCACAAAACCCCAACCAAAACAAAATTTAAAATACTTCTGTTTCTAATTTCTTCGAAAACTCTATCAATTTTAAATTTCTTTATTCATCTTTCACTTTATCTATCAAACTATGCAATACCCCGTATTTAATAAATATTCTAAATAATATTAGTTGAGATCAACTGGGTTCGGGTGTGCTTTAAGAATTATTTGTTGAGATAATTAGAGTAACTGATGAGCTAAGAGTTGGTTTAATTAATATTATCCGACTCTGAGGTTTTATTAATTGGTACTTTAGAGGCATTTTGGATACCCTTAATTTGGACTCTTACCAAGTTAGTCTTACTAACTTTCCTTGTTTCTTCCATGTGCATCTTGTTTCCTATTTGTTAGAAAAGTAGTAAGAAGAAGAATGAAAGAAAAGATAGTAAGAGGAAAAGTAAAGAAGAAAAGAGAGAAACAAGAGAAAGTAGAGAGAAAGAAGAAGAAACCCTAGTAGAAGAGAAAACTTCACCATTCATCATCAAATCATCTCATTTTCATCATCAACAACTTCTTCATCATCATCTAAAGGTGGATTCTAGGTAGAAAGTCAAAGTTAGAGTATTTGGATAGAATAGGAAAAGTTAGGTTATGGTGTTCTTGTTCTATTTCTATGGAAAATATATGATTCATGATATTGATGTGAGATTATGGTTTAAAATGTTGTTTCATGTGTGAATATGTTAACTTTAATGATGGATTGAGTTTGGATAAGAGTGGGGTTTGAAAATTCCTTGAGATTGTCATATTCTGCTGGACAAATTGCAAAAATCGCAGGGTTCACACTGGAAGCTCTAGAAAACTACATGCGAATGTGACAGTCTATCATGTTCGCACTGCGAGCGAAAGCGAGACGAAGGCGGACATTCACCCAGAGTTCGCACAGCGAGCAATGAAGGCTTTTTCCACTGCCATTATTTTTCCTGTCTCGCCCTGAGTTCGCACAATGAACTCAAGGCGAAGGGTCCTCGCACTGCAAAGTTGGCAATGTTTTTCATACTTTGTTTTGATGCTTGCTTGATTGTTTCACATGCACGTTTGTGATTACTATATATTGTTTACATTTATTATGATGAGTAATATGTATGTGTATTTGTGGATTGGTGGATTGCTAAATGATGGTTATATGATTAAAATGAATTAAGAAAAGTGAGGAAAACTTATCATAATCAAATGGAATGACCTAGGGATGTAACTAGGAGTTGGTAGATAACTAGATGATAATGCTTGTGCATTTGATGCCTAGGTGTGCACCCTTGACAAATAGAATGTGGTTCAATGGTCTAAGTCCTTCATTACATCAATTCCTTATAATCTAGTTTAATTTGAATAATATCAATAAGTTATTGATATTCAAATTAAACTATAAGAGAATATATGGATGTGTTAAAGGAACCAGGTCATTGGAGCACATCATATATGTTAAACATCGTGAGATGAACGATGAGACGAATGCAATTCGAAAACATTGAATGATATAAGTTAGTTTTCAAATACAACTTAATTTTCAAATTATAAGTTTCTATGTCAATTTAAATGAAATGTATTTTCAGTGAAGGGTTATTGAAACAAACAATCTACATAACATATAATAAACTTAACTAATTCATATAATAGCATACAACAACACAAGATATTATGTAATATTTTGAAAATTTTATAAAAAAAAGACAAAACATTGCTAAGTCACAAGAAGCTTATTTCTTGTGACTTAGCAATGTTTTGTTTTTTAAGTTCTTAAAACATTAATCAACAAAAATAACATACAACGATATTTATCAACAACACAACAACATACAACAAAATAAGGTCCAAGGACAACAATAGCAACATACAACAACAACAACAACAACAGCATACAACAACATAAGATACTATATAATGTTTAAAGAACACACCTTCTTTTAAACTATCGTAGATTTGGAAAAAAATTATGATTTTCATCTAGTTTATGAAGCTATGAAGAAGAAGTACAAGGTGAATGAAGTTAATATAATAACTTCATACTTCTTGTATTTTTCTTCATAGCTACACAAACCATATGTATCATAGTCAAAGTATATGCTTTGTTAAGGTGGTGAAGACGGATCTGAGAAAATGAGAATATTCACCAAATAAAAAAATAAGAACCCATTTTTAACAAGAAATATAAAAGTAATCGAAGCATAATTTTAATGAACGAACCTGAAATATGATACAAGAGTATCATAATGATTGGTGAAGACAAATCTGAAGGTTTAAGAAAGTTTAAAGAGTGACATGGATGTTAGGGTTATGTTATGAGAGAGAAGAGTGAAATATGTCAGAGTTTTCATTTGAGACAAACAATTGTTATGTACTGAAAGATAGATATTTCACTTATATAGTAAAAACATATCACATTTAATCACGGTTAGAAAAAAAATTGTGATATAGTATATAACTTTTCATCACGGTTAGAAAGAAAAACCGTGATATAATTTTCAACTTTTACAACGGTTCTTTAGTAAAACCGTGGTTAAATCTCTCATAATTTTTTATTATTTATGAACTCAATTGTTAGAGAGTTATTAATTATTCTTATAGTTATTTTTCATTATTGTTGTGATTATTGTTTTTATTTTTGTTGGCTTGTACTATTTTTTTTAGTAAAACAATAATATACAGTGATATAAATGAAAGAGTATATATAATAATAAATATTTTCATTAAGAGGGACAAAAGGGCGGAGTACATAAATTATTTCATTACAGAGGAATTTTCTTAATCTATGACTCTCTCTTTACTACCCTCGTCAGAATCATAGTAACAAATCTTCCTGGACACCTTTTTCTTCTTCTTTTCAACTTCTTCTTTACCTTCCTAATCCTAAGTGTATCTCTGACAGCAGTCGATTCAGATGACTGGACCTCCTCAGTTGACTACTATGATTGCATATTAAATCTGGATGTCAGGGTTCAAACCATCTATCACTCACTCTATGATTACAGTTGTGTCTATCAATCTAACAAAATGACTTTAAAAGAAAAGGCACATCCAGTTTCATATATTACAATAGTGGAAGGAATGAATGTGGTAATATAATGTTATCAAATATGTATTTTGTAGCTAAATTCGATTAAGAGAGGGTTTAGAAATAAGATTTTTGTATTCTATTTTTTAATTCTTGTGATAAAAATCAATGTAATGAAGGATTTGTTAAATAGTTAGCCTTAAGTTTTAGTTTTAGAATAGTTTTGACATGCTTGTACTTCAACATTTGTGAATTTGATTATCCATGCCTTGTTTCGATGATTGCAAGTAAAGATAAATACAAGTTTTATTCAACCGAATTAACAAATTGAAAAGGTTATTATGTAATTTTTTAAAATTATTTTATTCATTGAAATATATTTACATACTGACAAAATTTTATGTGTTGGTTCAATTTAGATTATGATAGTTTGAAAGGAACAATGATAAATAAAAAGTGTAAAAGAATAAAATGATAAAGAAATCACAAATATTTTGTGCTTTGTAGGAAGATAGTTTAACGTGTACATTCTCTACTCACAATTGTAATAATTATTATTATAAGTAAATTTCACTTTAATTTATTCAACGTATATGTATTAGATATAGACTAAAATATTAACTACTGAATATATATATATATATATATATATATATATATATATATATATATATATATATATATATATATATATATATATATATATATATATATATATATATATATATATATATATATATATATATAATCGTTTATAATAGTAATAGACGAGTAGAGTGTAAGAAATTGGTCTCCGAGTTATCATACTAGATACGAATACCAAGTTTTAAATAAAAAAAAGTATAGATCAAATTTACTTGTAAGAAAGGGCGGCGGCGCCAACCTGATTCACTAATATTTTAATTTAAAAAATATCTATAATTAAATAAGAACATTCTTAATTAATTAAATAAAAATAAAAATGACCATTAAAAAATATTAAATAAAAATAAAAATGACCATTAAAAAATATAAAAGCATGGTCGAATTAAATTTTTTTAAAGACTTAGTGTAAGAAAGTAGAGTAAGCTTGTGGAATTTTTTTAATGTATCTTTTTAATAGTAAATTAACTCTGTAATATATATATATATATATATATATATATATATATATATATATATATATATATATATATATATATATATATATATATATATATATATATATATATATGATTTTTTTGTCATAGTATATTCTTGAAAAATTATAAAATTCTGTATTGTATGTCGTTTTACATGTCCTCAAAGACGACCATGTATAAAAGCACCTCCTAAATATATTTGACTAGTAAAAAATATTTTTAATTTTAAAATTTTAAAATAAAATAAAATATTGACATATTTAATTCTTTTTATATAATATTTTTTATTAAGAAAGATTATAAAAAAATTAACTAAATATAAAATGCATTTGTTTCAAAATGTGAGTATAATTAAATACCATGAATATGCTTGAATATTTTAAAAAGGTTTTAATTTCAAAGTTTTACAAAAAGAAAATGTTTATTTTATACTTTTTATATCCGTCAAATACTTGATTAAGGAAGTATAAAACTATAATTTATTTAATAAAAAATGAAAAATTCATATTACATTAAAAAATATGACTAATTTAGGTAATTGAAATAACACAATTTTGATTGTCAATTGAAATAATCATATTCTTATAAGTGAATAATTATATTTTTCTTATTAAAATAAGCGTTTACAAATAAATTCACATAAGTTATTTTTATAATAAATGATAAAATAAATATAAATCTTTTTATATATTTTATAAGTTATTTTCATTAAATATCTTAAACAATTTATTAAAATAAATTTTAAAAAATTATAAAAATATCTTTTATTAAATCTCTTAAACAATGTTACAAAACTTATGACAGCATATAAAGTCAAATAAACTCATTATGAGGTGTAAATATATTATTGTTGATTAAAAATATTTAAATATATTTAAATATATAACAATATGAGGAAAAAAAATTCTAAATAACTTTTTTTAAATTAAATTAACATATTGCAGCAAAATTACTTAGAGGGGCCACTTTCCTAATATTTCAAAAGTTGTATGATACAATGAATATTTGTATGGTAATCCTATTTAATAAATTGAATATTTTTTAACAATCCGATCCAATGTATTACTTTTTCTTTTTCTTTTGAATAATCCTAAATATTCAGGGTATTTATATACCAACATTTATATCCTTCTAAAACCAATAATCAAATGTGTAATTTTTAAATTTTTTTTAATTATAAAAAGTGTAGCCTAGTCATATTTGATGAGAACAAAAAAGTAAAATTACAAAAAAGGAGAAAAATAAATAAATAAAAATAAAAAAAGGAGAAAAATAAAATAATACTCTCTCTCTTATATATATATAAGGATGCACACACAACAACCATCATCATTAACAAAACAAACAACATATATTTTTTCAAGCATGGTGGTTGCTACTAACGGTTCATCTCCTTCCGAACAATCCAATGGCACAACAATACCTCTCTCCAATCTCTCATACAATTCCTTTGTCAATGTTGACAGGTATTATGTTATATTATTAACGGTTCATCTCCTTCCGAACAACTTTAACGCATAGTTGTTAAACCAAAATTTTGTATAGTTTACGTTAGTGTTATACTCTACCTTATTGCATTAATGTTATTTTTGACAGGGGTGATCCGGTGGCATTCAAGAAATTCTGGGAGAAGTTGAGGGAAGAAGCTAAAGTGGAGATTAAAGGAGATGAAGTAATGAGTTACTTTGGTGATGCAAATTTGTGTTGGTACATGTTACCACAAATGAGGAGTGCAATATTGAGGCTTCACAAAGTGGTTGGGAATGCTAACACAGAAAATAAGTATATAGTGTTAGGGAATGGTTCTTCTCAGGTTTACCTTGCTACGTTGTATGCACTCTCAACTGAAAAAGAAAAACCCTCTGATTTTCCCATCAATGTTGTTGCTGCTGCTCCTCATTATTCGGTAATTAATTTATCTTTTACTCTATTATCTTAAAGATTAAAGATTGTTTTGTTTACTATACGATCTGATTGAAGATTTTTAGGTCAAATGTTAAATAATTTTTAGATTTGTATAATAATTGTTATTTAAAAAGATTTTTTTATTTTAACAATTAGATTTAAAAAGATTTTTTTTAAAGATTGTTTTAGGTTGTTTTAATTTCTTCTCTTATTATTAATGTTGTTATTATAAGTTTTGACTAAAGAATAAATCTAGGAATAAAAATAGGAAAATAAGAAGAAAAATATTGAGCTAATATGTTAACTATTAATTTTTTAAAGAGGGTGTTTGTTGCAATCGAATAATTACATTCTCAAAAATACATGATTATGGTTATAATAGATTTTAGAAAAAAAATTAACTTTTATATTTTCTATATTTTTTAAGGTTTTATTCTCATATAAAAAGGTATAGAAAAGGGAGAGTATCCGTTCTCATAAAATTTTATAAAATGTTTTTTCTTACGAAAATATAAGTACCAATTTTTTTTTTAAGAATATCAAAGTGTATACTAATTAGTTTTTTAAAAAAATCATAAATTAAATTTTTATTTAATTTACAAAAAAACAAAATAAAAATAATAATTCAAAACATTAAATTAAAAATATATTTTTAATATCACAATATAAGTTGTATTTTAGTAAAACTGGATATTCAATTTAGTCATATTTATTTATATAAATTTGCATAGATATTTAGAAATACAAGTCAATGTAAATTGTTTTATTTTGATACTAATTACTTGTCAAATGACTTGACCTAACAAACCCTAAAATATAATTATCTCTATTAGGAATACGAAGTAGCGACAGATCTCCTTAAATCAGAGCTATTTCAATGGAGTGGTGATGCTTGTGTGTATGACAAAGATGAACCCTACATAGAGGTTGTGACCTCTCCAAATAACCCTGATGGAACTCTAAGAACACCTGTAGTGCAGTCTGATGCTGAAGGGAAGGTTGTTTATGACTTGGCCTATTATTGGCCACAATACACTCCCATTAATCATGAGCTTAACCAAGATATTATGCTCTTCACATTCTCCAAATGCACCGGTCACGCCGGTTCTCGTATCGGGTGAGTATGTCGAATCGAACATATTTACTTGCGTTTGTTATTGTTATCGCAGTTGCAATTTTGTTGTGAAACTTTATAATTTCTTTCCACATATGAAGGTGGGCACTTGTGAAGGACATTGAAATTGCAAAGAAGATGGTAACATTCTTGCACCTAACCTCCATTGGTGTGTCAAAGGAATCTCAAGTTCGAGCTGCTAAGATTATTGAAGTCATCTGTGATGGCCACCAAAATTCCAAGTCCATTGCATCAGATCGCCTCTTTTTCGAATATAGCAAAAAGATGATGAAAGAAAGGTGGGAGAAACTTAAGGCTGCTGTTCAGCAAAGCAAGGTTTTTACCTTGCCAAAGTATCCAACTTCCTATTGTCACTTCACTAAGGAAATATCCGAGCAATATCCTGGTAATGTATCTCCACACCTGACACAATACTGACACAAGCACGTCCACATTGTTGTTTTAGAGATTTTCACTTGTTATTCACAATTTTTTTAAAAAAATTTTCCATACAGCTTTTGCTTGGTTGAAGTCTGTGGAAGGCATAGAAGATGCTGAGAGTTATTTGGAAAAACTGAAGATTCTTACAAGAGGAGGGAAACGATTCGGTGTCGATGCAGCGTATGTTAGGATTAGCATTATTGGGACAGATGATGAATTCATTGAATTGTGTACAAGGTTGGCAAATGCTAAAATTGAATGATGTTGGACACTTCAAGATTGTGTGATGTACTGCGACATCTAGTTCGAATTTCAAAATAAATCTATACACTCCATTTTTGCTTTAAGATATATGATATGCAATAGTAGGTGTGGAAGATAAATATGATTGATCTTTTCTATATTGAGTTACATTTTGTAACAAATAAGACATTTATCATTATATTTTGCAATAATGTCAATTCATTTATCGTTGATGAAATCCTCTTCAATTTAGATTTTGGTTGCTGAGATAATATCTTTATCTTTCTTTTTATTGTTTTCTTTGTGTTTATTTCAAAAAAAAAATATTTACAATATTTTCATATTTATGATCTCTTTTTGGTATAATTTTTCTTCGAGTTAAACACTAAAGAACTTTGTTTGTTAAATGCTTATTAGAAATATTTATTTCCAAGTCATTTTATATTTATTTCGCAACTCTCAAAGATTAAATTAGAAAATTTCAGATTTTCGAATCATACTTCATTTTTTGTATTTGTAAATTCTCTCATTTTGATTTCGGGTTTGTCAACGACTAGATTATCTTCTTTCATAACAGGTTTGGAAGATATAATTTAGACAAATTTCCAATTTCTATATTAAAATTCACGATATTTCCCTTCATGTAATACTTTCTATTGGAATAGCTATTTTTCTTTAAAAAGTGGTGCTTTATCACATGCCACTTTCGATTCTGAATTAGCCATTAATAAGAGTGTAATTTAACTTAAATTCATTATTTATTGTTAAATTCTTAGTAGGAGAATTTATATCCAATCCATCTTTGTATGTCCAAAATGGCTTCACTAACACTTATACGAAATAATTCATACGTTTGTATCAGAGAGTTGATTTTTAAAGGCTTTACATTGGTTGTCCCCTTGCACACGACTTCCGATGCATTTCACATTAATTACTTGACAAATTTGCAATAAGAGATGTAGAAATACTCTCAAGGATTAGAAAATTTCATAACTTTCAATCATACTACATTTTTGTATTTTCAAATTCTCTTCTTTTAGTTTCAGGTTTGTCAAAGACTTGATTTTCTTCATTCATAATAAGCTTGAAAGGCATAATTTGGACAAATTTCCAAATTCTAAATTGAAATTCACAATATTTTTCTTCATGTTAGACTTTTTATATACATAGCTTTTTTTCCTTCAAAATGATGTTCTATCATACGTCATTTTCAATTTCGAATTAGCCACTGATAAGAGGTTATTTTAATTGAAAGTCAATATTTATTGTTAAATCCTTAGTAGGAATATTTATATCCAAGCTATATAATATTGTCCACAGGATATGTGAATCATTTTTGTATGTCTAGAATGGTATCATTGGCACTTATGTATTTCATATTACTCGACAACTCTCAAGGATTAAATTATAAAATTTAAATTTTCCAATCATACTACATTTTTTATTTTTAAATTCTCTCCTTTTAGTTTCAGGTTTGTTAACGACTTGATTGTCTTCATTCATAATAGTCTTGAAAGACATAATTTGGACAAATTTCCAAATTCCAAATTAAAATTCATGATACATCCCTTCATGTAATACTTTCCATAAACATAGTTTTTCTCCTTAAAAATGATGCTCTATCATAAGCCACTTTCGATTCCGAACGAGCCACTAATAAGAGTGTATTTTAACTGAAAGTCATTATTTATTCTTAATTTATTATTAGTAATATTTATATCCAAGTCATCTAATATTTTCCACTGAATGTGAGAGTCATTTTTGTACGTCTAGAATGGTTTCACTAAAACTTATTTTAAATAATTCATACTTTTATATCAAAGAGTTGATTTTAAAGGGCGTTACATTTGTTTTCCCCTTCTGCACGACTTTCAGATGCATTCCACATTACTTAAGAAAATTTGCAATGAGAGAAGTAGAAATACTCAACAGCTCTCAAGGATTAAATTAGAAAATTTTAAATTTTCCAATCATACTGCCTTTTTTTTTAATTCTCTCATTTTAGTTTTAGGTTTGTCAATGACTTGATTTTTTTTCATTAATAATAGGCTTGAAAGACATGATTGAGACAAGTTTCTTAATTCCAAATTAAAATTCATGATATTTTCCTTCTTGTAATACTTTACATACACATAGCTTCTTTTACTTAAAAATGGTGATCTATCATACGTCACTTTTGATTCCGAATTAGCCACTAATAAGAATGTACTGTAACCGAAAGTCATTATTTATTGTTAAATCCTTAGTAGTAATATTTATATCCAAAACATCTAATATTATCCACTAGATGTCTGAATCATTTTTGTATGTCCATAATGGTTTCACCAACACTTATATAAAACAATTCATACTCTTGTATTAGAGAGTTGATTTTGAAGGGCTTTACATTGGTTGACCCCTTGTGCACGACTTCTGATGCATTTCACATTACTTGGGAAAGTTTGTAATGAGAGATGTAGAAATAATCAGTAACTCTCAAGGATTAAATTAGAAAATTTCAGAACTTCCAATCATACTTGTTGTGAATCGGATGTCTTGAAACAATATATAAACGGTTTCTTTATGTTCAAGAAACACACAGGGTTAGAGCTAACAAAGATAACAATGTAAAACAACAAGGAACAACAATGATTGATTGTAAATTGTTATTCTTTCCTTACTCTTAGAACAAGATTACAAGTATACAAGAATAACAAAATAACCTCTCTCTCTTGAAATTAGAATTTTATCTTCCTATTTGTCCTTATTCCAAGATTGAGAAACTAGCATCCTATTTATAAGAAAAATAGTACACTAACCTAATGGGCTTTTTAATAATTATCCATTACAAGCTAACTTAGGGTACAAGCTAACTTAAATCATTGGGCTTACAAGCAAGGCCCAATTCAACATGCTAACAATCCTAGCAATATTGGCTAATGTATGTTAGAACAAACTTCGACTACAACACGCATTACTCCGACAGCAGCATGCGGACATACTTCGACCTCATACTTAATTCATGTCGAACCAGAAGCTACCCTTCGACCATACTAGAGTTCGATCCAACATCTCACAGATATCCACCTTGGATCTAACTCTATGACATCAAGAAACTAGCTTTTTTCATGCAGTTCTATCAACTGCATACAGTGGAAAAACTTGCAACTAGGCAACGTCTTGGTGATCATATTTGTAGCATTATGATATGTCGAAACCTTCAGCACTTGAAATTCTCCACGCTCGATTACCCCTCTGACGAAATGCAACGTAACATCAATGTGCTTGGTTTGCTCATGATAGGCTGAATTCTTCAACAGGTGTATTGCACTTTGACTATCACATTTAACAGTGATAACTCGACCTTGAAGTTTTAGCTCCTTTGCAAAACCTTCAAGCCACAATGCTTCCTTCACAGCTTCAGTTAGGGCAATATATTCTGCTTCAGTGGTTGATAAGGCAACAACCTTCTGAAGTGTTGATTTCCAACTGATTGTTGTCCTAAACATAGTGAACACATATACAGAAATAGATTTTCTGGAGTCCATACAATCTGCATAATCAGAGTCGACATATTCTTCGATTACTGCTTTACTATCTTCACCCAAGGCTCCACCATAAATTAGGACTCTATTCAGAGACCTAATTTATGTACCTAAATCCACTTCAATGCTTGCCAGTGAGCCTTTCCAGGATTCGTCATGTACCTGCTTACAAGGCTTACTGCATATGCTATTTCGGGTCTAGTAAAGACCATAACATACATAAAAGAACCTACTATATTAGCATATGGAATGCTATTCATATAAGTTCTTTCAACATCAGTGCTAGGACACTGATCTATACTTAGCTTGAATTGAGAGCTCGTCGGAGTCACAACAGGCTTTGAATTCGATATACCAAACTTCTCTAGAACCTTTCGTACGTACACCTCTTGGGATAAGCATAATTTCGACTGCTTTCTATCTCTTCGGATGTCAATCCCAAGAATGTTGGACACAACTCCCAGATCCTTCATGTCGAACTCCTTATTGAGTTCAACCTTCACCCTCATTATCTCTTCGACATTGTTGCTTGCTATTAGAATATCATCCATATAGAGCAACAAAATAACAAATGAATTACCCAGTCGAATCTGAAGTAAACACAGTGGTCAAACTGACTTCTGATGAAACTTATGCGTGCCATGAACTTGTCGAATCTCCTATTCCACTGTCAAGGAGATTGTTTCAGTCCATATAAGAATCTATTCAGCTTGCACACATAATCTTCCTTCCCTTTTTCGACATACCCTTATGGTTGCCTCCAGTCCAAGGTTGAATCGTGCCACTGTGGTAAGCAACATTTGAATGGATATGTGCTTCACAACAGGAGAGAAGACATCATTAAATTCGACACCTTCTTTCTGAGTGAACCTCCTAGCAACCAATCTTGCCTTGTATCTCTTTGACGCCACTCCTTTGATTCCTTCCTTAACTTTGAAAATCCATTTACAGCTGACTAACCTGGCTCCAGCAGGTTTCTTGATCAGTTCCCAGGTATTGTTATCATGAAGAGATTTCATCTCATCATCTATGGCCGTCAACCATTTAGTCTTCTTTCAGCTCCTCATAATTTCCTTATAGTCTCTAGGTTCTTCGTCTAGAACCTCACTTATAGAGATAAAGGGATAAGCTATAAGATCTGCATACCTAAGTCTCTGAGGTGGCTTGATGACTCTCCTCGACCTGTCTCTTGATAGCTGGTAATCATTATCAATCTCCTCATCTTCGACGACATCTTCTGCATCGTCTTCAACTTCATTTGGATTTTTATTGAAGCGGTAAAGCAGCAAGCAAAAATATTAAGTACCCAGTTTTGTTGTATCCACAGGGATCGGTGCGATGAAAGAACGCCGTTCAACGGTCTCCACATTTCTAAGCTTGTTGTTCAAAAGGTTTGGTTTAAACGGTTCAAGGAACCATGAATAAAAGGCAGAAAATATAAAGACGAAAAATATAAAGTAAAGACTGAAATATAAATGGAGCCTTGTTGGGATTGGATCTCATCATTCGTAAAGACTGAAATATAAAGTAAAGACTTAAATATAAAGTAAAGACTGAAATATAAATGGAGTCTTGTTGGAGACTGAAATAACACATGCATTCTTCTGATCATGTTAAACATAACTCAATCATTCGTCTAATATCCTCATGTATCACCCACGATATAGGTCATCTCTAACGGAACATCGAGAGAACAACCATATTGTCTCATTGGTGATGTCTCACGCAATAAAAACATAACATAGAGCATTAAGAACTGATACTCACACAAATTCTAAGCCTAAATATATGTCTAGAGTTTAGGACCTAATAGGTAATCATCCTAGATCTAGATCTGAATAGTACATGTCTATTGCAGTTCAAATCAAAGATAAACAGGTAAAGATGACACCCATATCAGATAAACGATTGTTTTAAATAAAACAAAATGATCAGAATACATACATATGCTTAACCCTTTTTACATGTATTAATCTAATCTTCCAAATTTATGTGAACATCGTTCTTCATCACTATTATCACGCACCCGTAATCATATTGATCCTACTCATACTACCCATGCTACTTAATCAACACAATACAATAGAAGATACAATGGATATCAATTTACAAAACCATGTCAAAAGTTTGTTCATTGATAGATGAAAATCTTGGATCAAATATGTGAAAAGGTTTTGTCAAGACCCACAAAAGAAATCAAAGATAGTCAATCAATAGAGAATCAAAACTAGTTCACAAACATATATTAGATGAAATACATAAGGTATCAAAAGATTACATCCAAACCCCAACAAGAGATCAAAGATCTTACCTCCTCCCTCTTAGGGTTTTGTATTTCTCTCTCTAAAATAAACTTGAAATGAAGAGAGATAAGTTATGATGTAAAAAATATAACATCCTCTAACCTAAAAAGCAAGAAAAGTACTTATATAGTACATTCAGGATCTGTCTTGTTCACACTGCGAACAGATCCTTCGCCTAGTGAACATCAAATTAGGCACCTGAGGTACCTCTGAATAGTTAAACCGCCCTTGAGAAATATCTAAAGTTCGCTGTGCGAGAAATTCTTCGCACTGCGAACCCTCTCGTTACAAGTTTGCACAATGAGTTTCAGTATCTTTTCTCTCTGAGTGAACAGTACCCAGTCTCCCAAGGGTCTTCGCTGGTAAGTTCGCTGTGCAAAGTTGGTGATGATTTTTCTGGGGAAGTTCGCTGGGAGCTTCGTACGACGAGTTTTATGATGTTTTTCTGCTGTCTTGGTTTCCTTGCCCAATTTCTTGTGTCTTAATCTTCACTTGTTTTGTGCCTAATTCCTGCACAATAGCACACAAATCAAAGTAACCAAGACATTTTCAAACAATGAAACATATCATCAAAAACATAGGTGATTCAATTCAATTCACCTACAAAAAGAATGAAAAATGTCAACAGTTGATAGGTTAAATAAGCAAAGTTTGGCATCTAATAGGTACGTAATTTAGCATCAACATGCTCCACCTCAATAGGAATCTCCCCTTGTTCCAGCTCTTCGTCAGCATCTTCAGTTTTCTTAGAAGTCATCTCTGCTTCATTAAAAACTACATCTCGACTGGTGACACACCTTCTGTGACCTGGCTCTAGGAACCATAGCCTATAAGCTTTGACTTCTTCAGGGTATCCCATGAACATGCATTTTAGAGCTCTAGGTCAGACCTTGTCTTGCCTAATATGAGCATAGGCTGCACAACCAAATACTCTCAGTCTGTCGAGACTAGGTGGATTTCCCGATTAAACTTCTTCAGGTGTCTTCATTCCCAAGGCAGTCGAGGGACATCTATTTATCAGGTAAGCTGTTTTCGAAACAGCCTCCGCCTAAGACACCTTCAATCCAGCACTAACCAACATGCATTTAACCCTTTCAAGAATTGTTCGGTTGAATCTCTCAGATAAGCCATTTTGTTGAGGAGTACCTGCTACAATCTTATGTCTTGCAATCCCAGACTCAACACAGTAACTGTCAAATGCTTTGTTGCAGAATTCAAGGCTATTGTCGATTCTCAACCTCTTAACCTTTTTGCCAGTTTGAGTTTAGACTAGAAAATACCTTGCACATGAGTGTGAAGGATTCCTTGCAGGCCCCCAAAAATCAGCATGAATGTAATCCAGGGATCCATGTGTTCTTTGCTTGCCTTTGTTAAACGCCGCCTTACAGGATTTACCAAATACACAAGATTCACAAAACTCCAACTTTTCGACTTTGTCAACTCCTAGCAGGTTTTGCTTCCCCAATTCGACCAGGCCTCTTTCACTGACATGGCCCAATCTCATGTGCCATAGTTTTTCCTTCGACACAGGTTTCGTGGATTCAACATTTGTCGAACCACTTACAACCTCAACCTCAAAGGTATATAAGCCTTGTTTCTTCACGCCTCTCAAGACTTCCTTCGACCCCTTCATGACTCTTAGGATACTTTTCTCTCCTTGAAAAACATATACCTTTCTGTCAAATTCACCAAGAGAAATTAAATTTCTCTTCAAGTCAGGTACATACCTGACTTCAGTCAATAACCTTATTGACTTATCATGGATCTTGAATCTCAAAGATCCAATACCTACAATTTTGCAAGATTTGTTGTTTCCCATCAGCACAGATCTACCATCTTGATGAAATAGCTCCTCGAACAATTCTCTGTTTGGAGTCATGTGCCAAGTGCAACCTGAATCCATAATCCACTCTTTTCTCGACTCACCACTTGAAACCATAAGAACATCAGATGAGTCGAAGTCATCTTGAACAATGGTTCTGTTGTCATTACCTCCATAATCTTTCAGGCGTTCAGGGTACACCTTTCTTGTGTGACCTTCCTTCTTACAATGATAGCATCGAATACCAGATGTTTCACCACTATAATATTTATGTTAACTTTTACCTTTCTTCTTGTCGAACGTACCATCCTTTCGCAAGAATTTTCCCTTAACGGCCAAACCTTCGCCCACCGTCAAAGGTTTATGCTCCATTCATCTGTTCAAGTCCTTAGAATACAAGGTGGATTAAACTTCTTCAAAGGTCAGGGACTCCCTTCCATACAAGAGAGTTTCTTTGAAGTGAGCATGTGTTCTGGGCAAAGCACACAGCAGGAACAATGTTTGATCTTCATCATCGATCTTTGTTTGGTTGCCCTTACCATGGTTCACTGTTGAGATTGCTACTGCCCCTAAGGATTCAGCGACAATCTCAACATCCAGATTTTTCCCTTTGTTATCATGTGCTCGACCCTGAATAATCTCCATTGAAGCCTCATCATTCTTAGATTGTTGGATCTCTGGATCATCCGCTTTTTCTTTGTCCTTTGAATTGCATCTACTCTAATTCAAGGATATGTTGAAGAGTTTCTTGCTACAAGTTCCTGAACTGATTCCTTATTTTTCTGGTCTTCTACTACCTTAGGCAGAGGAGATGCTCTCAACCATTAGCCAAAAGAAAGATCTTATTCCTCCAGTTCTTCAAAGCCTTCTTCATTGAGATCCTTCAAGGATTCACAATCTTTTATCTGGTGACCTAGTATGCCACAAATGAAGCAAAAAATAGGCATCCTCTCGTACTTGAAGTGAAATCTCAAATTCTTTTCTTTAAACTTCACCTTAGTTCCTCTTTTCAAAAGAACCTTGATATTCTGGGTGGCTTTAATCCTAAAAAAATTGCCCATTCCTATGAGCTTCTTGTATATCCATTTCTTCAAAGGTGACAAGTATATTACCGATTTTTCGAGCCATGCTTTCGGATCTGAGCCTAAGAGGCAACTCGTAGATCCTAACCCAGAAAGAACATGAGATTCGATTTAGAACCAACAGAGACCTATCAAAGCTCTAGGGAGCATTTATAAGGACATATTTCAGATTTTGTTTAGTCGAGAACTTGAAAAGGAATAAGTTTTTACTGAGATCCTAAGTTTCAATTGGATTTTTCAGTTTCGATGCGTTGAGCATGGTACTCGTGAAAGCTCTTTTATTGAAATTGCACTCATTTCACAATTTTTCGGCTAGGGTTCTTTGAAAGGATTCTTCTTCACAAACTTCCTCTTCAACTACTACTAATCCTTCATCCTCCTTGGAGAAGGGTATATGCTTCCATTTTCCAATGATGAGAGAGACCTTCACTGAGGAAATCAAAGCTTACCTCAATTTAGATCCAACAAAGAAAGAAAAACCCAGAAGCCCGCAAAGAATGGGGGAGATGAAAATCAGATGGAACTAGTAGAGGAAACGCCGCCATTAAACCCTGGGGAGAATAGGGAAAGAGACACATTAAGTATTTTAGAGAGACGGTGTTTTCCTTCTCTCTAGAAAACACGTAGAGTTGAGTCTTTATCAATTGTTACTTATTGATTATGCATAATTGCATAATTTTTCAAGCAACATGGTTTTTGCACCGTTTTCAAGGATTGAATGGTTTGATTTTTCATTTATCACTCGATCTTATAATATAATTCATTGGAGCCTTTAATGTTTTATCTATTTATTGATGAAACTACAAGTTTCATTAAATACTTTGTATGCACTTGTTGATTGCACTTGAATATATAGTAGATCTTGAGATTGAAAGGATATTCAAAATCCAAATTAGATACCAATGGACACATTTCCTTTTTAGGAACACCATGTTGCATAAATTTTCAAGTAACAATAAAAACTAAAAAAACAAGACTCAAGCAACATCAATAGTGTAAATACAATGATAATCTCACTATATATAGTTCAAGCAAAGTTCACACATTCACTAGATAGGTCTATATTGAAATCTGAATGAACAAAAAACTTTCGAAAATTAAGTAAAATTATATTTTGATCAAGAAATGTGGTTCATATTTATGTTTTTTTTAGAAAAAAACAAGCATAGAGAAAAAAAGAGGAACACAATAATAACACAAGAGATTAACGTGGAAATTCTAAAATCGAAGGAAAAAACCACGACAGTTGTCAAATGATAACCAGAGAATAACATTATGTGAGAATTGTTACAACACATAAACTATCCTTAACCACCCAAGGCCCGAATACACACACACACACACACATACACACACACACACACACACACACACACACACACACACACACACACACACACACACACACACACACACACACACACACACACACACACACACACACACACACACACACACACACTCTAAAGCAAATATATAACTATTCCTCACAACACTCTAAAACCAAGAGTATAAGGGAATATATATATATATATATATATATATATATATATATATATATATATATATATATATATATATATATATATATATATATATATATATATATATATATATATATATATATATATATATATATATATATATATATATATATATATATATATATATATATATATATATATATATATATATATATATATATATATATATATATATATATATATATATATATATATATATATATATATATATATACAAGTTACAATGCTTTTGACTAGTGCATCTTGGAATGAAGAACTTGAATCATATATATAGCATTGGACTCCCACTTTCTTCATAAAAAAGCGATGTGGGACTTCAAATAACTTGTATCATATATATAGCCTTGGACTCTTTCTTCATTCACAAAACTATACGATATGGGACTTTTTTAACATGTATATTTTCAACTAACCCCAACAATCTCCACCTTGATTAAAAATAATACATAAGCTTTTGTTGTCTTCACCGACAATCATACTCTACCATAAAGAGCATAGTCACTTTAAGCTACATCACTCCAAGAATTTCACATTGTATTCACCGACAATCATAGTTTCCAAAAACTATCATACTCCACCTAAAGAAGAGTATACTTCACTTGAAGTTAAATCACTTCAAGAATTTTCCCATGTCGAAAACCAGGTTGAAACTTTATGGTGCAACTTCCTTATTGGCAGGAAGTTCTTCAACCATCGACATTATCTCACAATACACTTTGCATTAATGCCCATGTATTAATCCCCTAATAATAACTTGTCCTTTTCCATGACAGCGGAAATTTCATGAGGACACACTTCTCAATTATCAGAGAAGATCATCCTCTCTCACAGCAAGAAATTGCTAGCATTTGACTCATAGCCCTTCTCTGACGCAACCCCATCGGGACACTTATACTTTATATATCCAAGCTTTTCAAATTCCCAACATCTCACCTGTTTCATTCTTTTTCTTCACACACGACCTTCCTCTAGCAACCAACACTGAGTTTGATGAAGTATTCTCCTCACCCTTCAATCTTCTTTCTTCAGAAATAATCTTACTAGAAACTTCTTCAAAGCTTAAAGTTTCCTTCTCATATATTAAAACAGGTTTAATATGCTCATAGGAAGATGGAAGAGACCATATGAGTCTCAAAGCTATATCTTCATCATCAATCTTGACTCCAATAGTTTCTAATTCAGGAACAATGCCATTTAATACACTTAGATGATCAGATGCTTTCATATGTTCATCCATGCGCAAGCTATGGAACTGGTCCTTCAACAATAAACGATTTAATTTACCCTTTCCTTGATACAGCCCTTCATGTTTGTTCCAAAGCTTTTTGGCTGGCGACGTACCAAGAACATTGGCAAGAATATTTTTAGCCAAAGACATGTGAATTATACTCGAAGCTCTAAAATCTAATTCCTCCCACTTCTCATTGTCCATGTTGAAAATGTTTCCTTTCAACGCCTTGTGCAATCCTTGTATCAAAATATCTTTGACTTGAATTTTCCACAAGGAAAAATTAATTATTCCATCAAATTTCCCTAAGTAAATCTTCACTGCACTTGAAAAACTTGACATTTCAACCAAAACCGTCCCTGCAGAAAAACAAAATTTTCCCAACCAACCAAGACTCTTGATACCAATTGTTAGGAAAAAAAAGCATAGAGAAAAAATAGGAACACAAGAGATCAACATGGGAACTCCAAAATAGGAGGAAAAAACCACGATTGTTGTCAAATGACATCCAGAGAATAACATTATTGTCGCAACTGCGAAAACACCCAGCAGAAAAACTGAAGAGTTTCCACCAAACTTTATTTATCCCAAGAGAGGGAAAGGAAACGATAGAAGAAAACCTAAAATAAAGGAGAAGACAAGGTCATCGCAACCAAATCTTGGGTTCGGGATTCGGTTACACAAGGGGAAGGTATTAGCACCACTCACGTCCGTTGTACTCAATGGGATCCATGCTTGTTGTCTAATTAAAGGGGATGCTATCTAAAATCTACTGTTAAACAGAAACGAGAACAAAATAAAAAGAAAGAGACTCGATAGGACATCTCCGCCCTATGCCTACGTATTCCCTCGTGCAATGGGAAAGTCAGAGTCAACTTAGTTCGGAAAACTACGGGTGATGGGGGAAAGGTTTCTCGCTAAGACATCGTCGTCTTGTGCCTACGTATCCTCATCTGGTATGAGAAATCAGAGCAAACGTAGTTTGGGAAAATAGGAAACCACAGGTTGGTTAAGTGTTTTTTTATGAGTGACATTAAGTACCCATTCCAGCAGTTAGGGACGATGCATGTTTGCGGTAGAACAGAAAAGTAACGTACTCTTTTCTGAAAATGAGTTTGAAACACAATCCCTAAGGATAAAAAGGTTTGACTTTTGTTTGTGAGTTTTAGTGAAGTGAATTGAGTTTGCTTTGTGATTCACGTTGCACTAAAGACTATGATATAGAAACGAATGCGTCACATATCGCCCAAAGGGCATACACTAAACACTCTAGACAAGTGTGGAGAAACCCCTATCTCATCATTTCCCATATGCTTAAGGCTCGTGGCGCACAATGTTCATCGTCTTTATTAGATGAGTTGGAATTGTTTTGAGATGAGAAGAGAGACGCACGAAAGGTCTAAAGGAAACTCGGTCCTAACGTTGTCATGCAAAGTGGTCCTAAGGTCGAGATGCGAAAGGAGATTCTATCCTAATGTTAGCATGCAAAAGATGGACCTAAGGTTGAGATTAAAATGGACTAGTTTAATGTTATCATGCATGGATTAAACTTCTAGTGTCTATCCTACTTCAAGCTTAATTAGAAATTAAGTCGGACTAGAAGGCCTTAAGGGAGAATGCAAAGACAAGACAAAAACAAGGAAAGCAAGGCAAAACAACAGCTACAACAATGCTTCCTGCATAAAACAACAATAAAATCCAGCACACAAGCAAGGCAACCTATAATAGCACATGTTCAACACAAAAGCAGGTGTAAAAGAAAGATAGCAAGCAAGCAAGCAAAGACAACATGCAAAAATTTAGAATAAGAACAGCTGTGAAAAGCAAGGCAACAAGCATGTGTGAATGCAATTAATCAAGTGCAAGCACCAATTATGAACAAACATCATGCAAGTATGGACATGCCTCAACAATCAAACACGATTGATCAACAACATTGCATCAACAAGAAATCAATAGATCATCATGCTTTCCAATTCAAATCAAACGACCGAATGATAAAACGAACATGCAACAAACGGAATCGGAAGCAAACACAAACATGCATCACAAATCCAGCAAGATAATCATCAATGATAATTAATTAACATGATATAAGCAAGCAAAGCATGTGATCATTGCATCAATTAAGCATCATGAACATGTTAAACATTCAAACGGAAACCGGAAGTCACGTGTTGAAGAATCCAAATTAAACATTCAAGAATGATGAAATATGTTTTAAAAAATCCACATAAATGTATCATATTAATCGATGAAGTTTAGAGGTGAAAAGGAGCCCAAACAAGCAAGCAAATGCAAGAAAAAAGCAAATTTTCCCAGTGGTAACGGGTTACCAGGATCAGGTAATCGATTACCCCTTTGAAAAATGTCTAGAAATGTGAAAATTAGGCAGGGTGACCGGTTACCTGATAGTGGTAACCAATTACCACTGTGACAGAGGCCAAAAATCAACTTCCAAAATCACTTTTCAGCAGGCAACAACTTATCCAAACATCCAAATGAACAAGTAATTAATTATGCACAAATTTAGCACCAAAAATCAGTGATCAAACATCAATTAAACTTGATCAAGCATTAAGATCATAAATCACAAAGATCAAATCCGAACAAGTGGATCAAAATGCAGCAAAAGCCATGGATCTACGTTGTGATTATTCAAATAAGTTCAAAACAGAATTGGATCTAGAATTAACCAACCTTCAAAGCTGAGATTTGCTTTGGTAAGTGTTGATTCACTACAAATTAATAGATCTATGTTAGAAAATCATAGAATCTTCAAGATCCAAGAGCTTCCTTATAGTAGAAGTGAAGAACAAGCCAGATCAAGCAAAAATAGATCCAAAAAGCACTTCAAATCTTGCTTCCAAAATTAGATCCAAATCCAAACGAAAATTGAGTGATGAATTGAAGATAATGGACACAAATGAAGGAGGTTTAGCTCTAGAATTCAAGGATTCCAATGAAGAATCAATGAACTCAAGTGAAAAGAGCTTTAATGGGGTTTTGGGAGTAAAAAGTTGAGTGGAAATTGAGAGCAAATTCTCAAGAATGAGTGTGAAATCTGAAAATGAAGGTTCTTCCTTGAGGTTTGGAGCAAATTCACTTAAATAGGCTCTTGGCTAGGAGTAGAATTATGGTTTGGAATGTGAATTAGTGTTTGGAATGGAAATTGGGAGTGGAATTAGGAATGGAGTGTTTGAAATTTGGAGGGAAATGGTGAAAATGAATCAATTCTAGATCCTTCCAATGATGCACATGTGAAATCAAGAGTTGAAAATGATTGGAAATTTTGCAGCGCTGAAATTTGAACCACTTTTGCAAACTGCCTGAGGTAATTGATTACCCATATGTGGTAACCTATTACCACATTCAAAAATTGCCAATTTTGGCGCTATGTAGAGGGAAACTTGCGTAATCACCTGTTGTCATCTGTTATGATCCTTGTTAAGCCTCTGAAACTTGTCCTTTGACATTGCACCTGTAAAATGCCTGAAATAACCTGTGAATTACCTCCTATGCTCAAAATTACTTGCTGAAGAATTTAATTGGGTGCTCGATTGCTCAGAAAAATAAGTGTTGAAGCCTTTGATGCTTATTGTTTAAACTCTTGCAACAAAAGAGAACCCTGAGCCATAGAAACACCTTGATCCCATGTCTCGAGAACCAATGTTATGATATGCGGAAATGAAAAATAAACAAAACACAAGCCAATTACGGTTAAAATGAAAGGGCAAATTTTGGGGTGCTACTACTGCCCCTATTCAATCAACTTGAACCAGAAAGGATGATAGCCTCGACTTTTAGATATTCAAGGTATGGGGAGAGATTGAATACCAAGAGAACCCGAAAATTTGTAGTTTATGGGGAAGTATGAAATTGGAGCCCAGTCACACGTCTTTAAAGGAATTCGGCGGAAAGAAAATAATACCCAAAGAAAGAATACTGAACCCCAGAACCACATCGTCAAAGGGATTTGACGGAAAGAACATCTAAGACCACATAGTCAAAAGGATTTGACGGAAAGAAAACATATCCAAAGAATTACATCATCAAAGGGATTTTACGGAAAGAAAGCTTGTCCAAAGAATCACATCGTCAAAGGGGTTTTACGGGAAGAAAGCACACACAAAGATCACATCGTCAAAGGGATTTGACAAAAAGAAAACATATCCAAAGAATCACATCGTCAAAGGGATTTGACGGAAAGAAAGTCTGTCCGAAGAAAAACATCGTCAAAGGGGTTTGACGGGAAGAAAACATATCCAAAGATCATATCATCGAAGGGATTTGACGGAAAGAAAGCATGTCCGAAGAATCACATCATCAAAGGGGTTTTACGGGAAGAAATCCTGTCCGAAGAAACACATCGTCAAAGGGGTTTGATAGAAAGAAAGCTTATCTGAAGAATCACATCGTCAAAGGGATTTGACAGAAAGAAAGTCTGTCCGAAGAACCACATTGTCAAAGGGGTTTGACAGGAAGAAAACACATGTTCGAAGAAACACATCGTCAAAGGGATTTGACGTAAAGGGATCCTATCCAAAGAAACACATCGTCAAAAGGGTTTAACGAAAAGAAAACTTTTCCGAAGAATCACATCATCAAAGGGATTTGACGGAAAGAAAACATATCGAGAGAATATCTGTTGGGGATATATCACTGTCTTGATTAATAGATGATTTGAGCTTTCATGTAAGGTACCAAATCTGGCTTATGCTTCACATGCATATGTTTGAATATGGCATAATGCTCCATAGAGCATAGAAATGCTACGCATTTGAAGATGCCATACAATGATGCTTATGATGTGCAAAAGGACCTCTCTTCCGGGGAAAGAAGGATATACCAAGTATGAGTGGATTTCACTGGTAAGGACGGGTGAAACCTGATGGTGATTGATTCTTGGAAGGAGATATTTTCTAGGTACCAGTGGGGATTGGATTTTAGAATGAGGCGATGCCAATAGGGATTGGACTTTGGAATGAGGTGGTGCCAATATGGATTGGACTTTGGGTTATCTATTCTGTTTCACAAGGCTTCATGATATGCTATGATAGATGATATGCAATAATTATGCAATGATATGACGACTCAAACGGTGATTTTGAGAGGTACGACTGACGTTGAAAAGCGTCTTGTCTGAATACAAGATTTCTGGTTAAAAGGTTAAGAAATGGCTTCCCGACATTTGTCCTGAACTCGAAGGTTGACAAAACCTGCTTGAGTAGTTCTGAGTAGCTATGAAAATATGGAGAGGTAACTCTAATTATTCGTCTCCTAAAGAGGATAGCTCTTCAAGCTCTTGCAGTATCCTGTTCCAGCCTTGAAGTGACTTTTCCCCTGATTGGCTTATTTGTGAAAGAGTGCCTCTGACTAACTGACCTTCAAGAGATTTATCGGATCCTGACCTGATTTCCCTAGATTAACCGATCCTTAGAGATTTCTCGATGTAACTGCCCTAGATTGACACCTTTTGACAGAGTTTCTTGGCCACATGCTCCTCCCCATATCTGTCCAAAAATTTCCTCCTAGCAAGACAAGACTTCTTGACTGACATTCATTGTGTAAACCTCATTGATGACAAATACTTGTGTGCAAGCAGATAATGTTTATTCTGAGAATGATAATTTTAATGCAACGCACATGCTACTCTTGAAGTTTTCATTGAAAAGATATCGCCAAACTTTGTGAACAAGTCACTAGTTAAAACGCGACACTGATTTTTAAATGAAAGACATCGTGCACATGTAATACCAACAAAGTCTTTTAACATAACTCATGGGAGTCAAGAACGCTATCTTGTTGAAGTATGCTTTCAAAATAAACCCTGCTTCAATTAGGACTTTTGAGGGTTGTAACATGGCCTGGCTCACGGTTTCAGGAAAAAAAAAGAATTTTTGGCTCAAAATTTATTTGTACCCACCCGTTCTCCTTGATATTCTCTAGCAATATATTCAGCTAACTTGGCATAAGCGCTCACCTTTCAAAAAGGTTCTTGAATGGTAGAAGTGATGGTTAATAAACCCACAAGATTTTTGGAGCGACAGTCACCCATTTTGTCTTTGGTGTCTGCAGTCGCACGACTTTGTTCTTTATCGAGGATTTTTCTTTTGTCCTCCTTTTCATTTTCCGTTCTTTTCCCTGATCTTTCCTGGACTGATTCTTTTGAATTTTCTATTTTGAAGTCCAGTGGGATGCTATATTTTTTTCCTAAGTCACTTGTTTTCAAGATTCGACTTAGCGGGCTTCTTTCTTTTTTTTCTTCGAACAAATCATGTGACACTGGCTCTCTTGATTTCTATGAAAGAGTTAACTGCCTCATTCCTTGGTTAATGAGATATAACCATTATGGGATTGTGAAGGATAAAAGGTAATGGATCCTTGCATGCACACTCCTTTTGAAATTTGATCGCTTGGTTATACTAACTGAAGACTACCCTTCCCCAGGTTAAGATTGAGGCTTTTTTCGTTTTCAGAAAGAAACTCCTACTTCTAGGCTCAAAGGGGTTGACAAGGGATTATCTTCCTTATATATTCGGTGTTTGGGGATTTGAAACAATGCATGTACATCATTAGCAGGGTTTTATCCAAAAGCATATGACCAGAGATTTTGCGTTTTTGCTTCATCATCCTCCCTAAAAAAGTTTAAGCAAGAAAGTTGATATTGCAATGCACAAAAATATTATATGAGTGAACCCGAATGGATTACTTCAAGAAAAGCATACTCATTGCATTAAGATCATCATTCAAAAGCAAACAAGTTTTTAAACAACCAATGAAAAATACAAATGAAAAATACAAATGAATAATGCAGTAAAGAAATTAAAAATGTCATGGCTAAGGAGATGACCCTTGAAGTCTTTGAACTCAAACAGATGAGAGATTGACGTGCACAACCAAATTTCCTTCTAGAAAAGATATGTACCCTTTGTCAATCAATTGTTGCACTTTGGCTTGAAAGGATTTGCAATCTTCAGTTGAGTGCCCCATGGATCCTCCATGATATCCATATTGCATACTAGGATCATACCCAGGAGGGTATGGCTTTGGCAACGGCTTGAGAGTCTTGGGCTCCACCAATGAGTTTTGAATCAAATGTGGCAGAAACTGACTGTACGACATATGAATCGGAAGAAGAGGAGCCTTCATTCTTTCTAAGTTGTTGCGAGGCCTATTCTAATTCTGGTGCCGATAATTTTGTTGATGGGGAGCATAAGGTTGTTGGTACCAATTAGGGCATTCCTCACATTCAGGAACTTTCATCCTCAGACTTGGCTCAGGAACAGGGAATAGTTGTGGATGTGGAGATTCTAAAACCAAAGACTGTAAGATACGCCCCTAAATTGATGCAGCTTCAGGGGAGAAAACAGGAATATCTGTTTCTTTCACAACAACTGGGAAAAGACCACCTTGTACGCTTATACCACCCGGCGTGAACTCAACTACCTTAGAACCGATTAACTCCTAAACTTGGTGCTTAAAGGCCTTGCATTTCTCCACATTATGCCCCGGTGCCCCAGAATAGAAATCACAATGGGCACTTGCATTATAGCCTGATGGTGGCTTACCAGCAAATGGAGCCAGAGTCCGAAGTTCAGCCAATTGAAGTTGAAGCAAACGTTGTAGGGAACTGGTCAAAAATCATTTTGGGCTGCTTCGGCCTATGTGCATATCTTTTTAATCTTAGGATTGTCATGGGAAACAGGAGACAACTTCTGAAGGCAAAATTATGGAACCCCAGGTTGTGCAAAATATCTACGAGGCACATCACGCTCTAGGAGAGATTCCACAAGTAAGAGTGGAACGACCATTTTTGTTGCGGCTTCAGGCATAAGATTGTCTTCCTTTCTTAGATCATTTCTCATGACTTCCATAATCAAGCTCATTTGAGTATTCAGTTGATGAACTTCCTTCCTAAGCATTTTCTGATCCTGAGACAAAGCTTGTGTAACACCATTTTCTACCCCACAAATATTATGGCAAAATATTCACATTTATCAGAGGAAAATTTTAAACACCATAAAAATCACCTCAAAGGGCGTACATTTCTCAATAAATTCAAATCAAGGTCAATGCTCCGTAAGCAACAGGTTTTTCTCAAAATTACTCAAAAGTGTTCAAATGGCAGCGGAACTCAAAAAGGCAAAAATCTAAAGTTTTCCTTTTACCGCAAGGAAATCAACATAACAAAAACTCAATAAAATAGTTTGACTCAAAGACCCCAACCCGATGTTACACTATCAGAGCAAGACCCTCTAAGTCAACCACAATGGCCAACGATCCAAAACTTCAAAAATCCTCGATGGCATCCACGGCTAAACTTGGTCATCTACATGTTTCTCACGTGGAGGCAACATTCAAACAGACAGGGTGAGTAAAATGATTCATAATAATCAATATAAGAATCAATATATAAAATGGCGTCATTTTCATATTCAACATCATAATCATAAAGGAACATCAAAGGCCACAACATTATAAATTACACCAATTGTCACATAAATGCAAATGCAACAAGACTCATGCATGTGGTATCAATCATCACAGCTCGATGAACACCGGGCCATCAATTCTCCATAGATCCCCGTTAATTGGATCGATTCTATATAAGAACCGAAGCACATCAAAATACCTCACATCCGCACAACGGGACTAAAGCCAAAGAAATCAATGTCCTGAACCGAAGTCCGGATGCATATGAATTCATGATGCACACGTCAATATCATCCTCATAATAAACTCATTAGGTGCATCATCATTCATCAAAGTCATCATAATAATCATGTCATCATATAATCATCAAAAACTCATGGAATCAACATCATAAATCATCATAATTACTCATGGGAATTCATTATACAATCATGTATTAATCACATAGGAATCATAACTATACTCATAGTAATTTATCATATATTCATTTAATCACATATAAATCACAGTTACCCCCATGGTAATTCATCAGAAAAATCACAGCATCAAAACATCAAGACATCACTGAACCAGAACATGATTCATTAATAAAACATATACACAATTGACTTCTCAAACATAATTAGATATAAAAATATTGGGAAACAAATTCCCTTATCTATACTATGTTATAGCCATATTCATTAGCTTTCGAACGCTTCGAACAGGGGTCAAAATGGACTTACGGATCAAAAGTTACATTCAAAACGATTTCGACCGAAAACATGAACAGTCGTGACGGACAACGTGCAATTTTCTGCATTTTTCACCGTTGGAGGCCTCCCGGACCTATGATTTCAATTCCGTAAAAACCAAAACTCTTATAAAATTATACCCATTCAACACTGTAATTATCTCAAGTAAATTTACAATTTTAACACGATTAAACCATCTAATCATTGTTTTAAGATTATGCCTAAAACCTTTTAAATTAAGGGATATAGGTTCAATCCCGTATCATATTTACGCCTCTAATTCCCATAATTTCTTACAAATACCCCACAGTCATTAGAGTTATCACAAATCACTTATCCTACAGGGTTAAACAATCTCAACAACAGATTTTGGCCACGAAGACCTAATTTCCTTTACTCTCAAATCAACCTCAAACCTATCAGACCATCTGTTCAAATCCCTATACGGTTAAAACCTCAATAATAGATTTTGGCCATGAAGGCCTACTTTCCCTCAAACCCAAATCGACCTCAAACCTATAATATCACCAGTTCAAATCCCTATACGGTTAAAACCTCAATAATAGATTTTGGCCATGAAGGCCTAATTTTCTTTATCTCAAATCAGCCTCAAACCCTTTAAACCCTTAAATCAGCTTTAAATACATTGAATCATATATTGAAAACAATGAAGGCAATACCTTAATTTCTGACTCTAAGCCTTTCTCTTTGATTCTTGGAAACCTTGCGAAGCTTTTGCCTCAATCCTCTTTCTCAGAGCTATGGCCTCTATTTCTTCCCTTTTCATGGTCTAACAGGAATGAATCCTAATTCCCTCAAAATTCCTTTTTGTTAAACCTAACTTTGGGCCTTAAAATTGGACTTTCTAACTTCACCCTCACTAACTCCTCCTCAAATATCCATTTTACCCTTAATTCACTTATATTTATTAAATTTAATAATAATACCAATATATTCATATTATATACTATTATTTAAATAAATAACCCAAAACTCCATAATTCTCAATATTTCATACTGTCGCACCCTAATTTTCGACCTTAAAATCCCACCTCCTTGTTTTTTTTTGCTCAACGCCTTTGTGTGCAGGGTTTTACTAACAAGTTTGCGCAAGCGTGATAATCTCAAGAAATGATGGTATTCATCCTCACGGTCGGGCATCTCAAGGATCATTACCAAGGATAACAAGTTTATGACAACTCCCAAATCAAATCGCCACATTCAAACGCACGAGATTTGCGGCTTTTACAAAATGCAGAGGTCACCCATTGCTTATTGAGGATTTCCAGGCTAGCTGTCTTCCATGCACTTGGGTTCTTAACTTTGAGTTGAAGGCTGGCCTAATTCGTAGAGGACCCACACGATATTTATTCTCATTTTGAAGTTGGGTTCAAATAAGGGCAATGTTCAGCTATGCAGTGTGCAAGTCGTAGGCAACTCGCGTTTGGTACATCTCAGAGAATAGAAAATACGCTTTGGTTGAGGATTTACTTAAGATAAAACTTTCTCTTGGTTTATGTTTGTCTTGAATTTAGACTTATTGCCTGGTGATTAGTTTGGATGCTCTATTTGATTGCAAGCAGGCATTTCTTTTGGTTCCATGTGGGTCATTTCTTTTAATCCCATTGGTGGTGTACATACCACCCAAATTGCATTAAGTATGTCATGATATCAAGTGAGTATTGATTGTGGTATCAAGTGAATTATAACAGAAACCCTGAACATTGTTTGGGTTACATTAAAAACAAGGATTCTTGCAAGGACATGACAGCATTCATACAAATAAGGTGCCAACAGCACAAATACAATTTAGTTCAATAGATTTCAGATTGGTTCCTATTGGTACCATCCACATAGGATTACTCTATCAACTACGGCTACATAGATACTAGCTTAAACCGCAACGTTGAATACAATAACCCACATACAATACTAAGGCCACGTACACATGATGATCACCATCTCAGCCGTCATCCAACTACATTACCGATGTACTAAAATTGCCCAGATGACGAATTTAACAAATTGAAGAAAGATTTCGTAATGCCTTGGTGTTGGATACGGTGCCACAATCGATGTCGTCACCACCGGTTGTTGTTCACGAAAACAAATCCCATAACTGCCAAAGGTCCCGGCACAGTGCTGCAATAATAACCGACCTCACTCAAATCCTGTTGGCCATAATATCGTGATGTTAGACTGATGCGAAGTCTGTATAAGACCATGTGAACCGTCCCCCAGAAGGAAAGTGGGGTTCATCTGCAAAACCAAAACAGAACTTATAATTTGCCTTAAAAGCGATTATAATTTGCCGTAACAATAGAAGATTTATTCAACGAGTATGAAGATTGCGTTTCACCAATCTCAGCCATGGCAGCCATTACAAACCGTGATTCCAAAATGATGAAAGGATTAGTGAATAATGGATAAAACCTCCTCTGGTGTGCAAATGGACAATTCACCAAATTTAACGTGAACCTGAAATGAAAAACATTGGCAGTTAGAAGTGGTCATGATAACAGGTTCTGGTTTGAAAATAACAACCTTTGTGACTCTTAATAGTGATGTTCTAGGCTGCTTAGTTCTGCAACAAACAAAACTACGGAAGCTACAGTTATTTGATCAAAATGATTAAAATACCACTAAACATTTAACAAACCTCCTTTAAAAGGGCCATTGTTGGTTACAGTATGAGCGCCTCCGTGAGTGCTTGACGATACACATGAAGAAGGTTGGATCCGAGCCTTTGTTCTTACAATTCCTGCTAAACACCGATAACTTTAATGAGATGCCAGTTTGAAAATTGAACCGCGGTAATTATGGAATAACACGTGCAACCTCCCACCTTCACCATGAAGTCTGCAGAGCCCCTCCTGAATGTTACATGAGAAGATAAGAAACAAGACAAAAAATAGCAGCTGGTAGGTATGCATGCCACACGGTTTTTTTTGTTGAAGAAGGCTTACGAAAGATTGTCTCGCCGCACATACCGTAACAGTGGAGGTCCCAGCCTCAGCAGAAGATGCTACTCCTTATGTCTTCTGGTTTGCTTCCAAGCTTTCCCGAGCTGATGCCGATCCCGCGGTTGCTAAGCTGTGAGATAACAGACTAAAGGCATTATAGAAGGACGCCGTAAGTAATTTTTCCCAAAATTTGATTCCAAGACCAGCCTGTAACTCCGTTGCCGGCTTTCCCATCAAGTTCGCCATCGTTGCACCTGTTTCAGAGTTAATCTCGGTTGTATCATTATTAGACAGCAAATCATACCACTCACTTCAACTCCCACAACAACAGCTGTCTAAACTTAAGTAACAAGCTCAAAGCCCTAAAAACTTCAAAGCAAGACCAGCTTCAGCTTGTAACCCCGCAATCTAGCTTCTGCATCGAGTCCACCTACATCACCGATACACCGTAGCATCAAATCAAGAACCGAAATGAAGAAAAGGAATCAAAAGAGAAAGATTCCAGACTTACGAGATTGTCAGTTTATCTTTGAAGTATGCCAATGTATCTCAGAAATATTGCCCACATGTCAGAGTGTCATCTCTGCATAACAATGACAGTCATGTTTTGAAGGCTGATACAAGAGAGAGTGTTGTCACGATTAAGCTCATACCGAAGCTCACCATTGCGCCAACATCCTTCAACTCATGATAATTGGACGTATTCGTCCAACTGACTTCGTTGCAAGTTGTTGAGCTTGGTGAATCATCTCCGCCTAGGCCGATGATTGGAATTCCTGCAGAAAGACGAGCGAGAGTGCAAGTTAAGACTTGAGAAAGAAACTGCAAAAGCTACTGAGAAGCTTGAGAAATATGATCCAATATACCAGGAAATCCACCCTTGATTACCATATTATAAAACACATCCAAGCATGACTTTACATTGTGTGCACATCTAGAAAAAAGTTAGAAACAACAAGAGGTTATTAAGACATAAGCAGAACAAATCATAATGAGAAGAAATCAAGATTTAACTCATCACCATCACTCTTTTAAAGACTCACCATGACTGCAACATTAACAACATATCTGAACAGAGAATGCACTCACGCTGGCACCATTTCAAAGAACGACTACCCTGCTGTTGTACCCCAAAATTTGCCCAACTTTTTTCTTTACTTGGTTTATTGCATTGGCATTTGCATATCATGATCATTTACAGGGGATCAAGTGTTTATTTGTGGATAGTCCTTTATTGGCTTCAAGATCAAGCAAAGACATAGTCAAGGAGCCATTAGAGGTTGTCAAAGGGGTAGGTTTTATCATTGGTGTGAGCATGAGGTAGAAGCTTGTTGAGTGCCTCAGAGGTCATGATGGAGTGGAGATGGTCACTCAGTTCATCTAAGCAATGCTTGAGCAAAAAGGAGGGAATTAGGGTTTTCAATTCTGATCAAGATAAATGTATTTCTTGGGGCAAGACTTGTTTCCATGGTCTTCCATATATCTTGATATGTTTGAGGATGAGAGGTTGACCACCAATTTTAATCAGAGGAGCTTCAATTGATCATTCAATGGGAAATCAAGAGATTTGGGAAAAAGTCAACCGTACAATGAAAAAGTCAACTCATGACTTTTTGAGGTCAAGATCATAACTCTTAAGTTCAATGTGACAAATGGATGGAATTTGATCAAGAATATCAAGGGAATCATAAAAAGATTAAGAAGAATGAAATATACCCGTGCGGGTATATTGGGGTTTTAGAATGAAATATACCCGTGCAGGTATATTGGGGTTTTAGAATGAAATATACCTGTGCGGGTATATTATGGTTTTAGAACCTTTTCATAAATGGAAGGTCTATGTTTGGAACGACCATCTTCAAAGTCATTTTTCTTCATGATCAAGGTTCCAAATGAATTTTTCTCCAACATCAAAGTTGTTCCTTGTATTACAAGCTTTCCAGAAAGTCCTAGAAGTCGTCCATTGTATTTGTGAAGCTCAAGTTATGGATGCGCAAAGTTGGAAAAAATAAGACAATTTCATAACTTAGATTTTTTTTCCTAAGTTGTTCATGGGCAGTTTGCTTGCCACGATTTTCAACCACGAATTTCATGGTCTTCCAATGGTCCAATGGAACTTTCATCAACATGAAAGTTGTTCTACTCCATGCCCTCTTTCATTTGTGCCCAAGATCAAAGTGATTGGATTTGTGAGCACAAAGTTATCATTGATCAAAGTTGGTACATTGAACATGTTTTCCAAAGGTTGAAATGTGGATTTTTGCTGATTCATTTTGTTCATCAGCCTTAACATCCCCCATGCATATGGGAGACTGTGTTTGTTGCTCCCAAGTCTTGCCAAAAATAGCCAAACCCCTTGTTGCCATTTGGTCCTTTTTCAAATAATTGCCTAAACAAGTTTTGAGCCAAAAATCTGCCACTGCCCAATGCTTTCTCCATGCTGCTGCAAGCTAGTTAAGAAAGCTACTAATGCATAATGATAGCAGCAATAGCTGCAGCACATTTTCAGCATCCACCCTTTATTCAAAAATATGATGGAAAGGATACAAATCTGCCCTTAATTCTTTTCACCTCAGTCAAACCCTAAAAATCCCCTTCTCACTGGGTATTTAAGCTAAGCAACAGTTGAACCAAACCCTAGCCACTATTTTGAGAGAAATCAGATTTTACATATTTTGCACTCCTTTGAAATTCCCACGAAGAAATCACTTTCCTCTTCAATCTTTTCTCAAAATTTTCACCATAACCTTGTTATCCAACACTGCTGGAAAGGTTTATGCAAAATAGAAGTGGGTGACTCTGTTCTCTTTCAAGTTATTCTGAAGTCAGTTGGTGGTTTGTAAGAAACTAGGAGTTTCAAAGATGTGAGTTGTGCTGCTAGTTTGCTTTGGAGGATGCAAGAGGTAAGCATCACACAACTCTTTGGTTATTGTATCATTAGCATTAAAAGCATGTGATGGGTTCTGTTTTAATTTTGGTTAACTGTTTTGAGTATGAATATGCCATGAATATGCCTTTAATATGTGTTGTCCCTATATTCTGAATCATGAGTGAGGTTCTGTTTTGGCTTGGTTTGTTTTGTCACAGATGTGTAGGTTCATGTTTTTGGCTAGGTCATGTGTGAAAATATACATTTGTATAATAATGGTATTGTGATGTTAAAATACAGCAACTGTTATGTTTTTATTGAATTTGTTATGAGTTTTCTTGCAACATATGTGTGAGTTCTTGTCTTGAAATCATATGCATATATTTCATGTGTGTGTGTGTGTGCAGACTGTTTTGAACTTTTCTTTGAAAATGTATTTTAACACATAAGCTGCATGATGCTGATATCACCCGTCATTTCCAAATTGATAAGATTTTGGGCTACTTGCTGTTTGTAAGCAAAATACCCTGTTTGTTTGAAGCTGTTTTTGAGTTTTCATCTTTGTTGAGGCATAAATAACGCAAAGACGGGAAAAGGTATGGTCATCGCAACCAAAACCTGGATTCGGGAGTCGGTTACGCAAGGGGAAGGTATTAGCACCCCTCACGTCCATCGTACTCGATGGGATCCACGCTTGCTTGTTTGGACGGATTACACTTCTATCTGAACTAAAGGATGAGGGCTGAAATGAAAAGAAAACATGACTCGGCAAAGCATCGCACTTTATGCCTACGTATTCCCGTCTGGAACGAGAAATCAGAGTCAACGTAGTTCGCCTAACTACGGGGGAAGATGGGTGAAGGTTGCTCGCTAGGATATCGCATCCTATGCCTACGTACTTCCACACAGCATGGAAGATCAGAGCAAACGTAGTTCGGGCTACGCACGACACAAGCTGTTCAAATGTCTTTTATGAAAAATCTCACCTTAAGCAAGGGTTTTCTTATTGCAAAAAGGTTTGTGTTTGTTCAAATCTTTTGACGGAAGAAGTGAATTGATTGTTGTTATAACCTTTATTAATGTTTTTCTGTCGTTCTGAAGAAAGAAGAGATGACACTCTAAAAAACTCCTAGGGTTACAAAAAGGGATAAAAAATCTACCCTAATGTTATCATACATGGATTAGCTCCTAATGTCTATCACATCCTCCCTTGAACAAGGAAGAATGGAAGTCCTACAGGAAAGGAAAACGAAAGGAAGAAACGGAAATACAAGTAATAACCGCATACAAGTGAACATGAATATAGCAATGGTAAAGGCAATGCAAAGGAGGGAGGACGGTCCGTCTCAACCTCAATCCCATTCATGGATGGAATAAGAAAATATCAAGTGATCATATGCAAAGAATCGAGTGAAAACTCCGAATGAAACGCGTAATCCACTATTTGGAATCGCAACGTGCTATCATGCAAACAAGTCGATAATTGGGCAAGCTACACCTACAAATAACAGCCACCTAAGGGGTCTTCAAATATCTCTAACCTATCTATAATAATAAATATAAACCACGGCGTTCACCACGCAAACACAAATCGGCCGTTGGAGCCTTAACAAAAATAAAGTCCGTTCGGAAGTCCAAATTACAAGTTCGAATACAAAACATAAGAAAAATAGCAAAAGGTGCTAAAAAATTCAAATAAAAATCTCCAATGCCCTACATCAAGCCACAAACCAGGGGTGAGAGATACCACAAAAATATCCAAAGATAAATGGTCAAACAAGATGAAAACATTGCAAGATATCTCATGTATACCAAAGGAAAGATTAAAGTGGAGCATGTTAAAGAAAGCATCCAAAACCAATTAAAATGGTACAATAAAATTCCCACAAAAATATATCACAATACCTCAACGTGTGTATGAGATCCCTACAAAAGGATTGACATTTAAATTGTGTTTTGATAGGTCAAAGAGATTCAACAAAATGATAACACCAGCATTGGCCTTTTTATGACGACCCAAATGTAAAAAATCCAAAGAAAATTTCAAAAAATGGAAAAATTATAATTCCAGTTTTATTAAATACTAGACATCTTAAAGATTCAGCACAAAAAAATGGGGATCAAAAAGACTAAGTTTCCTATTTTTTATTATTATTTGAAGTCAGCATACAAAACAGAAAAAATAAAAGAAACATGGCAATAGGAAAATAAAAGAAAATAACATGAATAAATAAAAGTGGCATGAGGCTTATGTGGCCGATTACGTGGCGCAGTGAGAGGCGTTGGATGAATGGAAGAAACCTTGACTTGGAAATGTATCCGACGGTGTTAACACCTTCTTCTCCAAATCAAAATTTTCAACTTTGTGAATAGTAACCCGCAGCTCCATGAACATGAGTTTTTTGCTACTTTGAAGCACCATAACTCCATCAATAATTATCCGTTTCGCACAAAATTTTGGTCAAACTTGAAGGAAAAAAATCAAGGAATCCAAATATGGTCTTAGATTTTCTTGAAACTCTCTCTAACTCCCAAAACGTGGCACCTCAAGAAAAACTCAAGAACCAAAAATTGTCATAAAACCCATCTTTTTTGTACTAGAATCCATGTAGGAGATGAGAGCAATGTAATGCAACAACAATAATGCAAGAAAGACTCATAAATCATGAGTTATGTCGAATTCTTTATACCTCCGAAAAATGGCTTATGGAGCTTCACTCGATCACCAATTCTTTGAGAAAATGATGTGGACACGTCCTATAATTGATGAGGAAGGTGTTTGGATGGAAAGAAAGGAGTGAATTGATGGAAAACAAAAAATCAATTTTTCACTTGGAGCTCACTTTAATGGAGTTGTGTAGCTTGGTTCATGCATCAATTATGGCCAAAAAAGTGTTGAATCAATTGTAAGAATGATAAGGAATGTATTTGCAATGGTGGAATGAACCAAAAGTGGGAGAAAATGGAATTGAAAATTTGAGTTTTCAAGTGTAGAAAAATGTGGGAAAAATGGAAAAATGGTGAAGAGAAAAATGAAGATTCAATATGATTTGAAAATGGAGAAAATGGATTCAACATCAACTATCACCAACCTTTACTCTTAATGATCTCAATCCAATATATAGGAGAGCATGGAAAGATCTAGAGTCTTCTAGATCAATCTAGGATGATTCTAGAAACTTCATGAATTTCTCATGATATGGTATTTTGATGTCTCATGATATCTCACTTCAATCCACTAACAGCCCCTTAACCACCTTTTAAAATCTCTTTTCATGACAAATTGGAGTGATATGAGTGAAAAACAAGGGATTCCTTTGCCTTATGTTGAGTTTCTCACATGTACCTTATTATGCAAGTAATGGAATTACAAAGCAAGTCCATTTTTTAACCCTCAAATCAAAATTGTGGCTGAACCAAAGTCTTTAAAATGTTGTTTAGACTCAATTTGATATATCATATGCCCCATTTTGGATTTGTAGATTGCCCAAACCAATTTTCAACTTGAACTTTTTCAACTTATGTCCATTTTTTAGGTCATTTTCACCAACTTTTATCAATCTGAGTTCTATACATTTCCAAACTTCCATGACCTCTTTTCTAGGCTTAAAATGCCATTTTTAGAAACTTTGATGTTGTGAAGTTTTTCATTTGAAGCTTCCTTGTATGAGTTTTAGGCATACGCTAAGAATGACATATAATTCCACTTTCCCAAAATACCCCTGACTTGCACAAACTATAACTTGAGCTTCACAAATCAGATGAAGGCATACTATACCTTTTTGGAAAGGGGAGATCATTAAGAACAACCCTTATGTTTGCCAAGAATTCATTTGAAAACTCCTTGAAGGTCAAAAGTTTCTTGGATGACAGACAACTTTCACAGACAAATTCTAGTGTCCTCAGATGACCTGTAACCTGCAAAAGCTATAACTTGAGTTCCATAAATCACCTTGATGATTTCCACCACTAAAATTAAAGCTATGAAGATACTCTACAAGTTTCATGTGGACCAGAAATTCATATGAAACTTGCATCTTGAGTTACACTGCTTTGAAGTTGGACCCAAATCAGGGGATTTTACACTGAAACCCTAATTTGGTAACTCCTCTTCTCCTTGACTCCTGTTGATTTTTATTTGGCACAACACCAAATCCATATCCATGTAGCAAATAATGAATCCCACATCCTTCAAATAATCCTTGATACCTTTCAAATCAAGTCCTTGACCTAGGATTAACCTAGATAAAACCCTAGTTGACTGTCTTCAACTGAGGCTCTTGTAATCATTCCAATGACTTGGATCATCTTTAAAATGATCATCTAGACTTTCCATGATATCCATACACACTCCATGCTCTTGGCTCATAGCTCACATACCCTCTGATGATCCCCAAACAACCTCAAGATAGGAGAGAACCCAATGAGTGATCTGTCAACACTTCAAAGCTCAAATTCTTCTATGATGACCTGAGTAGTCTTGAATATGAATGAAACCCCTTGAACATACCTCTTGAGACAAGAATAGCACTTGATCCCCTGTTAAGATATCTTGCTTATGCTATGCAATGCAGATGAATACACTATGTACATGATGACAATGCAAATGACTATGCAATTGAAACATAAACCTAGGTTAGAAAAGGTTGGGCAAATTTTGGGGTGCAACAGCTGCCCCTATTCAAGCGGCTTGGACCCGACTGGATGAAGAGCGCGCAGCCTTCAGACATTCGAGGTACGAGACAGTTGAATACGAAAGAACCCAGAAATTTGCCAACCGCAAAATAAATTGCGTACGACTACTGCTTGGGAAAAATATCATTCAGAAAACCGAATCCGGTTGTCACGGCAACAACTGATCAATTATCTGATAAGAACTGACTTGATTTCGTCCTCAACCACCTGCGTGACGCCACAGGCCTTGAATCCACAATTAAATCCAAATTTTTCTACAATAAGCATGCATCGAGCCAAAGGACCACGTCGAAAACACAAAAGTCTTGCCTTCGTTTGTAGAGAAACAAACAAAATGCTACGTAAAGCGCGAATCAGGCATCCAGTGACTTGAACAAGTTACTCTGTGGGATACATCTCCGACGACACAGATACTTGAACAAATAATTCCGCAGGGAGCCACTCCGTTAGCACGGGTAATGATTCTGCCAACACCGATAATAATTCCTTTGACAAAAGGTAACAACTCCATCGACCAGGATAACAAACTGCCTCAAAAAAGGTATAATAACTCCTCAAACCAGGGTGTAACTCCATCACCCAGGGTATAACTCCTTCGACCAGGGTATAACTCCTTCAACCAGGGTATAACTCCTTCAACCGGGGTATAACTCCTTCAACCAGGGTAATACTCCTTCTACCAGGGTAATAACTCCTTCAACCGGGGTATAACTCCTTCAACCAGGGCAACAACTCCTTCAACCAGGGTATAACTCCTTCAACCAGGGTATAACTCCTTCGACCAGGGTATAACTCCTTCAACCAGGGTATAACTCCTTCAACCGGGGTATAACTCCTTCAACCAGGGTAATACTCCTTCAACCAGGGTATAACTCCTTCGACCAGGGTATAACTCCTTCAACCAGGGTATAACTCCTTCAACCAGGGTAATAGCTCCCTCAACCAGGGTATAACTCCTTCAACCAGGGTATAACTCCTTCAACCAGGGTATAACTCCTTCAACCAGGGTAATAACTCCGAAGGTTTAATCCACAAGATTCTTGTAACAACAATCCGAAGAAAAACTCTACTGGGGTAATTCTGACGACAGCCGTCAAACACCTACTTCGACGGCAGGTAGTAATTTCAAGATTTTCAATACTGACGTGACAACAGTCTGAAGAAAACTTCCCTGGGGAAGAAGAGAAGCTTAACCAAGCCACTCTGATGGGGAAGAAAACTCTACTGGGGAAATCACGGCGATAACTCCAAAAAATCTGAACTATGAAATCTTGTAATGCCGACATAACAGCGACCTGAGAAGGACTCAGCTGGGGAAAAGAGAAACTCAACCAAGCAACTCTGCTAGGGGTCCACATGATAGGATGAACACGATCACTGCTCGCCTTGCGCCCCAAATCCGACTATCCGAACATCTTCCTGAATCATAATCTCAATTATCTGCAGGGGAAAACAAACATCTGAAACCAACGAGGTAACCAACCTGGTTTATGTTTCTGAATACGTATGTTCGATAATGACGTAATGTTTCCATATAGCATGGAAATGCTACGTATTTTGAAACTGAAATGCAAGTATGATGCAAATATGATGATGCATGCAATATGCTAATACAGGCTCGGGCTGCTGGAGAAAGTCGGGTACAGAAAACCATTTCAGCAAAATAAATGCTGAAGACGAAGCCAACTCCGCTGGGGGTAAACCGGATATCACAGAATTATTCCAGCAAAATAAATGCTGGAAGAGTAGCATCAACTCCGCTGGGGAATTTGGGAACTTAACCAAACACCTCGTTGAAGTAACACCCTGCTGGGGAATAGCAGATGTGCCAAGTATGATTGGACTTCTCTGGGGATAGCTCACCCGTGCCACTGAAAAACTGGACTTTTGTTGGAGAAAATAGACAGAGTCTTCCTGCGTACTGATGACGATTGGATTTGGAAACTGATGCGCCAACACGGATGGGCCTCACAGTGATCGCCAACATGGATTTGGGTGAAGAATCGGAAGACCGTAACATGACTTCCCGACATTCGTCTCACACTTTAAGATTGACTAAATCTGCTCGAATAGCTCTGAGTAGCTCTGATGATACGGAGAAGAACAATTCCTTCGCTTCTGATATGCCCCGGTCTGTGGGACCTCTGTGGGGATAGTCCTCAAAAGGGAATCTGAACATTCGTACCCCGTTGGTCTGATATGAACTGCCCCAGCATTCTGAACTTCGGAGAAATACTTCACACCAAATGCCCCTCGAGTAAAGAATAACTTCTGCGCTCTTAAGATGGCCTGCCCCTGATTGCAATGACTTTGCCCCTGATTAGCTGATCCAGAGCAGTACCTCCAACTACGAGAGATTTACCGAATCTCGACCTGATTGCCCCAGAGTAACTGACTTGGAATGGCTGACCTGACTGGGGAGCACTTAATGGCTTGCCCCGGCTTGCGGAGCATTCGGGCGCTCTGCATTCTATCCTGACCATACTTTCCACTGTAGGAAACTTTTCTGCTGTCAAGCGCTTACTCGCAAGTAAAACACGTTGTTCTGCGTAAAAGACGTATTAATGCACCACATATGATAGTTTTGACATCCAATCTGTTCACTGGGAGAAGGGAAAAATAGTTTATAGCATATAATACACAAAACATTTATCAACATCAGTACCAACATGGTAAGAGGAACCCTTTCAGGAGTCAGAATCGACGCGACCTTTACCGAAGTATGCTTTCGAAACAGCCTGCTTCAATTAGGACTTTTGAAGGTTATAACGTGGCCAGGTTCACGGTTTTGAAGGAAAGGATAAAGGCTCAAAGTTTATTTTAACCCACCCATTCTCCTTGATGTTCTCCGATCCTATGCTCAGCTAATTCGACCTTAGCACTCACCTCTCAGAGGCTGAAAGATAGGAGTGATAGTTCGAGAAATTATGATTGTTGGGAGTGACAACCACTCACCTTTCGTCTTTAACACTTGAGGTCACACGACTCGTATTTCATTTGAGGATTTTTCCATCCTTTCATCTTTTTTTCTTTTCATATCCCTAACTTTTGCCTGGACTGACTCTTTTGAGTTCTTTTGGTTTTTTTTAGTCCAGCGGGATGCCCTCATTTTTGCCTAAGTCAATTGTTTTCTTTTCTTGACTTAGCGGGCTTTTGATTTTTTTCTCTTTTTTCTTTCGAACAAGTCGTGTGACGCTGGTTGTCTGACTCTTTGGGGAATGATGTGACTGTTTCACTCCTAATGCTGAACCATTATGGTTTCTTAGGCACGACCTCTAGAGGTGTGACTGATCCTCGAACGGACACTCCTTTTGCAAATTGAACGCTCGGTCAAATTAGCTAACACCTACCCTGCCCCAGGTTAAGATTGAGGGTTTTTCATTCGCAGAAAGAACTCCTACTACTAGGCTCAAAGGGGTTGACAAGGGATTATCTTCCTTATAACTCCGGTGTTTAGGGATTTGAAATAATGCCTGTACATCATCAACAGGTTTTATTTCAAAAGCATACAATCAGAAGCTGCTTGTCATTCATTTTCGTCATCCTCCGCAGATCCTTCTTAACCAAGCATTGGACATTTGCAAAAACGATTGGTGAACACGACTGGATTTAATCAAAACATGCATATTTATTTCATTATCATCAATTGAAATGAAAATAACAAGTTTTACGAACAAGATTGCAATTTAAACATGAAAGAAACTACAAACGTAAAGAAATGACAAGATAAAACAAAGAAAAATGCCAGCTTCCGAGAAACGGGCTTTCACATCTGTCCTTCTGCTGAACCAGCTATCTTCACAATCAGTTATTAGAGGCAGCCTGCCACTGTTCTGATCTACTTTTAACGGCCCACCCGAACTATAGAACTCCTCTTTGTCCACCATACTCCAGCCTATTCATGGTTTGGCATTGGTTGTTGTGTAATATTGGGCCCTTCCGTACCAAAATTAATAGCAGTGCTATCAAGCAAATCTTGCACTTTATGCTTGAAAGCGTGGCAGTTTTCGATATTATGGTCGGGTGCCCCATAGTGGAATTCGCAATGCTCATTAGCGTTATAACTGGGTGGGGGTATCCCTGTCGGAGGAGCCATCGTTCTTTTCTCGACCAACTGTAACCGTAACAAATTCTGAAGAAGCTCAGCGTACGATATTGGCGGCGGATCAAATACCCTTTTCGGCTTCCCGTTCTGAATTCTTCGCTGAGCCGGATGTTGTTGCCCCTGCTGCTGCGGTTGTTGCTGATGTTGCGCGGGGATTGTCACACTTGCAACTTGTTGCGGTTGGTATTGCCTCCATCCCCTATTTCTTCCCCGAGAGCTACATACCGAATTGGCATCTTCCTGTTTTCTACCCCCGAAAGCTTTCTTATTGCTTCCAGCTGAAGCAGACTCTCCCGCTTGAATCTTACCGATTTTTATCCTGTTTTCTATACGCTCCCCCATCAGGATCAACTCGAAGAAGGTACTCATTGAGAAGTTGAGAAGCCGGTCATAGTACATTCCTGAGAATGTCCCTACGAACAAGTCCATCATTTCACGCTCCACCATAGGAGGTTGTACTCTGGCAGCCAAATCACGCCATCTCTGGGCGTATTCTTTGAAGCTTTCACTGGGCTTCTGAGAGAGGCTTTGCAGCTGAACCCGGTTAGGGGCGAGATCGCTGTTGTATTGGTAATGCTTCACGAAAGCTTTCGCTAGCTCTTTCCAGCTTTTTATCTGTGTTGGCTCTAGGCTCATATACCATTCCAGCGACGGCCCTGACAAGCTGTCTTGGAAGAAATGCATGAGCATCTTTTCGTCGTCTGAATACGCGGACATCCTCCTGTAAAATGAACGAACATGTATCCTCGGGCACGTGTCCCCTTTATATTTATCAAAAGATGGCGCTTTGAATTTCAGAGGTACCCTCAGCCCTGGTACCAATCCCATATTGGACATATCCAGCCCCACAGCATTCTGGCTAGCCAAACCATTTACCTTCTCTTCCAGCAATCTCATCCGATGGTTGTCATCCCTAGCTCTTTCATAACCCTCATTCTGACCAGAGAACACATCCTCCTGACGATCCTCCCAGCGAGGTACTGCATTGTATCCAACATAATCTGCATCACGGCCCGGACCCGTTTGGAAGTACCTGGGGTCATACCTCAGATTGCCCATCTCTTGAGCGTTGTATGCACCAGTTCCATATCCAAGATTACCGTAACCATAGCCACCAAACCCAGCCTTGGCGCCAGCAGTGCTGCCGTACCCCATGTTCACACCATTGAAGCCCTGGTTACCATTATTACCATTCATTCCGACATTCTCAACACCCCCATTGAAACCCTGGTTGACATTACCCACAAATACCCCAGCAGTATCTGCATTGGCATTCATATTACCGGCGTTCCCCCCTCCACCTACAGGACCAGTTTCTCCAGCATTCAAACCGGTTACGGGAATAGCATCAGCACTTTGACGATTCTCAACTCGGGGGGAAGCAGCAATATTTTCACCATGCGGTGTCCCGTTGTTTTCAGCCCGTGCGACTATCGGTTGAACCAGATTCTGCAACTGCTCTTGTCCTTTGGCGATGGTCTCCATGGTTTGCATGAGCAGGGCCATCCTGTCACGCATCTCTTGCATTTCACTCTGCACGTTGTCCATGATCTTCTTGTGATTAGTTCTGGTAGAGTAACGGTGGACTCTTTTTTCTGCAATCCTGCAATTACCTCATCATCAGCAAGAGCAATCAAACCCAATAAAGAGTTCACATCCGGAGTGGGAAACTTATACGCAACTGTCTTCCGCACACTACCCATATCAACAATCAGAAGTCCGGAGCACTAGAACAGGGACATATGTAATGCACCTGCAGCACAGACACACGTTAATGAAATGCAATGATAAATGGGTATGCAAACAATGCAATGCAAACAGCTGCAACAGGGGATCAAGTGCCCTGAATAAGAAGCCCATGTCACACCAAGAACAGGTCTCAGACAGACCCTCCAATACTCATCAAACCCTGGTCTCAGACAGACCTCACAAAGAACTCCAGCCTGGTCTCGGATAGACCCAATAATATAACCCACACCTGGTCTCTGACAGACCTAGTAACAGTCCACAAAATATCCACAATCCTGTATCTCATGAGAAATAAACCGGTAGTCTGAAGGTCAAGGTACCTGCATGCCCCAAATCCCTCTCACGGGTAGATGTCCCTATAACTGACACAAGGTACGGCATCCTATGCGGTCGTCGGCGTCACAGACTTTCAGTGTTGATGATACGATTCCTAGAAGGAGTGGCATCATCAAATCCTGAAGAGGCCTCACTTAGCCAACTTCCAAATGATCGGTCCCCGGAGTCGACAATCCAACTAACCAACAGCCCACTGCACCCAAAGGGTGAAACAGGAAGTCAACCAGAAGGACCTCGTCCGAGCGTAGATTTCGCGGGAAGCTAGTACATGCAAAGCATGCACACCCCCACTAATCTCTACTCTAATTCTAGGTGCACTCAAGCCCAGGTCCGGCTTATCTCTCAATCATAGAACCCCCATCAAACCCACAATACCGCAATAATAATAATAATAATAAAATGCTGAAATGTAAATACAGAAATGTAAATCCATACAAAGCCCACGACGGGAAAACAAGCGCTAGGATTGACTCGCGTAGGGAACCGTTGGAGTCCCCAGCAGAGTCGCCAGCTGCTGGGGATGACCCAGGCAGCTAGGAAGAAAATCCAAGGCGAGACTCGCATAGGGAACCATCGCAGTCCCCAGCAGAGTCGCCAGCTGTCGCTACTGCGAAAATCGGCGCCGGCAATACAGAAGAGTCGCCACCGTGCGTTATTTATCCCAAAGGAGGGAAAGGAAACGCTCGAAGTAAACCTAACGCAAAGACGGGAAAAGGTATGGTCATCGCAACCAAAACCTGGATTCGGGAGTCGGTTACGCAAGGGGAAGGTATTAGCACCCCTCACGTCCATCGTACTCGATGGGATCCACGCTTGCTTGTTTGGACGGATTACACTTCTATCTGAACTAAAGGATGAGGGCTGAAACGAAAAGAAAACATGACTCGGCAAAGCATCGCACTTTATGCCTACGTATTCCCGTCTGGAACGAGAAATCAGAGTCAACGTAGTTCGCCTAACTACGGGGGAAGATGGGTGAAGGTTGCTCGCTAGGATATCGCATCCTATGCCTACGTACTTCCACACAGCATGGAAGATCAGAGCAAACGTAGTTCGGGCTACGCACGACACAAGCTGTTCAAGTGTCTTTTATGAAAAATCTCACCTTAAGCAAGGGTTTTCTTATTGCAAAAAGGTTTGTGTTTGTTCAAATCTTTTGACGGAAGAAGTGAATTGATTGTTGTTATAACCTTTATTAATGTTTTTCTGTCGTTCTGAAGAAAGAAGAGATGACACTCTAAAAAACTCCTAGGGTTACAAAAAGGGATAAAAAATCTACCCTAATGTTATCATACATGGATTAGCTCCTAATGTCTATCACATCCTCCCTTGAACAAGGAAGAATGGAAGTCCTACAGGAAAGGAAAACGAAAGGAAGAAACGGAAATACAAGTAATAACCGCATACAAGTGAACATGAATATAGCAATGGTAAAGGCAATGCAAAGGAGGGAGGACGGTCCGTCTCAACCTCAAGCCCATTCATGGATGGAATAAGAAAATATCAAGTGATCATATGCAAAGAATCGAGTGAAAACTCCGAATGAAACGCGTAATCCACTATTTGGAATCGCAACGTGCTATCATGCAAACAAGTCGATAATTGGGCAAGCTACACCTACAAATAACAGCCACCTAAGGGGTCTTCAAATATCTCTAACCTATCTATAATAAGAAATATAAACCACGGCGTTCACCACGCAAACACAAATCGGCCGTTGGAGCCTTAACAAAAATAAAGTCCGTTCGGAAGTCCAAATTACAAGTTCGAATACAAAACATAAGAAAAATAGCAAAAGGTGCTAAAAAATTCAAATAAAAATCTCCAATGCCCTACATCAAGCCACAAACTAGGGGTGAGAGATACCACAAAAATATCCAAAGATAAATGGTCAAACAAGATAAAAACATTGCAAGATATCTCATGTATACCAAAGGAAAGATTAAAGTGGAGCATGTTAAAGAAAGCATCCAAAACCAATTAAAATGGTACAATAAAATTCCCACAAAAATATATCACAATACCTCAACGTGTGTATGAGATCCCTGCAAAAGGATTGACATTTAAATTGTGTTTTGATAGGTCAAAGAGATTCAACAAAATGATAGCACCAGCATTGGCCTTTTTATGACGACCCAAATGTAAAAAATCCAAAGAAAATTTCAAAAAATGGTAAAATTATAATTCCAGTTTTATTAAATACTAGACATCTTAAAGATTCAGCACAAAAAAATGGGGATCAAAAAGACTAAGTTTCCTATTTTTTATTATTATTTGAAGTCAGCATACAAAACAGAAAAAATAAAAGAAACATGGCAATAGGAAAATAAAAGAAAATAACATGAATAAATAAAAGTGGCATGAGGCTTATGTGGCCGATTACGTGGCGCAGTCAGAGGCGTTGGATGAATGGAAGAAACCTTGACTTGGAAATGTATCCGACGGTGTTAACACCTTCTTCTCCAAATCAAAATTTTCAACTTTGTGAATAGTAACCCGCAGCTCCATGAACATGAGTTTTTTGCTACTTTGAAGCACCATAACTCCATCAATAATTATCCGTTTCGCACAAAATTTTGGTCAAACTTGAAGGAAAAAAATCAAGGAATCCAAATATGGTCTTAGATTTTCTTGAAACTCTCTCTAACTCCCAAAATGTGGCACCTCAAGAAAAACTCAAGAACCAAAAATTGTCATAAAACCCATCTTTTTTGTACTAGAATCCATGTAGGAGATGAGAGCAATGTAATGCAACAACAATAATGCAAGAAAGACTCATAAATCATGAGTTATGTCGAATTCTTTATACCTCCGAAAAATGGCTTATGGAGCTTCACTCGATCACCAATTCTTTGAGAAAATGATGTGGACACGTCCTATAATTGATGAGGAAGGTGTTTGGATGGAAAGAAAGGAGTGAATTGATGGAAAACAAAAAATCAATTTTTCACTTGGAGCTCACTTTAATGGAGTTGTGTAGCTTGGTTCATGCATCAATTATGGCCAAAAAAGTGTTGAATCAATTGTAAGAATGATAAGGAATGTATTTGCAATGGTGGAATGAACCAAAAGTGGGAGAAAATGGAATTGAAAATTTGAGTTTTCAAGTGTAGAAAAATGTGGGAAAAATGGAAAAATGGTGAAGAGAAAAATGAAGATTCAATATGATTTGAAAATGGAGAAAATGGATTCAACATCAACTATCACCAACCTTTACTCTTAATGATCTCAATCCAATATATAGGAGAGCATGGAAAGATCTAGAGTCTTCTAGATCAATCTAGGATGATTCTAGAAACTTCATGAATTTCTCATGATATGGTATTTTGATTTCTCATGATATCTCACTTCAATCCACTAACAGCCCCTTAACCACCTTTTAAAATCTCTTTTCATGACAAATTGGAGTGATATGAGTGAAAAACAAGGGATTCCTTTGCCTTATGTTGAGTTTCTCACATGTACCTTATTATGCAAGTAATGGAATTACAAAGCAAGTCCATTTTTTAACCCTCAAATCAAATTTGTGGCTGAACCAAAGTCTTTAAAATGTTGTTTAGACTCAATTTGATATATCATATGCCCCATTTTGGATTTGTAGATTGCCCAAACCAATTTTCAACTTGAACTTTTTCAACTTATGTCCATTTTTTAGGTCATTTTCACCAACTTTTATCAATCTGAGTTCTATACATTTCCAAACTTCCATGACCTCTTTTCTAGACTTAAAATGCCATTTTTAGAAACTTTGATGTTGTGAAGTTTTTCATTTGAAGCTTCCTTGTATGAGTTTTAGGCATACGCTAAGAATGACATATAATTCCACTTTCCCAAAATACCCCTGACTTGCACAAACTATAACTTGAGCTTCACAAATCAGATGAAGGCATACTATACCTTTTTGGAAAGGGGAGATCATTAAGAACAACCCTTATGTTTGCCAAGAATTCATTTGAAAACTCCTTGAAGGTCAAAAGTTTCTTGGATGACAGACAACTTTCACAGACAAATTCTAGTGTCCTCAGATGACCTGTAACCTGCAAAAGCTATAACTTGAGTTCCATAAATCACCTTGATGATTTCCACCACTAAAATTAAAGCTATGAAGATACTCTACAAGTTTCATGTGGACCAGAAATTCATATGAAACTTGCATCTTGAGTTACACTGCTTTGAAGTTGGACCCAAATCAGGGGATTTTACACTGAAACCCTAATTTGGTAACTCCTCTTCTCCTTGACTCCTGTTGATTTTTATTTGGCACAACACCAAATCCATATCCATGTAGCAAATAATGAATCCCACATCCTTCAAATAATCCTTGATACCTTTCAAATCAAGTCCTTGACCTAGGATTAACCTAGATAAAACCCTAGTTGACTGTCTTCAACTGAGGCTCTTGTAATCATTCCAATGACTTGGATCATCTTTAAAATGATCATCTAGACTTTCCATGATATCCATACACACTCCATGCTCTTGGCTCATAGCTCACATACCCTCTGATGATCCCCAAACAACCTCAAGATAGGAGAGAACCCAATGAGTGATCTGTCAACACTTCAAAGCTCAAATTCTTCTATGATGACCTGAGTAGTCTTGAATATGAATGAAACCCCTTGAACATACCTCTTGAGACAAGAATAGCACTTGATCCCCTGTTAAGATATCTTGCTTATGCTATGCAATGCAGATGAATACACTATGTACATGATGACAATGCAAATGACTATGCAATTGAAACATAAACCTAGGTTAGAAAAGGTTGGGCAAATTTTGGGGTGCAACAGCTGCCCCTATTCAAGCGGCTTGGACCCGACTGGATGAAGAGCGCGCAGCCTTCAGACATTCGAGGTACGAGACAGTTGAATACGAAAGAACCCAGAAATTTGCCAACCGCAAAATAAATTGCGTACGACTACTGCTTGGGAAAAATATCATTCAGAAAACCGAATCCGGTTGTCACGGCAACAACTGATCAATTATCTGATAAGAACTGACTTGATTTCGTCCTCAACCACCTGCGTGACGCCACAGGCCTTGAATCCACAATTAAATCCAAATTTTGCTACAATAAGCATGCATCGAGCCAAAGGACCACGTCGAAAACACAAAAGTCTTGACCTTCGTTTGTAGAGAAACAAACAAAATGCTACGTAAAGCGCGAATCAGGCATCCGGTGACTTGAACAAGTTACTCTGTGGGATACATCTCCGACGACACAGATACTTGAACAAATAATTCCGCAGGGAGCCACTCCGTTAGCACGGGTAATGATTCTGCCAACACCGATAATAATTCCTTTAACAAAAGGTAACAACTCCATCGACCAGGATAACAAACTGCCTCAAAAAAGGTATAATAACTCCTCAAACCAGGGTGTAACTCCATCACCCAGGGTATAACTCCTTCGACCAGGGTATAACTCCTTCAACCAGGGTATAACTCCTTCAACCGGGGTATAACTCCTTCAACCAGGGTAATACTCCTTCTACCAGGGTAATAACTCCTTCAACCGGGGTATAACTCCTTCAACCAGGGCAACAACTCCTTCAACCGGGGTATAACTCCTTCAACCAGGGTATAACTCCTTCGACCAGGGTATAACTCCTTCAACCAGGGTATAACTCCTTCAACCGGGGTATAACTCCTTCAACCAGGGTAATACTCCTTCAACCAGGGTATAACTCCTTCGACCAGGGTATAACTCCTTCAACCAGGGTATAACTCCTTCAACCAGGGTATAACTCCTTCAACCAGGGTAATAGCTCCCTCAACCAGGGTATAACTCCTTCAACCAGGGTATAACTCCTTCAACCAGGGTATAACTCCTTCAACCAGGGTAATAACTCCGAAGGTTTAATCCACAAGATTCTTGTAACAACAATCCGAAGAAAAACTCTACTGGGGTAATTCTGACGACAGCCGTCAAACACCTACTTCGACGGCAGGTAGTAATTTCAAGATTTTCAATACTGACGTGACAACAGTCTGAAGAAAACTTCCCTGGGGAAGAAGAGAAGCTTAACCAAGCCACTCTGATGGGGAAGAAAACTCTACTGGGGAAATCACGGCGATAACTCCAAAAAATCTGAACTATGAAATCTTATAATGCCGACATAACAGCGACCTGAGAAGGACTCAGCTGGGGAAAAGAGAAACTCAACCAAGCAACTCTGCTAGGGGTCCACATGATAGGATGAACACGATCACTGCTCGCCTTGCGCCCCAAATCCGACTATCCGAACATCTTCCTGAATCATAATCTCAATTATCTGCAGGGGAAAACAAACATCTGAAACCAACGAGGTAACCAACCTGGTTTATGTTTCTGAATACGTATGTTCGATAATGACGTAATGTTTCCATATAGCATGGAAATGCTACGTATTTTGAAACTGAAATGCAAGTATGATGCAAATATGATGATGCATGCAATATGCTAATACAGGCTCAGGCTGCTGGAGAAAGTCGGGTACAGAAAACCATTTCAGCAAAATAAATGCTGAAGACGAAGCCAACTCCGCTGGGGGTAAACCGGATATCACAGAATTATTCCAGCAAAATAAATGCTGGAAGAGTAGCATCAACTCCGCTGGGGAATTTGGGAACTTAACCAAACACCTCGTTGAAGTAACACCCTGCTGGGGAATATAACTCTGCTGGGGAATAACAGATGTGCCAAGTATGATTGGACTTCTCTGGGGATAGCTCACCCGTGCCACTGAAAAACTGGACTTTTGTTGGAGAAAATAGACAGAGTCTTCCTGCGTACTGATGACGATTGGATTTGGAAACTGATGCGCCAACACGGATGGGCCTCACAGTGATCGCCAACATGGATTTGGGTGAAGAATCGGAAGACCGTAACATGACTTCCCGACATTCGTCTCACACTTTAAGATTGACTGAATCTGCTCGAATAGCTCTGAGTAGCTCTGATGATACGGAGAAGAACAATTCCTTCGCTTCTGATATGCCCCGGTCTGTGGGACCTCTGTGGGGATAGTCCTCAAAAGGGAATCTGAACATTCGTACCCCGTTGGTCTGATATGAACTGCCCCAGCATTCTGAACTTCGGAGAAATACTTCACACCAAATGCCCCTCGAGTAAAGAATAACTTCTGCGCTCTTAAGATGGCCTGCCCCTGATTGCAATGACTTTGCCCCTGATTAGCTGATCCATAGCAGTACCTCCAACTACGAGAGATTTACCGAATCTCGACCTGATTGCCCCAGAGTAACTGACTTGGAATGGCTGACCTGACTGGGGAGCACTTAATGGCTTGCCCCGGCTTGCGGAGCATTCGGGCGCTCTGCATTCTATCCTGACCATACTTTCCACTGTAGGAAACTTTTCTGCTGTCAAGCGCTTACTCGCAAGTAAAACACGTTGTTCTGCGTAAAAGACGTATTAATGCACCACATATGATAGTTTTGACATCCAATCTGTTCACTGGGAGAAGGGAAAAACAGTTTATAGCATATAATACACAAAACATTTATCAACATCAGTACCAACATGGTAAGAGGAACCCTTTCAGGAGTCAGAATCGACGCGACCTTTACCGAAGTATGCTTTCGAAACAGCCTGCTTCAATTAGGACTTTTGAAGGTTATAACGTGGTCAGGTTCACGGTTTTGAAGGAAAGGATAAAGGCTCAAAGTTTATTTTAACCCACCCATTCTCCTTGATGTTCTCCGATCCTATGCTCAGCTAATTCGACCTTAGCACTCACCTCTCAGAGGCTGAAAGATAGGAGTGATAGTTCGAGAAATTATGATTGTTGGGAGTGACAGCCACTCACCTTTCGTCTTTGACACTTGAGGTCACACGACTCGTATTTCATTTGAGGATTTTTCCATCCTTTCATCTTTTTTTCTTTTCATATCCCTAACTTTTGCCTGGACTGACTCTTTTGAGTTCTTTTGGTTTTTTTTTAGTCCAGCGGGATGCCCTCATTTTTGCCTAAGTCAATTGTTTTCTTTTCTTGACTTAGCGGGCTTTTGATTTTTTTCTCTTTTTTCTTTCGAACAAGTCGTGTGACGCTGGTTGTCTGACTCTTTGGGGAATGATGTGACTGTTTCACTCCTAATGCTGAACCATTGTGGTTTCTTAGGCACGACCTCTAGAGGTGTGACTGATCCTCGAACGGACACTCCTTTTGCAAATTGAACGCTCGGTCAAATTAGCTAACACCTACCCTGCCCCAGGTTAAGATTGAGGGTTTTTCATTCGCAGAAAGAACTCCTACTACTAGGCTCAAAAGGGTTGACAAGGGATTATCTTCCTTATAACTCCGGTGTTTAGGGATTTGAAATAATGCCTGTACATCATCAACAGGTTTTATTTCAAAAGCATACAATCAGAAGCTGCTTGTCATTCATTTTCGTCATCCTCCGCAGATCCTTCTTAACCAAGCATTGGACATTTGCAAAAACGATTGGTGAACATGACTGGATTTAATCAAAACATACATATTTATTTCATTATCATCAATTGAAATGAAGGTGTTTGGATGGAAAGAAAGGAGTGAATTGATGGAAAACAAAAAATCAATTTTTCACTTGGAGCTCACTTTAATGGAGTTGTGTAGCTTGGTTCATGCATCAATTATGGCCAAAAAAGTGTTGAATCAATTGTAAGAATTATAAGGAATGTATTTGCAATGGTGGAATGAACCAAAAGTGGGAGAAAATGGAATTGAAAATTTGAGTTTTCAAGTGTAGAAAAATGTGGGGAAAATGGAAAAATGGTGAAGAGAAAAATGAAGATTCAATATGATTTGCAAATGGAGAAAATGGATTCAACATCAACTATCACCAACCTTTACTCTTAATGATCTCAATCCAATATATAGGAGAGCATGGAAAGATCTAGAGTCTTCTAGATCAATCTAGGATGATTCTAGAAACTTCATGAATTTCTCATGATATGGTATTTTGATGTCTCATGATATCTCACTTCAATCCACTAACAGCCCCTTAACCACCTTTTAAAATCTCTTTTCATGACAAATTGGAGTGATATGAGTGAAAAACAAGGGATTCCTTTGCCTTATGTTGAGTTTCTCACATGTACCTTATTATGCAAGTAATGGAATTACAAAGCAAGTCCATTTTTTAACCCTCAAATCAAAATTGTGGCTGAACCAAAGTATTTAAAATGTTTTTTAGACTCAATTTGATATATCATATGCCCCATTTTGGATTTGTAGATTGCCCAAACCAATTTTCAACTTGAACTTTTTCAACTTATGTCCATTTTTTAGGTCATTTTCACCAACTTTTATCAATCTGAGTTCTATGCATTTCCAAACTTCCATGACCTTTTTTCTAGACTTAAAATTCCATTTTGATCAACTTTGATGTTGTGAAGTTTTTCATTTGAAGCTTCCCTGTATGAGTTTTAGGCATACGCTAAGAATGACATATAATTCCACTTTCCCAAAATACCCCTGACTTGCACAAACTATAACTTGAGCTTCACAAATCAGATGAAGGCATACTATACCTTTTTGGAAAGGGGAGATCATGAATAACAACCCTTATGTTTTCCAAGAATTCATTTGAAAACTCCTTGAAGGTCAAAAGTTGCTTGGATGACAGACAACTTTCACAGACAAATTCTAGTGTCCTCAGATGACCTGTAACCTGCAAAAGCTATAACTTGAGTTCCATAAATCACCTTGATGATTTCCACCACTCAAATTAAATTTATGAAGATACTCTACAATTTTCATGTGGACCAGAAATTCATATGAAGCTTGCATCTTGAGTTACACTGCTTTGAAGTTGGACCCAAATCAGGGGATTTTACACTGAAACCCTGATTTGGTAACTCCTCTTCTCCTTGACTCCTGTTGATTTTTCTTTGGCACAACACCACATCCATATCCATGTAGAAAATAATGAATCCCACATCCTTCAAATAATCCTTGATACCTTTCAAATCAAGTCCTTGACCTAGGATTGACCTAGATAAAACCCTAGTTGATTGTCTTCAACTGAGGCTCTTGTAATCATTCCAATGACTTGGCTCATCTTTAAAATGATCATCTAGACTTTCCATGATATCCATACACACTCCATGCTCTTGGCTCATAGCTAACATACCCTCTGATGATCCCCAAACAACCTCAAGATAGGAGAGAACCCAATGAGTGATCTGTCAACACTTCAAAGCTCAAATTCTTCTATGATGACCTGAGTAGTCTTGAATATGAATGAAACCCCTTGAACATACCTCTTGAGACAAGAATAGCACTTGATCCCCTGTTAAGATATCTTGCTTATGCTATGCAATGCAGATGAATACACTATGTACATGATGACAATGCAAATGACTATGCAATTGAAACATAAACCTAGGTTAGAAAAGGTTGGGCAAGTTTTGGGGTGCAACAGTTATCACGCACCTTCATCGTTTTCACCCTTAGATCCCCAATGGATCTAATCCGGTGGTCCGCGTTTGACTCCCCACGATACACCCGCGTACGCCTACCATACATGATTACCCGCTCCACTAACATTATCCACTAATCAGCACCTAATTAGCCTTTACCTCACCGTTATCTTTTAATTAAACCATTATCCCTTAATTAATCTTTGTTTAAACTAATTTAATTAACTCTTTAAAACCAGTTTTTATCTTCTTAAAAAACAAATCATAATCTTTTTAATTAATCTATTTATTTAAATCAATCTGTTAATTTACTTTTTTTAATAACCTCACTTTATTAAACAAGATTTTTTTACCATAAAGCTCTTTTAAAACAACAAGATAATTAATTTAATAATTTATTTCTTTTCTAAATAATACAAGGACAATTCTCATATAATTCAAAATAATTCATAATCAATTCGTAATATTTAATAAACTTTTTTCTCATTTAAAATAACTTTTAAAATAAATAATAAACAACCCTTTTTTCAATTTAAATTGACATCTATCTTTTATAATAATAACTAAATTATTTGTTTACTTAATAATAGAAATATATTCCATTTTAATATAGCTTTCATATAATAAAATCTACCTAATAATAGGAAAACCTTTTTTTATAATAAACTAATCGAATCTATTTTTTATAATTTAAATAACTTGGCTTTTTGTTAATAACAACCTTCATAAAAAAATAATTTATCCCTTTAAAATAATTCCTCATTATTCTTCCTAAAATCAAATACAACATCCCCCCTTAAGATTAATCACACCCTTAATCAACTTAAATTAATCTCTCGCATAAAATTCAATCGTACGCTTATGCCTTCGCTTCTGATTCCACAACGCACATTCACATACACAATTCTCACCTACACCTTAGCGCTTTCATGCGTGTGTATGGTTTATTTTCCGCAATTTATTTTCCGCAATTTTCATTATCGTATTTATATTCTCGCATCGCATTCCGTCCAAAGGAAAAACCTACACATAAGTCAACACTTGTGTGTAGTGCACATCATTTGCATCGTTCTCCCCTTGATTCTTGATCCCATTCAAGTTGATCTTTCTAAGTTTAGATCCTACCCCATAGGAAGGACCTCTTTTACAACTTAGATACAAACAAAACAAACAACACTACAACTTATTCAAACACATTAGAGAAAGATGCCAAATCATCTTAAGCGAGATAGAATCTCCACCCCACAACAATACAATCAACACGCAGAAACTTTGCCTTAAGAGAGATAGAGGCGTACATCGTCGATCAAAATCCGAGAAATTGAGCCCTTCTCTTAAGACGATGCAAAGACTATTTTCCTACAATTTGTGGCGGTTAAATCTCCCTTAAAATGACAACGCATCTTTTCTCCTAAAATCAATCAATCAACTACCCTAAACCCGTAGGAACTTTGACCACAGTCAAAGAACTCCTCAAACCCTTTAGGGGAACTACAGATACTCTGATTCCACTCTCGTAAGGATATGTAGGCATAAGATGTGATATCTTATCGAGTATACTTAGAAATAAACCCCTAGGTCTTTCAACCTTAAGCAGATAAACACATAGCAATAAACAACATAAGACAAGAGGTTCCTGTAGAGTACTACAGAAACTTAGGATGCTAGCACCTTCCCTAAGTTTAACCAACCCCCGAACCTATAACTCTCTAAACCTTGCATTTGCATTGCATTGTGGGAATTTCAATCTTTATCCCTTCCTTTGGACAAATCAAAGTTCGGTTGCAAAATGAATAAGATTCAAACTAATCAATAGTTTGGTATCCAAATTTCACCGCGACACATACCAACCACAGAAAGTCACCAAAAATATAAATATTCATATTTTAATAAATTAAATAAATATTCCAATAAATTTGGGGTGTTACAGCTTACATGTTCACTCTGAATTGTCCCATCTGGCTTCGTACTTCCCTCAACTCTGCTTAAACTTGCTCCATAGTCAACTTCTAGCTTCTTTGAAAAGTTAAGTCTGAAATTCTGAAGAAAACCAGATTAGGATAACAAAAGACCAGCCTCGAACACCTGTCGTGCAAATGAAAATGTAATACAAACATGTTTATATATTTGATTATCATTATCAATCGAAAACAAACAAGTTTTACAAATAAGTTTGCACTTTAACAGAAAAGAAACTACACATGAAAAGAAATGACATGATACAAAAGATTTCTAGCTTCGGGGAACTGGGCCTTCCAATCTTGATTCCCTATTGGGCTATCCGTAACACCCATTTTAATTATCTAGTCTTTTCTGTGTTATTTTATTTTCAGTGTGCCTTTTGTGGGGGTGTGGTTGAAGGCGATAGTGAGTGCCTTAAGTATGGAGATTAGTTATTAAACTTTGGACTTGGATATTAATAATATAATTATTAGTGATAATAATTTAATAAATAATGGTAATATTATTATTATTATTAAGTAAATAAGAGGAATTGGGATTTTGGGGGTATTAGGGGCTGTTTGGGAAAGAAAGAAGGAAAAAGGAAATAACACGATAGAAGGAGGAGGGAGAACACGGTGAAAAAAAAGAAAAGAGGAAGCATGATCAAGTGGAGAAGAAGGAGGAGGAAGAAGGCTAGGATCATCATTTTTCGGATTCTTCAGCAATCTGAACGAGTTATCGAGGTAAGAGGGAGAAACGGGTCGAAAATGGTATGTTTGCATGAATTTTGGGTAGTAGGGATTTCCCCAATCTCGTAGGAATTGATGAACATGTTTGATGTGTTGTTGTGATTTAAATTGTTTCTAATATGATAAACTTGTTGCATGTGGTTGTAGAATAATTGTTTGGATGATTTGGGGTTTTCAGGTAGTTCGCAATTTTAAGCCGAAAATGATTTAATCGGGATAGCTGATGGTTTATCAGGTGGAATCTAGAATAGATTATGTAGCTAAGTCGCAGAATGTTGAACTAGTGCTATGGGAACTGGCTTGAGTGAAATCGGGTGATTTCAGAGAGTTTTTCCGATTCTGAACAGTGGGGTTTTTGTGAAATCGTAGACGTTCGCCAGCACTTTCGCTGGGCGAACGAGTAGCGAACATTCGCTGATGCTTCGCTAGGCGAGTGAGCCGGCAAGCATGACAGTAGTTTGTGTTTTTGTGCTGTTCTGTTTTGTTCTCTTGTGTTGTGGGACCCTTGTTGGACATGATTGAATATAAATTGGTGTTGAACAGTTAAGAGTGTATGTGGGGTGTTGGAATGTGATTTCCTTGTTATTCGTTTAATAAGAATAATTGAATTGGTGTGTGTTATTATGTATGAATATGGTGATGTATGGAATATGTATGTGCGATGTATAAAATGTGATCAGTAGGATCGTGTGCATTTAGTGTGCTTGATGTTGTGTGCTGTGCATTTGGGGTTATGCATAGCATGGTGTCTTGGTAGGGTTGAATCATGTCTCAGGAGGAGCGTAAGTGATTCAACCATATTCTCTTATGATGTTTATGAGGTTCTCCCTTGTGGAGGGTGATGGCCCAGTGCCCATCAGTGATTGTGGAGGATGGTGGGGTTGAATCATGTCTTGGATGGAGCGTAAGTGATTCACCCGTACTCCTTTGTGGAGAATGGTGGGGATAGATCATTGCCATTGGTGGGTGTATGTGATCTATCCCGTTCATGATGTGCTCCCTTGTGGAGGGTTGATGGCCAGGTGTCCATCGGTGATGATGAGTCCGTACCGCATATCATGGTGTTGAGTTGCATATTTTTGCATTGTCTTGTATGCTGTGTTGGTGTTGGACAGTAGGTCCTGGTTGATGCATGTTGAATGATATTTGTATGATTGCTACCTTTTATTCATGTACATTATTACCGCTAAATATTTTTGATCATGTTTTCTCACCCCTTTTGTTGTTGTTGTGGTATGTGCTTCTTCGGAAGTACAGATAGTCCAGGTGCGTAGCTAGCTTGGATAGTGGCGAGTCGAGTCGTAGGGATGCTCTGAAACGTAACACGGGGCTTTGGGAGTTTATTGTTTTTCTGACGATTTTGTTTTACTCCGTGGCGTATCATGTTTTGTTGGAACCTTTGGTGAATATTTTGTATATTTTGGGCGGATGGCCGAATATGATGTATATATGCATATATGATATTTCCGTTGTATAATTTTGAAATCCATATAATGAAGTGTTTTGTTGAGTTTCTTTGTGATATCCCACTTTAGTGTGGCAACTCTGATAATTGCTTGATTTAATTGCTTTTTATTTTAATTTTGGGGAGCGGGGTGTTACACTATCCATCTTCAAAATTGCTCATCAAAGTCAGTTTGATACTCATCTGAACATCTTCTCTCGGTGAATTATTTTATAACGAGGACTGATGAACCCACATGACTGGATGAAAGAGGATTGTTGATCTGAATACCCTGAGGGGTGAAGGAGAACATATTGGAGTCAAGCAGAGTCTGAATCTTGCTCTTAAGCACCTTACAGTCTTCCGTTGAATGCCCTGTGCCCCAACATGGTAATCATAACGAGCGTTTATATCAAAACCTGGTGGGTATGGAGGAATCACTGGATTTATCTCCTTTACCACTATTAAGCCACCTTTGATCAAATATGGTAATATTTGACTGTACGACATGGGCAACCGAGTGAAATGCCTTTTTGGCTTCCTTGGCCTCTGTTGGGCGTGCTGACGTGGATGACGATGATATGACCATTGACTCTAAGGAGATCCCTGATTTGGAGAAGAAAACCGTCCCTGGGGAGAGAATGGCATCTGATCCAAAGACCCAGAAGATTGCTGACTCTGAACACTTGAAATATCTGAAGACTGAATCTGAGGTATCGACGATTCCCAGATGGAATTACTTTATTTTTGCCATTCTTCTTGAGAACTAACAACTAATTCACTTTCACCAACTAAGATGTCTGAGATGTCTTGAATCTTTCCACTCTTGAGTCCGCTCTTGATACATTCCCCAACAACTATCAAGTCAGAAAATTTTAATGCCTTATTGCCAATCATCTTATCCAAGTATGGACCTTGCAAAGTACCCATGAACAGGTCAACCAATTCCCTGTCTAGAAGTGGTGGTTGAACCCGAGCAGCTAACTCTCTCCATCTCCGAGCATACTTTCTGAAGGATTCATTGTCCGCTTGAGATAAGTCTTGCAACTGCATGCGGCTATGAGCCATGTCAAGATTATAATTATATTTTTTCACAAATGCGTTGGCTAGGTCTGACCATGATCGGATGCAACCACTCTCTAACTGCATATACCAACTAAGTGATGCCCCACTCAGACTGTCCTGGAAACAGTGAATCATAAGCTTGTCGTTGTGGACATACGAGGTCATTCTTCTATAAAACATTACCAAATATTGTTTTGGACAACTATCCTCTCTGTACTTCTCAAAATTTGGTGTCTTAAACTTCGGAGGCATCACAAAGCCTGGCACCAAACACATGCTTGAAGCATTCAGATTAAGAATATCACGACCCTCCAAGGTGTCAAGCTTCTCCTCCAACACACAATACCTTTTCATAAACTCAACAGTCTGTGGGTCTTTAGGTTTCATCGTTGGAACTACCACTTGGAACTTTGGCATAGAGAATGCAAAGCTTTGATAGTCCATGTCATTAAGAGAAGAGGAATGTCAATCTCGGACAATGGTACACTCTTGTATAACTTGATCCTCAAAAGGAATCCACACATGCTGAGCTTGAGCAATATTTTTCACTAGAGGAGGAAGAACATTCCTAGTAACTGGAGTTCTATGAATATTGGCCTCTCCTCTTGTCATGGTTGTCATAGCTTCCACGAGTTGATCCAACTTATTCTTCATCAATTCAACATCTACCCTTGTAACGAACTGATTATGCTCTTCTGAGTTCATGATTCTTCTAAAAGTTTATTCAAGTCCAATACGAGTGTCGGGAAATCAACTGAGGGTTGGGAAAAAGATAGATGAACTCTATTATTTTCGACTGAGGAAAGATATGCAAAAATGATGCACAAATGCTTATGCAACGCAATATGAATGCAACATACATGGGATCAAAGCTTTCACAAAGTGCTGAATAACTGTTGTGTCGCTGACTGAATAGGCTCATAAGTCTGTTCTGATGAGAAAATACTGGAACACTAGAGTACCAGAATAACCAGAATACTAGAATAATTGAAATACCAGAATACCAAGCTGATAAGTTCACACTGATAAGAAAACCAGAAAATAAGGTTGGTTGAAAGTCAAGGTTTCCTACAAAAACCCATCCCCTCTCACATGTGGATTTTAGTCTTGGACGGTACGACATCCTATGCAGGTTATCAGTATTAGAACTCTCAGGTCGAGAAACAATGATACGTTCACAATTTCTGGTTTGGCATCATGGTCAATCAAAGAGGTCTCAACTGACTTCCCAATGAACGGTCTCCAGAGTCGTTAGCTTTCTAATTCAACACCCCCTCAACTGCCCTAAATGTGCAAGATATGGTGTCTCTAAAGAAAACCTCGTCTGGAGGCGAATTTAGTGCAAACTCTTGCGTGACTAAATGCCACACAAGTCCACACTAATCCTGTGTGTATACTCAAGCATGAGTATTATACTTATCTCTCAATGGAACAACCCACCCAACAACAAAATATAATATGCAGCAATAAAATGCAAATGCAATAATATACAACAGATAATGTACATAAAATCAAATAACTGCATAAAAGTAAACACCCAAAGATACGGAAACAGACAAGCGCTAGGATTGACTCACATGGGGAACCAGAGTCCCCAGTAGAGTCCCCAACTGTCGCCATTGCGAAAAAACCCGGCGGAAAAACAGAAGATTCGCCATTGAACGTTATTTATCCCAAGAGAGAGAAAGTAAACGATCGAAGAAAACCTAAAAGAAAGGAGAAGACAAGGTCATCACAACCAAATATTGGGTTCAGGAGTCGGTTACGCAAGGGGAAGGTATTAACACCTCTCACGTCTGATGTACTCAACGGGATCCACGCTTGTTGTCTAATTAAAGGATGTGTTATCTAAAATCTATTGTTTAATGGGAAATGAGAATAAAAGAAAAAGAAATATACTCGATAGGACATCGTCGCCCTATGCCTACGTATTCCCTCGTGCAATGGGAAAGTCAGAGTCAACGTAGTTCAGAAAACTACGGGTGATGGGGGAAAGGTTGCTCGCCATAACATCATCGTCTTGTTCCTACGTATCCTCATCTGGTATGAGAAATCAGAGCAAACGTAGTTTGGGAAAAGAGTAAACCACAGGTTGGTTAAGTGTTTTTTTATAAGTGACATTAAGTACCCATTCCAGCAGTTATGGACGGCATGTTTGCGGTAGAACAGAAAAGTAACGTACTCTTTTCTTAAAATGAGTTTGAAACACAATCCCGAAGGATAAAAAGGTTTGACTTTTGTTTGTGCGTTTTAGTGAAGTGAATTGAGTTTGCTTTGTGATTCACGTTGCACTAAAGACTATGATATAGAAACGAATGTGTCGCATATCGCCCAAAGGACATACACTAAACACTCTAGACAAGTGTGGAGAAACCCCTCTCTCATCATTTCCCATATGCTTAAGGCTCGTGGCGCACAATGTTCATCGTCTTTATTAGATGAGTTAGAATTGTTTTGAGATGAGAAGAGAGACGCACGAAAGGTCTAAAGGAAACTCAGTCCTAACGTTGTCATGCAAAGTGGTCCTAAGGTCGGGATGCAAAAGGAGATTCTATCCTAATGTTAGCATGCAAAAGATGGACCTAAGGCTGAGGTTAAAAGGGACTAGCCTAATGTTATCATGCATGAATTAAACTCCTAGTGTCTATCCTACTCCAAGCTTAATTAGAAATTAAGTCGGACTATGAGGCCTTAAGGGAGCATGCAAAGACAAGACAAAAACAAGGAAAGCAAGGCAAAACAGCAGTGAAATACAGCACACAAGCAAGACAGCCTATAACAGCACATGTTTAACACAAAAGCAGATGTAAAAGGCAGGCAGGCAGCAAACAAGCAAAGACAACATGCAAAAATTCAGAATAAGAACAGCTGTGAAAAGTAGGGCAGCAAACACGTGTGAATGCAATTAATCAAGAGCAAGCACCAATCATGAACAAACATCATACAAGTATGAACATGCCTCAACAATCAAACACGGTTGATCAACAACATTGCATCAACAAGAAATCAACAAGATCATCATGCTTTTCAATTTAAATGAAACGATCAAACAAACATGCAACAGACAGAATTAGAAGCAAACGCAAATATGCATCACAAATCCAGCAAGATAATCATCAATGATAATCAATTAACATGATATAAACAAGCAAAGCATGTGATCATTATATCAATTAAGCATCATGAACATGTTAAACATTCAAACAGAAACCGGAAGTCACGTGTCGAAGAATCCAAATTAAACATTCAAGAATGATGAAATATGTCAAAGACAATCCACATAAATGCATCATATCAATCCATGAAGTTTAGAGGTGAAAATGAGCCCAAACAAGCAAGAAAATGCAAGAAAAAGGCAAATTGTCCCAGTGGTAACGGGTTACCAGGATCACGTAATCGGTTACCCCTTTGAAAAATGTCCAGAAACATGAAAATTAGGTAGGGTAACCAGTTACCTAATAGTGGTAACCGATTAACACTATGACAAAGGCCAAAAATCAGCTTCCAAAATCCCTTTTCAGCAGCCAACAAACTACCCAACCTTCCAAATGAACAAGTAATCAATTATGCACGAATTTAACACCAAATATTAGTGATCAAACATCAATTAAACTTGATCAAACATTGAGATCACAAATCACAAAGATCAAATCCGAACAAATGGATCAAAATACAACAAAACCATGGATCTACATTGTGATTATTTAAATAAGCTCAAAATAGAATTGGATCTAAAATTAACCAACTTTTAAAGTTGAGATTTGCTTTGGTAAGTGTTGATTCACTGAAAATTAACAGATCCAAGCTAGAAACCTAGAGAATCTTCAAGATCCTAGAGCTTCCTTATAGTAGAAGTGAAGAACTAGCAAGATCAAGCCAAAATTGATTCAAAAAGCACTTTAAATCTTGCTTCCAAAATTAGATCCAAATCCAAACGAAAATTGAGTGATGAATTGAAGATAATGGAGATGAATGAAGGAGTTTTAGCTCTAGAATTCAAGGATTCGAATGAAGAATCAATGAACTCAAGTAAAAAGAGCTTTAATGGAGGTTTTGGGAGTAAAAAGTTGAGAGAAAATTGAGAGCAAATTCTCAAGAATGAGTGTGAAATCTGAAAATGAAGGTTCTTCCTTGAGGTTTGGTGCAAATTCACTTAAATAGGCTCTTGGCTAGGAGTAGAATTATGGTTTGGAATGTGGGTTAGTATTTGGAATAGAAATTAGGAGTGAAATTAGGAATGGAGTGTTTGAAATTTGGAGGGAAATGGTGAAATTGAAGCAATTCTAGATCCTTCCAATGATGCACATGTGAAATCAAGAGTTGAAAATGATTGGAAATTCTGCAGTGCTGAAATTTGAACCACTTTTGCAAACTGACTAAGGTGACCGATTACCCATATGTGGTCACCGATTGCCACATTAAAAAATGGTCAATTTTGTCGCCATGTGGGGGAAAACTTGCGTAATCACCCGTTGTCATCTGTTCTGATCCTTGTTAAGCCTCTGAAAATTGTCATTTGACATTGCACCTGTAAAATGCCGAAAATAACCTGTGAATTGCCTCTTGTGCTCAAAAGTACATGCCGAAGAATATAATCAAATGCTCGATTATTGAGTAAAACAAGTGTTGAAGCCTCTGATGCATGTTATTTAAACTCTTGCACTAAAAGAGAACCCTGAGCCATAGAAACACCTTGATTCCATGTCTCGGGAACCAATGTTATGATATGCAGAAATGCAAAATGAACAAAAAGGGCGAATTTTGGGGTGCTACAACTATGTGAAAACTGTTACAACACATAGACTATCCTCAACCACCCCAAGGCTCCAATACACCCACACATAGACAAATCAAATATTTAATTACCCCTCGGAACACTTTAAACCAAGAGTATAAGAGAAAATATTTAAAAAAATTATCAAATACAAACTTAAAGTGCTTTTGGTGGGTGCATTTTGGAATAAAGAACTTGAATCTTATATATAGTATTTGACTCTCACTTTCTTAGCAAACTAAGTGATATGAGACTTCAAATAATCTGTATCATATATATAGTCTTGAACTCTTTCTTCATTCACAAAACTAAATGTTGAGGAACTTTTTTAACAATTATATTTTCAACAAACCCGAACATGTTTAAAATTCTAAAATAATTTTAAAGTTTCACCCATAAACGAAGCATTTGAACAAATTTACTTTCATCGTGTAAATGGACTTGGTTAGTCGCATGCTTATACTTTTCATTTTGAATGCATAAATTCAACCTTATTTCACAAAAAATATTTGATTAACCACACAAATATCATCAATAACCAAAGTTTGTCAAAATTACATTAAACTAGTACACAAACCAAAACACCTTTGTGTATCAAATATTCATCAAAACATAAAATATCTCAACATTTAAACAGAAGCTTAAAAAGATAAACAATAAATTTTATAATCAAGAATGAAAGAAATAAATGAGTGAGAGCTTTTAAAATTCAACAATCAAATGTGATGTTTCAGTCTTATTTCAATCATTATCGTTATTTATTTTTTCTCATGTTATAGTCTTTATCACTTCCACTTCCACAAGTGATAAATTCAAGCACTACTTAAACTTGTTACATGTTTATCGATGTTAAGCATGAGTTGTACTCTCTACTTTTCAAGATGTGAATGTCATACAATAAATTTTCATATGAGTTTAATATTTGGCAAAGTCGATATTTTTTAGTACAAGTCATAAGCAATGACAAAAGAGTTGAGTGAATGCAACAAGTTAGGGGAGAAATAGAGAGTTGTTTAATAGTAGCAAACATAGGCACGCTTGGTCTAACTATCTAAACAAATGATGTGCTCATTATCTTATGATTTTTAGGCTTTTTTCCTTGGGTTTCTAGTTATTTTAACACATAATTCTAAATGATTTTTCTTATTTTTAATTTGAATACAAATCTTATTTTGAACATTTACAAATGTATGATTTAGAAGTCTAATGAGAAGACAACCAAATAAGGCTGCTCAATTTCACAAACACATGCATACAATAAACCAAATCAATAACAATATGAAAAGAAAAATCAAACTTATTAATATAATTTTCATAAGAAAAACATATAAAACCAATCCAAATGTTAACAACATAAAATATATACTTATGTCGGGCCATATAATCCTCATCAGCAAAAGAGAAACTAAAACACATATTAAATGTCTCGATAGATTTGGAGAAGGGTTTGAACAGCTTCCTCCCTTGCTTCAAAGAAACCCAACCAAACTTTCTCCCCGACACCTGCAGTTGAAGATGAAAGATGGTGAAGAAAAGTAGGAGGGTGGCCCTGATTTGCAGATACTCGCACACTAGCTCGTATGCCCGCATGAAGGCAATGGAGTTTGGGTGCAGTTGAGATGGCCCCAGGTCAAGGTGCACGAAGACGTCGCGTTGAAAGTCTGTGAAGGGAAATCTCAACCCTATCTCTTTAAAAACATACTCGTACATGGGAAATCGCTCCCCATACGCCGAGCAAATTTCTTCATCTTCTGAACTAAAATGGACCCTCCACTCTCCCTCCAGTCCCACTGTGGTGAATGTGTCCCCGGTGTACAAAGCAAAAAGAGATGCATGCTCCATTGGCTCGGCCACCGTCCACTCATCCACCGATGACCTCGCAGTAGACGTCCCCACGATCTAAGGAGACAAGGATTCATCATCTGTCTCGGTGTCCTCCGATGAGCTATCCTCATACAAATCTCTAAGATGTTCTTCTTCGTCAGCCCTGTACGACATCTCTTTTACCTAAAAAGCAGAGGAAAAAAGTCAATTCGATGACAAAATCAAATCCACCCTTCCACTGCTAGTCAAGTGAAAGGGCGCGCAAAGGGCCAATGTTGCGGTGAGAATAGGATATCAAATTATTAATTAATTTGAATCGCAAATCTTTAATTCACAACCGGTCTTTGATTTATCCGAAGGAAAGGTCAAAAAAAGGAAAAACCTACTTTTTGCATTGTAAACAATGCGGGGAGAGATCTAGGTAAGGGGTTGGTTAAGCCTAGGGAAGGTATTAGCACCCTAAACTTCTGTAGTACTCTACAGGAACCTCTTGTTTAAAGTTTACTATTTTGCTTTATTATCTGCTTTAGGGTATATGCTAAGGGTTAAAGGTGAAAGAGAGACCTAAGGGTTAGTCCTAAGTTTAGTCGCCAAGATTCGCATCTTGTGCCTACGTATCCGAGGTAGGGGATGGAATTAGAGTAATCATAGTTTCCCTTGAAAGGGAGGTTAGAAACTTCTTGACTGTGGTCAAGGTTTCAATGGGGAATAAGCGTTCTTAAGGAAGCACTTACATGGAGTGCGGCGACTCTAATATCTACATTGTAAAGAGTTGAATTAAAAAGGGTAAAACTAGGTATTCCACGGCGGGAAACCTAAAACGGAGTGCGGAGACTCCTTAACCTAATGCTAGGGTTAAGGGTAATTCGGTCCGCGGCGGGACGCCTATGCAATTAGGGTTTGAGCGGTGAAAAAGTCAAAGGTAAAGGACTATTGACGCGGCGGTCAAAGGGCTAGACCTATTCCTTCGGAAGGGATTTAACGATAAATAAAATAATGAAAATATGATTAAGCGGCAGTATGAAAATATGGGAAAGGTACGAAAATGGTAAAGGAATTGCACAACGACGATATCCTTGCATAAATTACAACCCAAAGAAAATAAAATGTGAAAAGTAAGGGAATTGCAAAGCAACAATATCCTCGCGTAAATTACAATCATAAAATGAAATATGAAAAATGAAGTATTATAACAGTACAACTGAGAAAGCAATGAATGAACTGACATAAAAATTATACGAGAATAACCAGCAAGGTTCAATGTGAAATTGAAAGCGCAACGTTAGACGATTTTAGGAAAGGAATTTAAACTAAATGAGGAATTTACAAAAAAGCGTTTGAATTTAAAATGTTAATTTTTAATTTTGACTAATTTTAATGGATTAATAAAAATCTTATTTTTACAAAAAAGGTTTTTTCAATTAAGGAATGTTGAATTTTAAAGAAATGTTCTAATCAACTTTTTAAAAAAGGTTTCTAGTTAACTTTAAGAAAAGGTTTTAAAAAAGGGTTTTGATTTTTTTTTAAACAAAGGCTTTCATCTTCAAAAAAAGAGTTTTAGTTTAAGAAAGGTTTTAATTTTAAAAAACGGTTTTAACTTAAAAAAGGTTTTAATTTAACCTAATTAAGCTAAATTGTAAAATAAAAATAATAAAAAAGGTTTTAACTTTATGAAAGGTTTTATCAACCTAATTAAACCAAAATATAAAGTTAAAATAAAAATGAATGAATGGTTTTAATGAATCTAATTTCCTTAAACTTTAAAAATATAGAATAATACTAATAATAATAATAATAATAAAACAATGAAATAAATATAAAAAAAAGAATATAAAGCAATTGGAATAAAAATGGGGGAGGGGCGACGCAGCTTCTCCGTTGTTGTTCTTTTGAAGCTTTTCGTTCATTCCTCCCACCATTCTTGCTCTTCCCGGTAGGGTTCTGAAAACACAAAGTAAATAAAAAAACTGTTAGTATCAAAATTGTTCACCTTTTTCGCGAGGTTTTAAGCGATTTGAGTTGGTTCTTTTTCGCCTCTTTTTCCTTATTTTTCTGCTGATTGAACTTCCCTTTTTCTTCCCCCTTCTGGATTTCTTTTTTTTTTTTGATGAACTGATGGTGAGGTTGCTGTTTATATAATACTTGTTTTCTTGGGCCTTGGCATGCTGGTTGTTGCAATTTTCATGGTTGGTTTGTTGATTTCTTTGACCTTGTTTTGCTAAAATTTTGGGAAAGTTGTTTCTGCTGGCTTTGACCCCGTTTGGTTGTAAGGATTTTGGGAAAGTTGTTTCTGGACATGGATATCCATTTTTCCTTGATGGATCTGGATATCCACTTTGGTTCTATGGATTTTGGATGTCTTAAGTCTTGTTTGGCTAAAACCAAGAAAAATCAATTTTCCCACATAAACACTTTTCCAAAAAGCACTTTTTCAAAAAATCACTTTTTCTCTCTCTTGGAAACAAACTTGACAGATTATTGTCGGGTCCAAAAAGTCGAAAGTTGAAGAATTGGACGCGGAGACAATTAGGTTTTTTAGAAAAATAATCAAAAATTAATTTGCAATTGTAATTGTCTTTGCACATTGTAATAAAAAACATAGATTTTAAATAAATTAATTTCATTTTTCTTACTAAACTGAACTTAATTCCTGATCAAATTTCTCCGCGTAAATTCACCCGCTTACACTCAAGCAACTAAATTCGCTCGATTACGTTCCACCAATCAAATTCATTCGATTAAATTCAAACGACTAAATTCCTCTGATGAAACTCATCTAAATTAATTCGTCTGATTAACTTCATCCAATTAAAATTATCTGATTAAGCTTTGACGTTCCAAACCTCGAATTCGACAATTAATCATCTTGTACGATTTAAATCTGATGTAACTGTTGAGTTTAAACAAGTCCTTTTTGCCCTTCATAGATTAAATCGCACACAGCGTGATTTTCCTGCAAATAAAACCAACAGACTGGACAAATTGGTTAGCGGTCAGTTAGAATGCGATGCAGAATGAGATGAGATGCGAAAAGAACCTAATAATCTAAGGGTATAATTTGGGGTGTGACAGCCAAGGACAGGATCCTCGACCTAAGCCCTACTCAAATGGCGCGGCTAAACAAATGGTGAAGATGCCTGGTAGTTCTCCCTAGCACATCCAAGGATAGTCCCTGGTTACAAAACCCAGAAATCTCACGGGGAAACCACCAAAGTCCATGGCCCCTCCGGCAGTGGCACCGTCGTTTCTTCCTACCCCGAGATCAATTAAACATATGGGTTGCTAACTTGCCCTTCCTAAAAACAGCAACTACACGACCGTCAGCAGACAGATGGTCGCGCCACCGTCTGCCACCGCTGATTACGCCCTATAACTAAGTCATTTCAGTCCTAACCACATGTAATCTAAGGTATCAAATCAGAAAAACAAGGAATAAATAGAGAATCGATGTACTTACATGATCGAGGAAGAAGCTCTGGACCTAAAGCAACTCTGGTCGGATGTCGTACAGTGGTCGGAACTTACTTGAAGGAAACGAGCGGCGGTTGAAGAAATGGGCAAGAAGAAAGAGAAGCGAAAGTTCTTAATGAATGAACCCTCTCACTTTTTATAGGCAAATGACAGGCACGTGCACGAGCACGCGCGAGTAGGGCATCATCATGACCCTAGCCTAGCCATCATCATGCATTTAATGCAGTACACGACTCAAGGCACACGTGGCATCCTCACTCTTCAGATCCCATCAACTGTTGGACTCCCAAGATCCCCGACACCAACATTCATGATGCTCGGGCAAGTGTTCATCTGAACACAACAGAGATCATGGAGACTATGCCCAAGAAGCAGACCATTCTTAAGTCATCATTACTGTGCTCGGTAGCAACGACTTGGGGGGCTACTGTTCCGGACTGGCCCAATGGTTAGGCATGGCCCAACCCACTTCTTCTCCCAAAACGGTCCAATTGCCTAAGTCCAACCTCTTTGGGGGAAAGTTTACCTTTCAGCCCCTCCAACAGGGAGGCTGACCTATTTACCCTTAGTCACAGCACTTCTCCCCGTCAGTCTCTTCCCGTCACACACGGTTCCACCATTCAGAAACAGTTAAACGCTTGTGCCCGTAACTACGCCCCTGCTTGTGCCAACGGCTAGTTATGGGCACGTTTTCCCGTCCCAACGGCTATTTTTTGCAGTTACCTATTCTTCGGAAAACGGTTATCTCACTCCGAAAATAGGGACCAATGGCCAAGCGATGAGGGCTTTATAAAAACACTTTCATTTGAGAGGGTCAGGTATCCAATTTTTCACCTTGAAACACACATATTCTGTACTTGCTCGTTTTCTTACTTTAGCATCAGAGTGCCTTGCAGGTACACCCCCTCCTCCTTTTTCACACCCAACATCACAGACGTTTGTCTTCAGCCCATCTCAGGTTCTGATCGTTCGGTAAGATCAATAACTTATTTGAGCCTTTAATGTGTTATCTATTTATTGATGAAACGGCAAGTTTCATCAGATACTTTGTATGCACTTGTTGATTGCACTTGAATATATAGTAGATCTTGAGATTGAAAGGATATTCAGAATCCAAATTAGATACCAATGGACTCATTGCCTTTTTAGGAACACCATGTTGCACAAATTTTCAAGTAACAGTAAAAACTATAAAAAAAACAAGACTTAAGCAACATCAATAATGTAAAATACAATGATAATTTCACTATATGTAGATCATGCAAAGTTCACACACTCATTAGATAGGTCTATATTGAAATCTAAATGAATAAAAAACTTTAGAAAATTAAGTTAAATTATATTTTGATCAAGAAATGTGGTTCATATTTATGTTTTGTTAGAAAAAACAAACATAGAGAAAAAAAGGAACACAATAATAACACAAGATAAACGTGGAAAATCCAAAACCGGAGAGAAACACCATGATCGTTGTCAAATGACAACCAGAGAATAACACTATGTGAAAATTATTACAACACATAGACTACCTTCAACCACCCCAAGACCCCAATACACACACATTCTCCAAAGCAAATATTTAGTTATCCCTCACAACTCTCTTAAACCAAGAGTATAAGATAAAGTTTATATATAAAAAAAACAAATACAAGTTTAAAGTGTTTTTAACTAGTACATCTTGGAATGAAGAACTTGAATCATATATATAGCATTGGACTCTCACTTCCTTCACAAAATAAGTGATGTGGGACTTCAAATAACTTGTATCATATATATAGCCTTGGACTCTTTTTTCATTCACAACACTAAGCGATATCAGACTTTTTTAACATGTATATTTTCAATCAACCCCAATAACCTCCACCTTGATTAAAAATAATACATAAGCTTTCATTGTCTTCACAGACAATCATACTCTACCATAAATAGTATAGTCACTTTAAGCTACACCACTCCAAGAATTTCACATTGTATTCATCGACAATCATAATTTTCAAAAACTATCATACTCCACCTAAAGAAGAGTATACTTCACTTGAAGTTAAACCACTTCAAGAATTTTCCCATGTAGAAAACCATGTTGAACCTTTATGGTGCAACTTCCTTGTTGGCAAGAAACTCTTCTACCATCGACATAATCTCACAACACATTTTGCATTAATTCCCATGTGTTAATACGCTAGCAATAACTTGTCCTTTTCCATGACAGCGGAAATTTCATGAGAACACACTTCTTAATTTTCATTGAAGATCATCCTCTCTCACAGTGAGAGAGAAACTGCTAGCATTTGACTCAGAGCCCTTCTCTGACGCAGCCCCATCGGGATACTTATACTTTATATATCCAAGCTTTCCATATTTTCAACATCTCACACTCGTTTCATTGTTTTTCTTTACACACGATCTTCCTCTAGCAACCAACACTGAGTTTGATGAAGTATTCTCCTCACCCTTCAATCTTCTTTCTTCAGAAACAATCTTACTAGCAACTTCTTCAAAGCTTAAAGTTTCATTCTCATATATTAAAACAGGTTTAATATGCACATAGGAAGATGGAAGAGACCATATGAGTCTCAAAGCTTTATCTTCATCATCAATCTTGACTCCAATAGTTTCTAATTCAGGAACAATACCATTTAGAACACTTAGATGATCATATACTTTCGTATGTTCATCCATACGCAAGCTATGAAACTGGTCCTTCAACAATAAACGATTGGATATACCCTTTCCTTAATATAGCCCTTCAAGTTTCTCCCAAAGCTTTTTGGCTGGTGACATACCAAGAACATTCGCAAGAATATTCTTAGCCAAAGACATGTGGATTATACTCGAAACTCTCAAATCTAATTTCTCCCACTTCTCGTTATCCATGATGGAAATGTTTCCTTTCAACGTCTTGTGTAATCTTAGTTGTATCAAAACATCTTTGACTTGAATTTTCCACAAGGAAAAATTAATTATTCCTTCAAACTTCTCTAAGTCAATCTTCACTGCACTTGAAAAACTTGATATTTCAACCAAAATTTTCCCTGCAGCAAAACAAAATTTTCCCAACCAACACAGAGTATAAAATTTCTTTTTTGATGTGGAAAATCAGCCAAAACTGCAACCACAAAGCATACTAAAAAATTTATACCCCATCAAACCAAGACTCTTGATACCACTTTTAAGGAAAAAAAACAAGTATAAAGAAAAAAGAGGAACACAATAACAACACAAGAGATTAATATGGAAACTCCAAAACTGGAGGAAAAAACCATGACCGTTGTCAAATGACAACCAGAGAATAGCATTATGTAAAAATTGTTACAACACATAGACTATCCTCAACCACCCCAAGACTCCAATACACCCACACTTTTCAAATCAAATATTTAATTACCCCTCAGAACACTCTAAAACCAAAAGTATAAGAGAAAATATTTATAAAAAATGTCAAATACAAGTTTAAAGTGCTTTTGACGGATGCATCTTGGAATGAATAACTTGAATCATATATATAGAATTGAACTCTTACTTTCTTTGCAAACTAAGCGATGTGAGACTTCAAATAAATTGTATCATATATATAGTCTTTGACTCTTTCTTCATTCATAAAACTAAATGATATGATGTGGAATTTTTTAACATATATATTTTCAACAAACCCCAACATATTTAAAATTATAAAATAATTATAAAGTTTCACCATAAACTAAGCATTTGAACAAATTGACTTTCATCGTGCAAATGAACATGGTTAGTCGAATGTTTATACTTTTTATTTTGAATGCATAAATTCAACCTTATTTCACAAAAATTATTTGATTAACCATACAAATATCATCAATAACCAAAGTTTGTCAAAATTACATTAAACTAGTACACAAACCAAAACACCTTTGTGTATCAAATATTCATCAAAACATATAATATCTCAACATTTAAACAGAAGCTTAAAAAGATAAACAATAAATTTGATAATCAAGAATGAAAGAAATAAATGAGTGAAAGCTTTTAAAATTCAACGTTTCAGACTCGTTTTATTTTTTTCTCATTATTTATTTGTTCTCGTGTTATCTTTATCACTTCCACTTTCACAAGTGACAAATTCAAGCACTACTTAAACTTGTTACATATTTATCGATGTTATGCATGAGTTGTACTCTCTACTTTTCAAGATATGTGATCTGACCTGATCAGAAGGGGATCTCTGACTGGCCACACTCTACTGGACTGCTGTCTGTGCAATGGTGTAGAGAAAAAGGTGAAGGTGTACCTGCAAGACACTCTGATGCCAAAGTAAGGAATTGGGCAGAGTGAAAGCAAATACAGAAAAGGGGTAAGAAGTAAATTACCTGACTCTCTTGTGAAAGAGGGTATTTATAGAGAGACCCCAGCGCTGGGCCAACGGTCACTTGTGTTGGGCTAGATCTCCAGGCCCAACCCAGGTGACTGCTAGGGCTTACGTGGCGTAGTGAAGACCAGGATGTGGTCTTCGCCCTAGTCCAACTGTTCTGTGAGCTCCAGAAAGTGGGTTTGACCTGCTCTTTCGGAGGTGGGCAGTTGGTTTGTGACGTGTCCCTGCGGAGGGGAGCACGTAGAGAACGTGTGAAAGACACGTCGTAATGCCCGACAAAGGAGCGGATTCTGCCCGCGGAGAGGGCAGTGCTTGATCGATGGGGGAGCTTTGTGCTCGACGTAGCTGGGCAGATTCTACCCGCAGAGGGACATTACTGCACGTCGGGGACCCCTGTGATCGACGGCTGCGGCCCAAGCTGGACTGGGCTTGGCAGACTATTAATGGGCTGGGCCAGCCTGGCCAAGCCGGGGCCCAGGCCAGAACAGGAGCCCCCCAAGTCGTAGCTCCGAGGAAGGGAGCGAGGACTTGATGACGTGGTGCCGGGGAGGAGAGATTAGCCCGAGGAGGAAAACCCTCTGGCTCGTGTTCCGCGGGGACGCGGGTGTACGGGTCCTTCCTCGGTGTTGGTTGCCCGCGCTTGAGGACACGAGTTGGCGAGGAGATGTGAGGGGACGCGACTGTCAGCCTTCGCCACGTGTCACACACTTGGTGGCTGCTAGGGCGGCTACCCTAGGGTACTTTAGTTCCTAGCGACGCTTCGAGTCTCGTGCTGGGGTATAAGTAACCGAGCCCTTGCTCATTCTCTATTTTTCGCCCTCTTGCTCTCAAACTTTCTTCTTTGTCGTCTTGCCGCCGTCTGATCTCTCCGCCACAGCAGCCGCCACGTACTCCGCCGCAGATTGAATCATAGTAAGTTTCCTTTCTCCTTTCTTTCTTTTTTCCTGTTTATTTTAGGATTGTGGTCGGGGTAGTTTGCATGCCCCGAGGAGAGGCTAGAATCTCTGCCGTTATAGGGGGATTTTCTAGGGTTGTTCCGTGAGCATCCCAAGGAGAGATGCCAATTCTGATGAATGCCCCGGGGACGGATGCTTGTTCCGATGAATGCCCCAGGGAAAGACGCTTACTCCGATGAACGTCCTGGGGAGCGACGTACATTCCGATGAACCCCCCGGGGAGAGTTTGTAGGTTAGGTTGAGCTGGTACCCCGGGGAGGTGGTAGGTTTCGGGTAGAGCCACCGGGGACGATGCTCAGTGTGTCCTCGTCGCCCTTTCACTTGACTTGCGGTGGAAGGGTGAATTTGATCTTTGTCATCGAATTCACCGTTACCTTCTGCTTTTCAGGTGTTAATGACTACGTTTGTCCTGGGCACAATGGTTGAGGATAATGAACTAGACGTTCCATACTTTGATGAGCGCGTCCTTCCCCTCGAGGATTGGGTGGTCGAGGAACCTTTGTCCATGCCCTCCTGCTTCGCTTCTGACCCGATGGGGGCCTATGCCACCGTGGAGGACCGGCTAGAAGGAGATCCCCAGAATTGGTAAGTTTATCGTCCCCGGCCGGGCCACCTAATTTGCTCGAAGTATGGGCGGATGCGCTTCCTGATGTATGAATTCTATTTCAAAGAGGCCAGGCTCAGGTTGCCGTTCTCGGACATCCACCTGGGCCTCTTCGACTGGCTGAGGTTAGCTCTGTCGCAGCTGCACCCAAACGCCTTGGCTTTTATTCGGGCATTCGAGGTCGTTTGCCGCTATCTTCAGGTCGGCGTCACGCTGCCGCTATTCTTCCGTATCTTCCATCTGCAATGGCAGACGTTGAATGGTCGGCACGGCTAGGTGTCGTTCAAGAAACCGGATAGGCTTTTCAAAATGTACATGGACTCTGTCCGGGATTTCAAGGGTCGTTTCTTCGTTGTCATCCCAATCACGCGCGAGGGGGTTGGCTCTTTATATTCATAAGGGGAGTGGATCATGGATGGTCGCCGAGAGGCCTTCATGTTGCCTCCCGTGCATGTGGAGTGGTCCCCAGAACATTTCTCTCAGGGAATAGATCGGTACATAGTGCGCGCGGGGTCGCTTGACGAAGAGGACATGGCCAGCTATATGAAGATAGTCTCGTTTGTGCACAGCCTGCCGTCGTCGAAGCTGGTGACCCCTGATGGCCAGTACATCCTCGACAGCCAGGGGAATGTCTATGAGACACCGAGGTTGATTAATACAAAGGCTCTGCTCGAGTGTCCCTCGGAGGCGGATGCCCTTCGCTATCTAGGTGGTGGATGCCTCACCCTTCTTACGACCTGATACTCTTTATCTTTTATTGACTAGCTTTCTTTGTTTTGCAGGGAACATGTCTTCCGTCGAGGAGCAGGTAAAAAAGTTGTGCGCGTCAAGGGTTGTTGTTCCTCCGAAGACGCGGGTTGCCCAGCTGGTCGGGCAGGCTTCCGCAGACAAGAATGGCCGCGGGTCGTCATCTTCTCCACCCAGCAGTCAGTCGCCCACCTCGCAGGGGGCCCCGAAGAGGCTCCGAGTCCAGGAGGTGGAGGCCGTGGTCGACTTATCAGCGGACTCGACCGAGGAGGGCTACCCCATCGCCCCTTGTCACCAGCACCCTGGCTACTTTCATGGGGCCAGGTTGCCCAGCATTCCTGCCGGGGAGGCGAAGGCGGTTTTAAGCGCGGATCGGGCTACGCAGAGGCAGGTCCTGATCGGGGACTTGGCTGCCTTGATGCGGACCTTTACTACCGCGATGGTTCTGAGCGAGGAAAGCTGCTCATCTGTCGAGTTGTCCAAGCTGCAGGGGGACCTTGCTTTCATGCAGTCTCGCTCGAATAAGGCTGTCGAGGACCTAGAGCTGAGCCGGGGAAAGGTGACTCAGCTAACCGAGGAGCTGGAAAAAAGCCAAGGGGAGGTTGCCCGTGAGCGCAAGAGAGGGGATAGCGCTGAGGAAAGGCTGAAGGATGTCGAGGAGGAGGTGCGGGCACTGAAGGCTCACGTGGAGAAGTTGAAGGGTGGTCTTCTTCCTGCTGATGATGAGAGTGAGAAGGACAGGCAGATGGTTACATGGGCTGATCTGCTCGCTAGAATACGAGTGCTGGAAGGTGATTGTCTGGACGCCTTCGCCGCAGGTTTCAATGGCGCTGTCGTGCAGCTCAAAGTGGGGAACTTTGGCGTTGCCTTGGTCGAGGATGGCATCGGGCCCTTCCATGAGATAATCGATGGTCGGATGGTCGACCCTAGTGTCAAGGATGCTGGCCCCGTTGTTCCTTCCGTCGAGCCCGAAGTGGAAGAGGAAGAAGGAGCGTAGATTAGTTTCGGGCCTGCGTGCCCGCGTATCCTGGCCTGCACTCCAACACTTTGTATTTTGTTGTTTTCTTTACCGGGCCTGCGTGTCGTTATTAGTGATGTAATTTTGACTACTGGGCTGGTGCCCGCTTTTAATGATATTTTTTGAAAATTTGTCTAAATGTGCGCTTTGTTTTTGCATGTTGTTATGCTCATTTTATTTCTGCACTTTGTATGCTCGGAATATATGTTTGTATGTTTGAAATGCATGTTTATTATGCTTTTGGGTCTGTCCGGGGTGGTAGCTCGACGATAATTGCTTCCGGTAGTGTGGAGAAGTGGTCGGTTGGCCAGCTTTGTTACTTGGCCGTTTCGGGGGTAGTTATCCCAGTGGCGTGGACGTCTCATCGTGAGCTGGGTGTCCTGCCGGTTCTGGTACGTTGACGGGGAGTCTCGATCGAGGGGTTCCCTGTCGAGCAGAGCCTTTTTCCCGCACACACAAAGGCAAGGCTTGCTTTTTCGTTGGTCTCTAGAAGACGCAAGGAGATGCGGTGGTACCATGTCGCCCCCCTGTGGTCGCGACGCCTGGGCGTCACAGGCAGTGTTTAACTGTAGTACCGCTTTAGTTTCTCGGTGTTCCATGGTCGAGCTAGTTGTTCCCCGCATAGGTTTTTTAGGTAATAGGCCCCGTGCTCTGTCTTGTCGCGGACACGATATGAGCCTTCCCAATTTGCGGCTAGTTTACCCTCGTGGGAGTCCTTCTGGTTTCTTCGCAAGACTAAGTCACCGATATGAAACTCGCGTTTCAGGATTCTGCTGTCGTGGCGAAGTGCTACCTGCTGTTTTAGCCGGGTTTCTCAAAGAGCCGCCCCGGCCGAATTTCCTCGACTAGGTCGAGTTCCTCTTGGAGGGCGTCGTCGTTGTCCTCGGCCTCGAGGGGAGCCTTAGTTTGTCTAGATGGCTCTCGTATCTCGACCGGGATCACCGCCTCGGTTCCGTATGTGAGGCAGAATGGTATTTCCCCCGTGGTTGAGTGAGGCGTAGTTCGGTATGCCCATAGGACCCTGTGGAGTTCCTCGACCCACGCCCTCTTGGCATCGCCGAGTCTTCGTTTTAGTCCTCTGAGTATCACCCTATTTGCAAATTTGGCTTGGTCGTTCGTCTGAGGGTGCTCAACTGAGGTGAAGTGGTGCTTGGTCCCGAGTTTGGTGACGAAGTCCCGGAAGTTTTTGTCGATGAACTGCATGCCGTTGTCGGTGACAATGGCGAGCGGGACCCCGAATCTCGTGAGGATATTTCTTTTGTAGAATCGGAGTATGTTGTGGGTCGTGATTTTGGCGAGGGATTCGGCCTCGATCCATTTGGTGAAGTAGTTGACACCCATGATCAGGTACTTGTTCTGATAGGAACCTAAGGTGAAGGGACCGAGAATATCCATCCCCCACCAGGCGAACAGCCAAGGGGAGGAGAGGGATTTGAGTTCGCTCGGCGGGGCGAGGTGCATGTCCCCGTGCCTTTGGCATCTGTCGCACTTCTTGACGTGCTCTCTCGCGTCCTCTTGCATCGATGGCCAGTAGTATCCTGCTCGTAGGGCTTTTCTCGCAAGGGATCGTCCCTCGAGGTGTTGTGCATTGATGCCCTAGTGGATTTCCTCCAGAACAGCAGCGGCCTGGGAGGTGTCGATGCATTTGAGGAGTGGGACCACGAAGCCTCTGCGATACAATTTGTCTTCGAGAAGGACGTACGAGCAGGAGCGTCGTTTGATCATGCTGGCCTCTTTGGGGTCGGCGGGGAGGTGGCCTGCGCTGAGGTAGGCGTGCAGTGGTGTCATCCAATAATTGGTATCCCCTATGGCGTTGACGTCGAGCGGGACTTCGGCCTTTTTCGTGCTCGGCTGCGATAGGATCTCCTGGATGACCGACTTATGTCTGCCCCTCTTTTTGGTGCTTGCTAGTTTTGAGAGAATATCTGCTCGGGTGTTTTGTTCGCGTGGGACGTGTTGAACCTCCGCAGAGTCAAAACTTTGCATTTTTTCGGTAATGAGTGCTAGGTATTCGGTGAGGTTATCCTTTTTGGCCTGATATTCTCCCCGTACTTGTGAGGCGACCAGTTGGGAATCCGTGTAGATTTTAATCTCTTTGGCTTCGAGGTCTGATGCCAAGCAAAGTCTGGCCAGGAACGCCTCATACTCGGCTTGGTTGTTCGTCATCGGGAAGGCCAGTGTCATAGAGACTTCTATGATGGTGCCTTCTTCGTTGTCGTGGATGATGCCTGCTCCGCTGCCCATGGAGTTTGAGGAGCCATCGACGTAGATAGTCCACTTGTGGCTCCCCGTGGTAGGGTCTGGAAAGGGGGTCATCTCGGCGACAAAGTCGGCCAGGGCTTGGGCTTTGAGGGCCTTCCTCCCTTTGTAGATGATGTCGAACTCAGATAGCTCTAATGACCATTTCAACATTCGGCCAGCCATGTCTGGTCGGCCGAGAAGCTGCCTGACGGGCTGGTCGGTTCGGAGCACAATAGTGTGTGCCAAGAAGTATTTTCGTAGGCGGCGTGCGGTGGTGATGAGGTCCAAGGCGACTTTTTCGATATGCTGGTATCGTACTTCGGGACCGTGGAGGGCTTTGCTCGTGAAGTAGATTGGTTTTTGCCCTTCTCGAGTTTCCCTGATCAGGACGGCGGTGACGGCCTCGTTAGCCACGACCAGGTATAGGTATAGGGTTTCTCCCGCTACGGGTCGCGTCAGCATTGGTGGTTCGGACATGACGCATTTGAGGTGATGGAGGGCTTGCTCGCATTCCTCTGTCCATTCGAACGTGGCTTCCTTTCTGAGTAACTTGAAGAAAGGGAGGGCGTGTTGTGCGGACTTGGCGATGAATCGAGAAAGTGAGGCGAGCACGCCGTTGAGGGATTGTATGGACTTCTTCAAGGTGGGTGTGGTGATTTCGGAAAATGCGTGGCACTTGTCCGGATTTTCCTCGATCCCATGCTCGGTTAAGTAGTAGCCGAGGAATTTTCCTGCGCGGACCCCGAAGGTGCATTTCTCCAGGTTGAAGTGCATTCTGCAGCTCCTCGCTGTGTCGAAGACCTTTCTAAGATGGGTCGTGTGGTCGACTTCTGTGTAGGATTTGACAATCATGTCGTCCATATACACCTCGAGCATGTCGTCGATCTCTCCCCGAAAGACTTTGTTCATCATCCGTTGATACGTGGCGCTGGTGTTCATTAGGCCGAAAGGCATTACGTTGTAGTAATAGTTGCCCGACGCCGTCATGAAGGTCGTGCTTTGTTTATCGCGCTCGTCCATCGGGATCTGGTTGTATCCCGAGTATGTGTCCATAAAGGACAGGAGTTTGAAGCCCGTCGAGTTGTCGACGAGCTTGTCGATGTTAGGGAGGGGGTAGGCGTCCTTAGGACATGCCCGGTTGAGATTGGTGTAGGCAACACACATGCGCCATTTTCCATTATTCTTTTTAACAAGTACAACATTGGACAGCCAGGTTGAATACCAGGCTTCCGAAATAAAAGTTTCCTCTATGAGGTCTTTTACAGCTTTTTCAGCCGCCGCCAACTTTTCGGGGGACTGTCTACGCCTATATTGTACTACGGCCTTGGTGGTCGGGTTGATGGACAGTTGATGGCAGGCGACCTCGGAGTCGAGTCCGGGCATTTCCGCGGTGCTCCAAGCGAAGAGATCAGCGTTCTCGCAGAGGCAGGCCTTCAGTTGTTTCCTCGCCAGGTCGGGGAGTCCTGCTCCAATCTTCACAGTTCTATTCTCGTCGTCCCCGAGGGTCACAATCTCGAAGTCACCGTCTGGGATGGGGCGCGCTGGATGGGTGGGCTGCCCGTTGGACTGGGGGCGTCGTCGGCCTCGTCTTCGCGGTCGGGCTCTTCGGTGAAGCGGCGGTCAAGGTCCACTGAGCCGACGAGTTCCTTGGGTTCGCTCTTCCGCGCCGCGGTGGGGGCTGCTTTTTTAGTTGCCGGGGCGATGGTACTTAGGCCTTTCAGCGCAGCCTCGATGTCGCCATTTAGGGTTACCACGGCTCCCCGCCTTGTGTAGTATTTCATCTTTAAGTGGACGGTGGAGGGCACCGCAGTGACTTCTACCATCGTCGTCCTGCCCAGGATACAGTTGTACAGGGACAGGCACTCGATGACTAGGAAACGGATATTGATCTCCCTAGAGGTTTCCTTCTCCCTGAATGTGACCTTTAACTCTACGTACCCCCACGGTCTCATCGTTGTCCCGTTGAACCCCTGGAGGTCCGAGCCCACGTAGGGGGACAGGTTGGATTCGTCGATTTGGAGGGTCGTGAAAAGGTGGGTGTACATGATGCCCACCGAGCTTCCTCCGTCGACCAGGATGCGTATGACATCGAAGTTCGCCATCTATGCCCGTATCAGCAGGGGATGTTAGAGTTGGGGGATCCCCCGGGGAGCTCCTCGAGGTAGAAGGTGATCGGGTTGGATCGGCCGCGGAATTTGTCGAGGGTACTCATTTTACCAGAGTTGCTGGTGATGAGTTCTTCGAACTTTCTTTTTACCGATCCTACGGATAGGTTCCTCGGGGATCCGCCGGAGATGACCATGGCCCTCGGAAAATATTCCCACCGACTGGTGGGGCGCACCTGCTTGTCGGGGAGATCAGGTCCGTCGGGGAGGCCGAATTCTCTGTGAGCGAACCAATCCTTAGGGCGGCTGACGCAGAGGGAGACCTGGAGGGCGTTGTCACCATCTGAAGATGGGAGGTCCTCGACTCTCTTGGCCTCAGGGGCGTCTTGTCTCGGGGTTTCTCCTCCCGGGTGTATCTCTTCAGGTGGCCGTCTTTGATCAGGATTTCGATCGCGTCCTTGAGGTGGATGCAGTCTTTTGTAACGTGCCCGTGGCTCCTATGGAAACGGCAGTACTTCGATTTGTCTACGTTGGGCTTGGGGGTGTCGGTCTGGGGAAGCGGACACCTCCCTGGACGAACTCCATATTGGCGCATTCAGCCAGTATGTGCTCGCGGGAAGCGACTAGGGCCGTATATTCCATGAACCGGCCGGCTAGACCGTGCTACTCGCGTTGTTCGCGGGGACGATCCTCCCATTGGCGATCACCTCCGCGCCGGTGGCTTGAGGCTCCGTCCTCTCGGTGCCCGCGTGGGGTCTCTCTGTCTAGTGTGTCCTGGGCGGAGTTGGCCGCTTGGGTTTCCTCGAACCAGATGTAATATGCGACTCTGTCGAGGAAGTCTTGTAGAGAGGTTGGTCGATGTATGGCCACGGCTTCGTAGAACTTGGAGTCTCGGCGCAGGCCTTGTTCCATCAAGTAACGCTTCATCTCGTATGACATTGTTACCTGTAATACCTCTCGCGTGAATCTTTCGATGTACTTCCGGAGGGGCTCGTCGGGAGCTTGGATTATGGCGCCTAGCGCGGCTTCTGTCTTCGGATGGCGTCGGGATGCTGTGAAGTGTCTTGAAAACAGGTCTTTCAAGACCCTCCACGACGTAACTGATTCTGGGTCCAGGCTTTTGTACCACGTCATGGCGCCTTTCCTCAGCGTCGTCGGAAATAGTCTGCATTTGATAGCTCCTCGGACATTTCGGTAGTCGAGCATGGCCTCGATGTCTTCTAGGTGATCGTCTGGGTCGGAGGTGCCGTCGTACGTCGAGAGTGTCGAGGGTTTCTCCATCCCGTGGGGAATGGGGGCAGCCATGATCTCTCGGGACAAAGGAGTCCTGTAGTCATCTTCGTCGCTGAGAGTTGGTGACCGAGGGGGTGACGGGCCATTTGGCGGAGGCGCCTGATTTCGTGCCCTCGACCTCCTGACCGGGGGATCGACGCGTGGAGGTCTGGTCGAGAGATCCACTATGGTTTTTCGTCTCTCTCGAACTTGTCTCGTTGGGGACCTAGTCCGCTCCCGCACCACTTCGGGTTGGGGCCTCTCCAGCCGAGGTCGCTGGTCCCTGGGACAGGGTGAGGGACTCCTCGAGTTCCCGTTCTGGTCTTCCCGCGGAGGGGACCTTGTGTAACAGCCCGATTTTTAATAACTGATTAATTGTACTAGTTAGTTGGTTTGTATGGTTTAAGTGAATTATTGGATTTAACTGATTTATTCTATTTGGTAGAATCATGAGGATTTATCAGATGTTTTCTAACCAATGTCAAGATGAGATATTTTATGAGAAAATGAATTGACAAATATTTTAAGAGAAGAAATATATTGGAGAGAAATAGAAGGGCGGGACATATATATATGGGGGAAGAGGAATGACAATGAAAAATAGAAAACATGAAAGGAAAGTGGGGGAAGAAGAGAAAGTAGAAGGAAAAAGAAGGAAAAACTTGGAAAAGCTCAAGAACGACTTCTAGCTTCCGATTAATCGAGGTAAGGGTGTGAAATCTTGCTATCTTAATCAATGTGTATGATTATGTATGTGTGTGTTTGGATTTGTTGGGGGTTTCCTACATTTTTCCATTTTAGGTCGGAAGTGGATTTAATCGGTAGAAACTGAGTTTTATCGATTAGAATTTGGAATAGGCAGTGTAGTATAGTCGGGTGATGAGTGGGTTACGCTACTGGAACTGATTTGGATTAAATCGGTTGGTTTTGTGAGGTTTGGGCTTTTGAACAGCCATGGAAGTTCTGATCTCGCAGGTTCGCCAGGAGAATGGCAGCGAGGCTTCGCCAGGCGAAGCCCAGCGAACGGTAGCGAATCAAGTCAGAACCAAACACCCTATCTTCATTGGCAAGTTCGCCAGGTGAATGAGTGTGGCGAAGGTTCGCCAGGCGAGTGTGCTAGCGAGTAATTCTAGAATAAATCCCAGTGGTCTTTGCTGGCAAGTTCGCCAGGCGAACGGGTAGCGAAGGTTCGCCAGGCGAAGGTTAGCGAACACAACAGCATGTTTTCTTTTCTTGTGCTTTCCATTCGTGGATTGATTGTGTGGTTTGGCTGCGATCATTCCTTGTCTGAGATGACTAATTATATGCTGTTATGTGTGTTGTGGGTAGCCGTATGGCGTGAATCCTAGATTATGAATTGATTGTGAATATGTGGCCTTTTGGCATATGTGACGCATTGTTTAAATTGATTGAAAATGCATGATGGATGTGATTAAGTTTATTGTCATTTGGCACGATATTTGCAAGTGCATATTGCTCGTATGTGATGTATGATGATTGTAAATGTGAACCTAGTTTAAATATTGTGAGTGCATAATGAATATGTGTGATTAATGTGATGAATGCATGAGTATATTTGTAAACATGTGTGCATTTCAAGAGTGTCATGAGTCATGTTGCATGTGAAGCATCATGGTATGCATTCTTGTGTTTATTGACTCCTCGAAGAATTTGCAGAACCTCGTATGTTGCGATGGTTATATTGATTCCTCGGAGAATCTGCAGAACCTCGTGTGCCCTTGTGGGGTGTGAGAGATGGTTATACATTGATTCCTCGGAGAATCTGCAGAACCTCGTGTGCCCTTATGGGGTGTGAGCGATGGTTATATATTGATTGCTCGGAGAATCTGTAGAACCTCATGTGCCCTTGTGGGGTATGAGCGATGGTTATTTATTGATCCCTCGAAGGATTTGCAGAACCTCGTATGTTGCGATGGTTATATTGATTCCTCGGAGAATCTGCAGAACCTCGTGTGCCCTTGTGGGGTGTGAGCGATGGTTATTTATTGATCCCTCGGAGGATTTGCAGAACCTCGTATGTTGCGATGGTTATATTGATTCCTCGGTGAATCTGCAGAACCTCGTGTGCCCTTGTGGGGTGTGAGCGATGGTTATTTTTGGTTCTTCAATTGAACCTGCTGAAATGAGTCGGTACCGCATTTGCATCTGCATAGAGTCGTGAGTCGATCTCTATGAGTTGCATGTTGTCATCTTCATATGATGCATTGGTGAAATAAACATGAATGTAGATGTTTATGTGAATTAATGCGAATTTCGGTAATGGCATGAGTGAGTATGCTTGAAGATATGTATATATATATATATATATATATATATATATATATGTATGTATGTGAATATATGTATATATATGTGGGTTTACATGGATTGATGTAAACATTGGTGAATGCATATTGTATATGCTTGATGTTCTATTTATATATAGATACTTATATGGAATGATTGAGATGTATAGAATAATTGTATATGCTTATATGATTTGCGGTAAATGAGACGTAATGTATATGTGATTGTTAGGAGAAGTGTGCCTATGTATATATATACGATATGTTGATGTGAGAATGGTGAGTGTGTGAACTGATTGAGAAATGTGGCATATATGTATTTTATGATTTATTAATATACATAATTATATGCATTGTTATTATGGTAATATTTCTCACCCTTCTGCTGTTTTATGATGCTCTATGAGGCATTGCAGATTAGGATTGTTGGAGGTTTCTTTTGGAGTATAGCTCATTTTCTCTTGAGTCGGTCGCTCTGATATGTAACATCGGGTAGCTAGGCTTGTAGAGTATCTTGTGATACATTATATATGTAATAGCTGATGATGTTTGTAAACTGTGATTGATGTTATGAACAACCTAATGACGTGTACTTGTATTTTATCATGTCTTAAGTAATTCAATGTTTTAGTCTTCCGCTTTAACAGAAAACATGAATATGCTTGTTTTAAAAACCGTGCGTTTATTTCTTTTTAGTTGAGATTTACCCCTTTTGAATTATTTCTTTATAAACATTAATATTCATGTGGTCGTTTCGTGAGTAATGTGACGCACTTCTTTTATACCATGAAATAAATATACTCTGATGGAATTTTTAATTCGTGCCTAAATGATTTAATTGTGTTATTTGGGGGTATAGAAAGGGGGTGTTACACCTTGGCGGGACCTCGTACTCTAGAGCACCAATTCGTGTGTTCTGTTGAAATAATAGCTGGTTCGTCTGGTTGATGGCCACAAAGAGGGCGGCCACCGTCGGATCCGCTCCGGCCAGGACAGGAATGTGCTGGAATGCTGATGGGCTCCTCGGTCGGAGGACAGTTTGGTGTGCGGCTTCCGTGGACAAAGGGGAGGCAGTCTGGCCGTCCCTCTCGTCGGTCTCCGGGGGATGGGACGTCTTTGTTTGCTTGCCGCCGTTCGCGGCAGGGGTGAGGATGAAGTCGTGAACGGCATCGTCGTGGTGTAGGCTAACCATGATCGCGGAATGTTGGTGAAAACTTCGGTTCGCTGCTCGGAGGAACGGGGAAGTTTTAGTTTCCCACAGACGGCGCCACTGATCTGACCTGATCATAAGGGGATCTCTGACTGGCCACACTCTGCTGGACTGCTGCCTGTGCAACGGTGTAAAGAAAAAAATGAGGGTGTACCTGCAAGACACTCTGATGCCAAAGTAAGGAATTGGGCAGAGTGAAAACAAATATAGAAAAGGGGTAAGAAGTGAATTACCTGACCCTCTTGTGAAAGAGGGTATTTATAGAGAGACCCCAGCGCTGGGCCAACGGTCACTTGTGTTGGGCTAGATCGCCAGGCCCAACCCAGGTGACTGCTAGGGCTTACGTGACGTAGTGAAGATCAGGACGTGGTCTTCGCCCTAGTCCAACTGTCCTGTGATCTCCGGAAAGTGGGTTTGACCTGCTCTTTCGGAGGTGGGCAGTTGGTGTGTGACGTGTCCCCGCGGAGGGGAGCACGTGGAGAACGTGTGAAAGACATGTCGTCATGCCCGACAGAGGAGCGGGTTCTGCCCGCGGAGGGGCAGGTTCTGCCCGCGGAGAGGACAGTGCTTGGTCGATGGGGGAGCTTTGTGCTCGACGTAGCTGGGCAGGTTCTGCCCGCGGAGGGACATTACTGCGCGTCGGGGACCCCTGTGATCGACGGCTCCGGCCCAAGCTGGACTGGGCTTGGCAGACTATTAATGGGTTGGGTCTGCCTAGCCAAGTCGGGGCCCAGGCCAGAACAATATGTATGTCATACAATAAATTTTCATATGAGTTTAATATTTGGCAAAGTCGAGATTTTTTAGTACAAGTCATAAGCAGTGTTAAAAGAGTTGAGTGAATGCAATAAGTTAGGAGAGAGAGAGAGAGAGAGAGAGAGAGAGAGAGAGAGAGAGAGAGAGAGAGAGAGAGAGAGAGAGAGAGAAAGAGTTGTTTAATAGTAGCAAACATAGACACGCTTGGTCCAACTATCTAAACAAATGTTGTGTTCATTATCTTGTGATTTTTAGGCTTTTTTCTTGGGTTTCTAGTTATTTTAACAATTAATTCTAAATAACTTTTCTATTTTTAATTTGAATACAAAACTTATTTTGAACATTTACAAATGTATGATCTAGAAGTCTAATGAATGCTCAATTTCACAAACACATGCATACAATAAACCAAATCAATAACAAATGAAAAGAAAAACCAAACTTATTAATATCATTTTCATAAGACAAACATATAAAACCAATCCAAATATTAACAACATAAAATATATACTTATGTCGGGCCATATAATCCTCATCAGCAAAAGAGAAACTAAAACACATATAACTAGTTGAGTTTTAAAAAAGAATTCTAAAAAATATTTATAACATAGTTTTAATCATGAATAAGCCACGTGTACACTTTTCATAAATCTTTATTATAAGTTATTCTGTAAAATAATTTGAAAATTTAGTAATTCAATAAACAAGTTAACCAATGAAAATATATAGATTTACTCGTAAATAAATTGCAGGAAAATCCTAAAATCCTTTTTACAAGTTCTTTGGTATCTAAAATATACCTACAAAATTTTAGTCATATTTGTCACGTCCCAACTTATTTTAAACGTAACATTTTGAAGCTATGAATGCAAACTTCATAATGAATATGTGTTTTGGCTATTCATCAAAGAATCCATATGCCGGCATAATGTTCTAATTATTCATACATTTTCTATCATTTACCATTTTGCTAGAAGTTTTTCATTTAACTTGGACATGGCACTTAAAAACAAAGTAGAAAGACAATAGTGTAAATAAGACATAACCTTAGTTATTAAACAATTTCCAATGCATGACGATGATCCTTATCTTTTATAGGTACCATGCATCATCATAATTGAGCAGTTAATATTATATAACTCAAGAACATTGAGGTTAGGGGAAACACCAAGAGTGAAGCTTTCATTGTCAATCAAAACTAAGCATGGTGGTGGCTAAGGCTTCTTCTTCTCCTTCTCATCCTCTCACAAATAATTTCTTCCCTTGTTCCGTCATCGATGCTCAGAAGTAATTATCTATATAATCTCATTAGTATTTTATACTATATTTGAATTCACTTTAGCTTTTAGATTTCTTATATGATACTATATGATGATTTTATATATGATTGTGCAATTAACAGGGGAGATCCATTGGCATTTGGGTCATACTGGAAGCAGATGAACGACGAGTGTACGGTGGTGATTAAAGGATGGGAGTTGATGAGTTACTATAGCGATTCGAGTAACATGTGTTGGTTCATGCTGCCAGAACTCAAAGATGCCATTGAGAGAATTCACCATTTGGTTGGAAATGCTGTGACCAAAGATAGATACATAGTTGTTGGAAATGGTTCTTCTCAGCTTTTTCATGCTTCTTTGTTTGCTCTGTCTCCTTTAGATGTCCCTGATCACCCTGTCAATGTTGTTGCCGCTGCTCCTTATTACTCGGTAATGTTTCTTTGGTCGGGTGAAACCCAAGTTGTGTCCAATAGAAGGTTAATTAGCGATGTGTTTGATTTTATTTTATAGGAATACAAGAATGTGATTAATATAATGCATTCGAGGATGTTTCAATGGGGTGGTGATGCTGCGGCGTATGATAAAAATGAACCTTATATCGAGGTGGTGACCTCCCCGAACAACCCTGACGGGACTCTTCGTGAACCAGTGGTGAACTCTATAGCTGAAGGGAAGTTGATTCATGATGTGGCGTATTATTGGCCGCAATTTACTCCGATTACTCACGAGGCTGACAATGATGTTATGCTCTTCACGTTCTCCAAATGCACCGGTCATGCTGGTTCTCGCATCGGGTGAGTTCATGAACCAAGTGTAGTAAACTCCTATATAGAAGGCATTTATGTTTTTTAGGTATTACTATATGCTAAAGTTTGATATTTGTTTTTGTTAAGATGGGCTATTGTGAAGGACATTGAAGTTGCTAAGAAGATGGCAACATTTGTGCAGTCGAGTTCAATGGGGGTGTCGAAAGAATCCCAAACTCGAGCTGCTAAGATCATTGGAGTGGTTTGTGATGGTTACCAAAATTTCAAGTCCAGTGAATCTGAACTCTTCTTTGAATATAGCAAACGTCTAATGAAGGAAAGGTGGGAGAAATTTAGGGAAGCTGTTGAGCAAAGCATGGTTTTCAGTGTGGCCAAATATCCAAAGGCCTACTGTAACTTCACCAAAGAGATATCTGAAACATACCCTAGTAATTTATTTCCCATTTTTTAGAAGCTTTTTTTGACCCTTTCATCTATTTAATTAGCTTTTTGTTACCTAAGGTTTGGTTTGAATACACATATTTTCTTGTTTGATTCCTACAGGTTTTGCATGGATGAAATGTGAGGAGGGGGGAGAAAATGGTCATGACTATCTAAGAAAATTGAATATTTCTTCAAGAGAAGGAGAGCGATTCGGTGTTGATTCAAAGTTTGTTAGGATTAACATGCTTGGTGTGGATGATGATTTCAATGAATTGGTAAAGAGGCTATCAAATGTTAAAATAGAATAAGATTGGATGATATAAGAAAAATAAGGGTGTTTCAACAGTGCCTTGAAAAAACTTTAGTGTTTTGGTACTGTTTGTTGATTACAAATTCAATAAAATTGAAGTTATAAATTATGTTTATTTAGAATGTTTGTTATCTTTCATGTAAAGATTTAAATATAGAAATTATCATTAGTATATTTGTTTGAAAATTTTCACAGGTTCTCTGTTACTTGAGTAAACAGCTTGAGTTCGATATAATTTTAATTTTAGAGCTTCTTAGCAACCTTAAAATAATGTTAAGTTGCAATGTTTTCAGGCCTGCACCTCATCACCAAATTTTATACAGTAATGTTTACAAATTTTTTACTGCATTATTTTTTTTACTCAACTGTATTATTTTTTTCAAGACTCTCTGAATCATAATATTTGCAACATGAATCTCTAAATATATTAAACGAAATTAACTACACTGCATTTGAAGGCAACATAATATTACTCACTGTAATTCTAAAAACACTTGATATTGTACAGTGTAAATTACTAAAGGTCGAAAACACAGTAATACAAAAGCTAAAGATTCTCTTTCAAATGTAAATCAAATCATATTACAATATAAAGACAATGGAAAAGATGAAATCAGATAGTGAATGAAAAGCAAAATGAGGTTTAAAAACATACATTTTCTGCACATAAACGTATTTGAGCGAAAGGACTTGCACACGAGGTACAGGCCCGTTTGCAAATTCCTGGTGTGAACTTTATAGACAGTGAGCAACTTACAATCTGTTGCCAATTATCTCGAAGAGATAGATATTTGGCCAAATAAATTTTAACTTCTCTAAAGAGTCCCAGACCTCATCCAAATGTTTGCAGTCGTGTTCATTGTGGATGTGACACAATCACCAAAAACAGATAGAGGACCTTAAATAAGCCTTAGTTCATACTCTCCTGCCATTGTTATGTATCGCACCCATGGAAGAGCTTGATACCCACTCTTCTCAATAATCTTCAAATATCTAACCTAAAAGACAAAAACATTACATTTTGATTACCTTCTCCATTAAATCAATGAAGCTTCTCCTAAATAAACAATACTATCAAATATGTGGTAAAACTTAATTTCTTCATGTTTTATTGATACAAATTATACGTAATAGCGTATTAATTTCTGAACCTTTTCTGATGTCAAGTTATTTTTGTTACCATCAATTGATTCAATTCTTTGCTAAAAAGATTGATTAACATTTCTTGAAAACTTCTGCATGACAATGGAATTGTGAAAACAAAATGAACTAAAACAGATTTGTTTAGTTCACTACACCCTCAATCCATTGAAATAATTAAAATGTTGGCAGACAAGTTCTAACAGTATATCTAAGCACTCAGGGAACCCTCTCATAAAAGGTAGCTATTTAGAGGAAGAACCAAGCAACTTAAATACTCCACCGAGCCCATACTACTCGATGCAGGACTTGGGCACCCAATAATACCCCAAGTCCCCCCTATCAGATACACCAATGGGAAAATGGTGCAACAGGAAGGAGTGATATATTAGTACAATGAAGGAAATATTCACCTAAATTTTAATCAGGCATGATCATTGAAGGAAGCAAACATTGTATACAACAACAACGACCAAGCCTTATCCCACTAAGTGGGGTCGGCTACATGGATCAACTTCCACCATAATGTTCTATTCAGCACCATACTTTTATCTAAATTGTTAATCTCGAAATCTTTCTTAATAACTTTTCTTATAGTTTTCCTAGGTCTTCCTCTACCTCTAACTATTTGACTCCTCCCCCTTTGATCTATTCTCCTTACCACAGAATCTATAAGTCTTCTCACTACATGCCCAAACCACCGAAGTCTATTCTCCACCTTTTTTCTACTATATGTGCTACCCAACCCAACACTCTAATATTGTCATTTCTAATCTTATCATGTCTAGTCTTACACCACACATTCAACGCAACATCCTCATCTATAGTACACTTACTTTATTCTCGTTTTGATTCTTAAGCGCCCAAACATTGTAAGATATTGAAAACATAGCCTAACAATACTCATAAGAAAATCATGTTTATGTAGCATACCTGTATTCCAGAAATTGTAAAATATGGTATCTCAAATTTCACACGTATAGGAGCTTTTCTCTCAGGAGTTGCTTCCTCATCTATTATACTGGGAAGACGAAACTCCGCTCTTAACATATACTCCTGAAAGTGTGAAAGAGAGAAGATCAGAATCCAATCAATCACATCAAATCTAATTTAGGTATCAAGATGGATATTATTCAAAATTTCAAATGATCCATTGCCACTTCCACGTTACCTTGCCTCCAGGGAAGGATCTAACTTTCCAGATCAACGCATCTTTTTCAGGTGCATATGATGCAGATCCCATTGACGTTCGAATGTTAGGATTGGTTGCATCAACAGGCACGGGCAACTCAATCTCAACATTCGTGGCAGTACTATAAAATAAATCCTATTAGTTGGTGAAACAAGGACATTTAGGGCAATCTAAAATTTGGGGCAAAAACCACACAGAATGAATTAAAGGGAAAAGATCCCCCATTTTCTGTCAAGGAAAACATAAAGCAAAATGACATATGAGAAAAGAAATCTCAGTACCTACGTTCCTTAAACTGACTCCTAGCTTTTACCATAATCTCAATCCGACTCTTTGAATGCTTTTCAACAGTTGCTTCCACCCAAAGTAAAGGCTTAACCTGAAAAGAGATGGTACCATCAACAGAGACTTCAAAATGATCTCTCTCGCTCTCTAAGTGTGTTGTGTGTGTGCACCACCTCTCAAAATAGAAACTTATTTTATATCAGCGAAGAACCTGTGTACTGAGTCTGTATGTCATCAAATCAAATGACCCATCAGGAGGTATGAAGGAAATTGTTCGATCATTTTCAAATCGAGCCAACCGAACACACCTTCATAAAATGCCAGACATAATTTGAAAACTAGCATCAAGAAGAGGAAAAATGCTTGAAAAATGTATATCAAATATTTAATTCTGAGTGATCAATTTCTAAAGACAATAAGGCAATCATACATACTGATGAAACTTGATGTCTTCCAAGTCTATCGCCTTTCCCTTGGTTGTTCTACCTTGTGCCTCTAACAACACTCGATCGTTTAAACCAAGTTTACACTCAGGCATACCACTGCATTATAATAAGCCAAGAACACAACATGTCAGTTTCCAGACAGATACTCCAGCATGGATCTTGGGTAATAGATATTTCACAATTAATGCTCTCAACTGTGAATGTACTACATGTATCCAGTGGTTGGACCTGTCGGCAAAATATCTAATGGGTAGAAAATTGACATATATGTCTATTGTTCAGTATGAGCTCCGAAAGAAAGTTTCAAATGTACAAGATGAATAAAGCAACATCCAAGGGGAATCAGTACAAACAGAAAAAAAAACATGAAGTCCAAATTGTTAATTTCATTTGCATTCCTCAAATTTCCACTGGAGATAATACCCAAGAAAAATCTAGTATACAAAACTATTCAATATAAGGAATCAGTACAGGCTTGGTTCCCTAATCCCTAATGTCTATCACTTCAGTCCTCGCCAATAACAATGTATACATACATACCCTATAGTGTCCACATATGAGTAGACACAAGAATAGAAACATCAAAAAGTAAAAAACACAAACTAGAAAACTGCCAACAATACTTCATCCAAAATGAAATATTAGCAAAATTAGATCAAATCCCACATATTAAGAAAAGTAGTTGAACAATTATCACATTTAATCTAGGCAGTCTCAATAAAAATATTAAGTCTACAGTCTAAATTATTCTACTAACAAATTGATTCAATGAAAATATAAGAAGTTAAATTAAATGAGGAGTATTTTAGAGATCATGTAATTAAATAGGAGAGAAGTAGTGTAATTTGCTTATACTTCATTCAGAGGGAGTATTAGAACTTAGATGTTGCAATCAAATACCAAAACCTAAAAGATCTCAAAACAATACCTAGAAATGCAGTAGATCTCAAGCAAAGCAAGAAGCAAACCTCAAAAATGTTCTCATCTTCAGTGCCCCAACAACGTCAGATCTAATTAATTGTCCGTTGCTATTGACAAGTATATTAACACTCTCCACCACATCCAAGAAAACCTAAATACAAAAATTGAAAAGTACAACTCAATGGCCGAGCCGAGACCATCATATTACAATTCAAAAACATACAATTGTTCACTTCTCTAATAACCACCTCGTTTTTCTTGTAAATTATTCCTTCGCTTCGCCAAGACACGGCATTAGTCACGGCCATAGGAGGTCTCTGAGTAACTTCCATTCTATAAGCATCGGTCTTAATAAACTCACTGAGAATCTTTGCCTCGGTATATTGAGGGTAACCAAAGTCCATAATTTCATCAAGTAGCTCATACTGCCAAAAACACAACAAATCCAAATATCAAAACCAAACCACAAAAAACTCAACAAACTCATTCATACAAATTATTTCGAGCAGCATTTATACCACAACAACAAAGTTATCCCTTAGCGATTCTTCTTCTAATTCTTCAAAATAATGCTTAAACACCTGCCACAGACACGATATCACTGATTGCGGGTTACTTAGAAAAACTAATTCAATGAAGGATCGAATCAGAAAAGTGCTCACATCAACTAGTCGATGCAGAAAGAAAAGTAGACTAGCGGCATTACAGTTTTGTCTCGCGGCAATCACAAGGTAAACATTGCTATGTTGTATGAACATATACGTAACACCGTTATCGTAAACAACCGGATCTTGAGACTGTTCATCAGCCTAACAAAAAAAATCGAATCGTTCATAAAGACATCGTGGGAAGTGTGAATTTGAATTTGGATCTGAGAGAATGAAGTGAAGTGAAACCTGCTTGTCGATGAATTTGGTGAAGAAGCGTTCAGCTTCAATGGCGGAGACGTCGCCGCGGTAGTCACGCCAAACGAGGATGCGGCCTTTGATGTCGAGGAGGAACAGAGCAGAAGCTGCCCCTGACATTGATGATGCGTTCAGACGATGGATCAGATCCAATTTGAATCGGCGTCACGGTGGTGATGAAAGAAGAAGACGACGGAGAATATGGACTCTAACGACGCCGTTAGCATCACCAGAAAACAAGTTATTGAAGAATTTTCAGATTTTAAAAAATTGTTATCAATCCGTCAAAAAAAATTATTATTGTGAATTTCAACTTTCTCCTTAAAAAAAATATCAAATTTCTTTTTGTTTGTATAAGTAATTGCAACTCAATCCTTTGAAAACACTTTAAATTTGTTATATTTAAATTATAAATAAATAATAAAATTCATTCTTCCCTCCATCTCAAATTAGATTGTTCCTTTGAGTTTTGAATATCTTTTAAGATACAATTAAATATTTTGATTTTAATTATAAAATGAGTTTCATTTACATTCATTTACAAAGATACTCTTATTAGTATGTAGAGAAGTAATTAGATTAATTAAAATAACAGACAATAGTTTGTAAATGGAAAACATTAATAAAGACTATATTAATATTCTAAAAAGATATAATTTGAAATAAAGAAAAATAAGTAAATTTTATCTCAATTGGATAAAAAATAAATATTGTTAGATTAATCATCATCACCTAGGTTCGAATTCTAGACTTCATAGTTATGTTTGAGTTTCTACTACTTTATCAATGTGAAGGTGTAAACTTAACTAAGGTCTTAGAACTAAGGTCTTAGAAGGTTAAATTGTTGAACAAATTCGATAGATTGGTGTTTTCTTCTTGCAATCTCATTTCCATTCCTCCATATTACATGTAGATGCTTTCTTAAAGTGTTTGTGATCAAACCACTTGCAACTTCATATGAAAATGTATTAATAATATATGTATTTCATTGGTGAGTTTGTATAAAATTGAACAACCTAAAATGCGGGGTGGATTAGTGATTCACATGACTATAGATGTCAACGTCTCTCTTATAAGTATGCTAGTGAACATGCTTTAAGATTTTGAAAATGTTTTGAATTAATATTGTTTTCTCATAAATATGTATTTGGCGACCACATCCTTTCTCGTGTCAAAATTGTTGAATTACCTACTTGAAATTCTATTAGTAAAAGCAAGAATATCCTTAACATGATTTTGTTTATAGTGGATTAAGTTGTTTCATCTTTCTGATTTAACCATTAGAATTATTTAAGTCATATGTGTGTCTGATCGGTAAAATAGCAAGTGTATTATTTTGTCAATGGAGTAATAAGGGAAATTTTTCCGAATATCGATCTCGAGAATTGCATAAGAAATACAAGCTTTAAAATAAGGGTAATGTTAACTTGTGCCCTTGGGGCACATGTTAAGAATTAAATTAAGAAACATTGTCTTGAAAATTGTGTATAAACTTTAATTAAAGTATAAAATTAATTTTTAAATCGTTTTTTCCAATGCAAATTTACTATAAGTGGTTTTCTTAACATGTGCCCCAAGGGCACAAGTTAACATTACCCTTAAAATAATTTAGTTGAACAAAAGATCTTGGATTTTAAAATTGTTTTGTTTTAATTGCAAATAAAAGAGAAAATTTGACTAATTGGTTTAAACAGGTATGAGTAACATGCTAGGGAAAGTGTATGATCCGACTCAGGAACAACTCTGAATTAACACTGCAACGACTTATTGTAACTACTAATTACTTATTCTTTAGAATGTTTACTCCTAAGTGCTTAGTAAGAAAATTTTTAATCATCTACCCTAATTCTTATGTCCATAGAGAATTATAAGTGAGATTAAGCAATCAATTATCAAGAATTATTCTGGTTCCTATAGGGTATCCCTAGTCCTAGGTAATATTTACTACAGAATGATCAAAAGCAAAGTCTTAACAACGGCGGCCCAGTCTAATCGTTAATCATAAATCAAACATTGTTGGTCCGACAGGGCAAGCATTAAGAACAGCTAGAGATCAAATCAGTTATGAAAACAAAGGAAATGTCATTGCAATAATAATATCAGAGTCATTACAGATTCAAATCAGGGATACCCCTTAATATTAGGGGGTTTAACTACTCATATTATTCAAAGAAAATACAAAATAAAAGTTAGACATTACAAGATAATAGGATTCTTTGATCTTCAATGGCTTCCGCTCATGAAAACCTCCAGCTTCTCAATCACCTTGATTTCTCTAATCCGGATAGTGCAATCCTTCTTTGGTCAAAAATCCTTTGTTTCCTTCTCAAAATTTGTCTTAAATACTCTCAGGTCCAACACAGTAATAGAAAAATACCCAAAATACCCATAGGGATCATAAAGACCCAAAAAATCAGAAAATTGGAAGATGAAGCACATCAGCCAACACGAGTCGTATCAGCTGACATGGGAGCCCGTATTGGCTCCCTGGTTATCTGATGCAAAAAGTTGTTTGCTCCAGACCTCTTGACACGGGCACCCGTGTCAGGCCACTGTCCAACCCTCAACTTTCACTCTCTTGGTACCTTCCTGGCACGGGTTGTGTCAGCTGACACGGGCGGCTGTGTTGGCTCCCTAGTTATCTGATGCAAAAAATTGTCTGCTCCAGACCTCCTGATACGGGCCGTGTCAGGCCAATGTCCAACCCTCAACTTTCACTCTCTTAGTACCTTTCTGACACTGGCCGTTTCAGGTGACACGGGTGACCGTGTCAGGCCATTGTTCCACTTCTAAAACTCTTCCGAATTCCTGCTGTTTTTCCCGGTTTTTGCTCTGATTCTTCTTGATTGTATACCTGAACCTAGAAATAATGGAAATACCAAACGAACGTATAAAATGTGATAAAAGGACATAAAATGCAACTAAACTTATAAGACAATTAACTAAAACTCATGGTAAAATAACGTATAAAAATCACTTATCAAATTCCCCCAAACTTAAATCGTTGCTTGACCTCAAGAACAAGCTTGGATAAACATTTTGTCATATCAAACGGTATATATCAAATAAAAGACTTATGACAGTAAGTTGTGTCGATACTCATACTTGAGTTTGTGTTTCGATCGGCCAAAACTAGTTCTCTTGGTAATCGTCCATTAACGAATGTATTACACAAACACATACCGCGGTAACACCATGGACCTAAATCCCCCTTTCTCTCACCTCTCTAACTATGCTTTGGGCTTAATTATTTTCTTCGATTTTCTACCCCTTTCATTTGGATAATCAGATTAAGGCACTTTTGATCGCTTTCCCTCACATGTATAAGATTGGATCGAGACTTTTTCAAGGCACCTTTATTCTTTTCTTTTTCTCGCGCATTGGCGTTTATTAGTCCACTTTGGAACGAATATAGAGATTCAACTGTCGTTAGGCTAAATAACCGGGTGAGGGTTACCCAACTTTGAAGGATCGGTTGTCTTTACCGTCATTATTCATCATTTTTTTAGGTGCCATAAGTCATTCTCTCAATCAACTTTATACATGCGATTCTTTTTAATTGTGTCAGAATATCACTATGAACTAATCTGGGAATACTTCTCAAATCCAAGTATTATGGCACGAATCTACATGTTGGACTCGTTACCTTACTTTGGGGAATCTAGGGTGTTCAGGTTATACCTCAATCTCCAAATTTCCCAAATTCCCTAGTTTCAACTCTTCTTCCATCAAACTTTATATACTCTCCTGACTACTTCACACATCATAGTATTCACAATAGGGAGAGTTCACGGCGATTTTTAAACAAAAGGACCCAAATACAAATAAAAAGTGCTTAACACGAAAACTCAAAACAGTAAAAACTCCCCCAAACTTGAACTAAACATTATCCTCAATGTTTTAGAACAGGAGTGGGAGAGATGTACTTACAGATATCCTTACTGAGGAGTTGGAGGGTAATGCTCCACTCTAGCTTGCACTTGTAAGGTCTCGTTTATTACCTGCAAACAATATAAAATGACAGCAAAAAGAAACGCGTCAGTCATTAAAATTGTGGGTTGCCTCCCACACAATGCTTTTTTAACGTTGCATGGCTCGACGGTTAACTGTCCATTGTTATGGGGTGTATTTCAGCTTCCATACTTTGTTGCTTGAACTTTCTGCAACAAAGGATCTGTCAGGTTTAGAGATAACCATCACTTTGTGTATCAAATCACATCCAACTTTTCTATTATTGACTCCTCGAATGAATTTTGGAGTCTCGCTATGTGCCTTGGATGCCTGAGATATTGCAACCTGATAAACTACACCATAGAATTTTTTCAGAAGTGGTTTTGAACTTTTACCTTTTTACACTGTTTTGATCATTCTAACTGAAGGTTGAATATCTTCCTTTTTACCTCGCTTCTTGATGTCCAACACTTTTAAAGTTACTTCTTCATCAAAAGATTTCAAGGTTAGAGTACCTGTTTCAATATCAATATTGCACCGACTAGTAAGCATGAATAGTCGGCCAAGTATGATGGGAGTCTCTTCATCTTCTGGAATATCCAAAATCTCAAAATCAACTAGCAAGGTAAAGTTATCAATTGTCACCATTACATCCTCTGCTACCCCATATGACCTTTTAGTCGTGTGGTCGGCAAACTTCAAGTTTGTTCCCGTATCGCTCACTTTTCTAATACCCATCTTTTTGAAAATAGATAAAGGCATAAGACTCACATTAGCACCTAAATCAATGAGGACCTTCTTGAAAGTTCTATCTTTTATAGTGCAAGAAATTGCTACAGGTCCATGATCTTATTTATCCTAAAGAGAGAAAGGGAAATAATGATAAAACCTTTAGGAAAAGAGCATGGCCATCGCAACCAAGTTTTAGGGTTCGGGAGTCGATTATGTGAGGGGAAGGTATTAGAACCCCTCACATCCATCGTATTCGATGGGAACCTTCTAGGTTGTTGAAATTCTGGTATCAGATATTAGATGTCGAAAGAGATGTCCACGACACAAATATCTGTAAGATAAGAACAAAGATAAACAAAAACAATTGTAAAGAGACACAATAATTGTTAACCCAGTTTGGTGAAACCACACCTACATCTGGGGGCTACCAAGCTAGGGAGGAAATTCACTACTAGTAGAATTACTTCACAGCTAAATTCTCAGTTTACAACTCCTCACTTAATCTCTACCCATGCAATTTCTGCCTAGAACACACCTAGACAAGAGACACATCTCACTCCCCCTTAATCAAAGCAGTGATATCAATTTAATAAAATAAGAAGACTTTTAGAAGACACTCTTCAAAGTCACAACTTGATCTTGCTTAAAAGCTTCAATCAAGTGCAATACACTCTTGCTTACAAGCTTTGAGTGAACAATTTACAATTAACAACCTAGTCCAATTCACACATTAAATAATGAGTGAATGACTCACAAAACTAATACATACGAAGCCTTAAAGCTTAAACAAATGCACACACTTTTAATCCTTGCTTCTCTGATCTTCAAGCTAGGGTTTTCGCCTCTTTAAATAGTAATGAGAATGGGCTTGGGCATTGGCAAAAGTAACAGTAGGATTTGAGAAGATTCCAATCTTCATCAATAGCAACAGATTTGATTTGATCAATCAGATCTAATCAAATCATTCTTCTAATCTTCAATCAATCTTCTAAGAATAACTCCATATCAAATCTGATCCACAATAAGTATATCAGAAATGCCTTTAGAAAACCACCAAAAATGTGCAGGTTCTACACTAGAATAGTGCAGCAAGCTTGCACAAAAAATATATGGACACATAAATACATTCATACAGAATGTTTAGTCCATGAGTGTCAAGACATCTTGTTTGACATCATGGAGAAAAGACCTGTTAATAAGTTCAAAGCCACCTCCTGATCCTGACACACAGATGTCACGATATCCTGTAGAACATCTTGTGATTACACCTAGTTTTACCAAAATGCCTGCCAATTAAGAACTAACATTTGTTTAGCTTGAATGGGTGTTTTAATCTGAAAGTCTACTTGATAAAGGAAAGAGGGATTGGCTTTTTTTATTAGAGTGCTCGCCAAGGATTGTGACCCTTGTGCCTACGTATTCTCACTTAAAAGAAGTGAAGAATCAGAGCTCCGTAGTTCTGAGGCTTGTGAAATAATTGCATGTCGGTTGTTTTTATACCTTGATAAAGGGTTTTCGGATTGATGCCCTAAGGCGAAAATAAGTTTGATGAGTTGATGTTTTTTAGGATTTTTGAGAAGAAATTGTTCTTGATTAGGATCACACTAAAGACTTTGGGTAGAGATGAATATCTCAAATATCCAAGTCGAGCGCCTTATATTCAAAACATTCGGAATGAGTGTATGAGGGGTTCCATTCTCATTCCTTTTCCACCACTTTAAAGCTCATGGCATGTAAACCTAATTGTATCTATATTGTGTTTTTTTTTCATTTTTTGAGAAATGTACCACTTGATGTTAGGTCAAGGGTTTTATTGCTTACTAAAAAAAGTGCTTGAGGTGATGCGAACAAGGTTGATGGAGATGCACAAGGCAATCGACTTACAAGGTTGAAAATGGCTCGATAAAATTGAGAGTTTGTTTTTGAAAATATTTCTTGGAACCAAAATTCAAAATGACAGTAATAATATCCACATACAATGGCCACAACCATATCAGGTTAATCGGCTTAAAAACGGGAAGTAAAAACAAGAAATGAAAAAAAAATAGTAAGAAAACATCAAGAAGTTTGCTGTGCGAACTTCTTGATAAATTTCCAAGAAAAAACAATGAAAAGTTCGATGTGCGAACTTCTTAACTGTTTTCCCAGATAGCGCCCTATTCACAAAACAGGGGCGAAAGGGACTAAAGTTCGTTGTGTGAACCTTGCAGCGAAGCTGCCCAGAGAAAACATCCCTAAGTTCGTTATGCGAACTTGCTAGGGAAAGCCATAAAACATGCACTATTCACAAAACAGAGGAAAAAGGTGCCAGCGAATGACTCGCGGGCTTAAAACAAAGGAAACCTGGCTGTTCAGTGGCACTCTAAGTGCCACAAAATGACATTCTCTAAGCGAAGAAACCTTCACAGTACGAACATGACAGCAAAAATGAGTATTTTTTTAACTCATTTCACTATAATAATCAACCTATGTTCTTTCTTTTGTGATTCTTAAAACATAAGACAAACTTGGGACCTTATTACAAGAGGAAAACACAAATATTACTTAAGATAGAGAATACAAACATGTAAATATGTCAAGAGGGAAGAGTTTATAAGAATGGATACCCAAGAGTTGCTAGTTTTCCTACCAACCTCCACTGATTTTGGTTGGGTGTTCTCTTCACTCTTCACTCTATGTTTTGAAAGCTTTGTTTTTTAATGGTTTCTCTCAATGTTTCTTGTTCACCTTTTTTTTCTCTCCTCCCTTTTTCTGGTTTTTTATGGTTCTCTTGTGTTTCTATCTAACTCTCTTGATCCTCTCCTCTTTCTTACTGCTGCTCCCCTCCTTATAGTCAAACAATAGGGTTTCTTTCACTTGTTTGCTACAAAATCTTTTCATTGGGATATATTTCTCATCACTTTCTTGATGCCAAGCCCAATTCTTTCCATTTCCATGAATTCTACTTTGCTGTATTTTTGCTGCTACACTTGCCTTGCCTATTTTTTTCTGCTGCATTTTGTCTTATTCCCAAACCTGAACCCATTTGTTTGTTTGTGCTTGGACTGCCCTTGTGGTCCAAGTTTCTACCTTTGACAACATTTCAAAATTCTAATATTCAGATGCATCATTATGAGTCCATACCTTGGGTCTTGTGACATGAATTGTTTGGTTATGAGATAATTTGTCATTTCTTGTTTGGGACATGCATGGGGATGTTTTAGACTAACTTGAAAATGTCTTGAAATTGCCCATGGATAAGCACAAATGGTCTTGATTTTGAAATGTTCCAATATTGAATTGAACCTTAATTATTTTCCTTGGATGCTTGTGGGCTTATTTGGTTGTGAATTATGTGAAGGCTTAGTGTAGCACATGGAGATTTGAATAAGCATGAAGGATACCATAGCATAAAGTTGATTAGAAGCTTGAATTAAGATTAAAAATGGCTTAATTTTCTAAGAATTGCTTAGAGTTGGAAACTTTGTAACAGATGTGACATTCTTGAAATGTCATAAAATTTTTTTTTTTTTGTAATATTTTTGAATCTAATCTTGAGTTTATGAATCTTGAATTTGGAATGATGGATCTCCTTTATACTATTGAATTTGAAAGGGATGAAGTCTTGAATTATGAACTTGTGATCTTTTGAATTCCACTTGAACATAGAATTTGAAACAAAGTTGGATGAAGAAATCTTGAATTAGGCCTTACAAATCATGTTCATTAGGAACATTGACCTTGAATACCTCAATATTTTTCAACTAACTTCTCCTTGAAGAAATATACATGAGTAGACTTTCCGACTTGAATCTAACCTTAAATGATGAACCTTTCTTCAATGTAGCCCATGATAGAAAATTTCTCTTATTTGAAATGAACAACAATAAACTAACTCATTCCTTACCTTGTAAACCACATGCTCGATATGCACTAAAATGATGTATGATATGATGAATGTAGGGTATGAAAGGCTAAAGGTGAAAATGAGGGTGTGACAGCCGCCCCTATTTAATCCTCTTGGACCTGAATGTCTGGAGGATAAAGGTGTTCGAACATTCATGGTAGAAGATAATTAAATACTAGAATACCCGGGATTTTCAACCGGAGAGGTGTGGAATGAAAGTAGACAGTCAGCGAGATGGCTTGAAAAAGGTGTCTGTTAGTGAAGAAGGGTTATGGGGGATATGATGATATGCTTGAGATGCAATGCAGAATGAACATGAGTGCTTTGCCATCCAGAAGAGGAGACACATCGTAATAGGGAATCATAATTGACCAGAAGATATTCCTTCTACAAAAGACAGAGAGGACTCAGAAATATAGAAATGTGAGATACTCCTTCTACGAAAGGTAGAGATGACTCTAAAAACAAAGGATTATAAGATATTTCTTCTACGAAAGGTAAAGAGGACTCTAAAATAAACATTATGAGATATTCCTTCTACGAAAAGTAGAGAGGACTCAAGAAAATGGATTGTGAGATATTCCTTCTACGAAAGGTAGAGAGGACTCTAGAAATTGGTTTTCCTCTTACAAAAGGAAAGGAGGACTCCCGAACAAAAGGTTTGGAGAAAATGTTTCCTTCTACAAAAGGTAGTGAGGACTCCAAAACAAAAGGTTTGAAGACAATATTCCTTCTATAAAAGGTAGAGAGGACTCCAAAATAAAAGGTTTGAAGACATGATAACTCTTTCTACATCAAGTAGAGGAGACTCCCTTGGGAGAATACGATCGTATTTCCTTCTGTAAAGGCAGAAAGAACTCCAGAACAAAAGGTTAGGAGAAGAAGTTCCTTCTACAAAAGGTAGAGAAGACTCCAGAACAAAAGGTTTGGAGATAATTCCTTCTACAAAAGGTAGATAGGAGACTCCCTTAGGAGAGGACGATCGTATTTTCTTTTGCGAAAAGCAGAAAAGACTCCTGAACAAAATGTTAGGAGAAAAATTCCTTCTACAAAAGGTAGAGAGGATACTTACAAAAGGTAAGCTGACAAGAACCTGTACAAAAGGCACGGGAGGTCTTACTAAAGGTAAGTTGAATCTGTTGCAAAAGGTAAAGTGGAGATACTTCATGAAAGAGACACGAAAAAGACTCACAAAAGGTAAGTTGAGGGCAATAACCATCCTCTTGCAAAAGGTAGAGGAAACTTGTATAAGGTGCTAGAACGTCATTTGACCTCACAGGCACAACGGCGGAGATGATATTCTTTAAGTATGGCAACCATTCAGTACTTGGTCACACAAGTATCAAGCGTCCAAATTGATTGAAAATACCTAAAACAAAGTTTTGTCGCGTGTAAAAGATAGCGAAGACGCGCTTACAAAAGGAAAGCGAAAGGGAAAGGTTTCACGCGAAAGGCAATGAAATCCCTTACGAAAGATAAAGTGAGAAAATATCTCACGTAAAAGGCTCAGAAGTACTTACAAAAGGTAAGTGAATGGATAAGTACTCCGAACTACGGAGCTCTGATTCTTCACTTCTTTTAAGTGAGGATACGTAGCCACAAAGGTCACAATCCTTGGCGAGCACTCTAATAAAAAAACCAACCCCTCTTTCCCTTAAGCAAGTAGACTTTTAGATTAAAACACCTATTTTAGCTAAACAACCTAGAAGGTTCCCATCGAGTACGATGGATGTGAGGGGGTGCAAATACCTTCCCCTCGCATAACCGACTTTCAAATCCAAAAATTGGTTGCGATGACCATGTTCTTTCTCTAAAGGTTTTATCGTTATTTCCCTCTCCCTCTTTGGGATAAATAAAATTCGATGGCGACTCTGTGTCATTTTTCGCGTAGCGACAACGACGAGTCGGGGGTTTGGATTGAAAGTGGAAATGGCTTGATGACGAACCAAGTGTTAGGTTGTGAGAAACGATACTAGTCCCTGAGGGTGCTCCCAATATCGAAACCATGATGAAGTGTGTGCAATAGGTTGATGGTGAATGCGGACGAGCACTCGACTTAAGATGAGTGTTTGAAAATGGCTCGATGACGAATCGACAATTAGTTTGAAAATAGTTTAATCTATGCTAGTCCCTATGGGTGCTCCTAGAAGATAAACCACAATCAAAGAAATACGAAACATACATCGGAATGGGAGAGGGTTACATGTAAGTTACACGGGATTGCACGAAATAAAAGGGTCTCATTGTCAGGTAGCCCAAGAGAAAGTCGTGTGCGTGCAATGTGTCCTAAACTAAGCCTTGGGCAAAAGTCGAGGACAACTCCATGTTAGGGTTCCTGCAAACGACCAATGATCCAACAGTCCACCAATTTAGGCTTTTAGCGTTTCGATCATTTATTAAGTGTTTCCGAATATGGGTGAATGAAGGATGAATAAAATAAATATGAATATGCCAATTATGAATAATATGACAAGATAATATAATAATAATATCAAAATAATATACAAGATATAATGACTGAACTTAAAGCAGTTGATATTTGACAGAAAGTAAAGTTAGTGGTTAGTTTGTTATTGAATTGAATCGGGACAAAATGTAATGCTAAACCGTCGTAGCTCGACTTATGATGAAAGTCGAACTATAGGAGGTCGCGTAAATTGATATTCGTGCTAAAAACAAGATAGAGAAATGATATTGAGAATCATTTTCCAATTTAATCGTGCCGCACAGACTAAGGAAAGGTGGGATCTCGTCTTAATCATAAACATCATGTCGATTAATCGAAGGTAGCTTATCACGATCCCAAAGTAAAGAAAATGACCCAAATGGTCATTTTCCATAGATTTGAAATTGTGAAGGTTATCGACTTTGATAAATCGACGCTTACGAATCGAAAGACTTCATAGATCGAGAAAAATTAAATAAAATCGAAAATGAAGAAGAAATTGAAAGAGAAAAGAAGTTGGTCTCTGATAAATTGTTATCTATCAATAATTTGACCGATAACAACTCTCGGAGTTTTGTCATTGACCAAAAACAATAAAAATGAATAAATAAAAACATAATTGTTATCATCCAAAAGTTTCAATAGTTATTGCATTACACTTTTATCCCCCCATCCAAAAGTTTCAATAGTTATTGCATTACACTTTTATCCCCCTTAGCGCCTTGATATATTGGTACCGAATATTATACACTGGTTTGATATTTGAGATATATTTTTGGTTCTTTTACGTTTCAAAGTTGTAAATATGTTTTTCGATTGAGGCAAATTCAGTGTCATATCTAAAATGTATTCCTTCTCTTCCGGCATTAGGTGACACGCACTTGAACGAAAAAGTTTGATTTTTGTGAATGTTGAATTTTTTTTTTTTTTTGAAAACGCCAAAATGCATTAAAGAGGAAAAGAAAAGCACAAGTTGTGCTATCAGTTAGGACAACATTTTACATACAGACTGTCAGTGGACACAAACACCAAAAGAGCAATAATCCCAAGTGGCTTCTTATTCTGCCATATGCAAGCAAGACATAAAAAGACCAGTCTTTAATTAAGTCTCCTCAAATCAAATACATCTATTTCAATTTTTCAATATATAATGTTGTTAGCATTAATAAATTTCAGCACAAGAAATCATTAACATTCTTGCAAAATCTCTATATACACCCCCAACAATCAAACATATGAAAAGACAAAGATGCATCATCATCTTCCATCAAATACACCACTGAAAACTTGACTGTCCCCACCTAGTGACGCTTCCCATTCTATTGAAGACATTACAATCTTTGACAATACAACAACTATCTCTTTCATTTCTGGTCTGTCCACTGGATTTTCACTCAAACACCAATGTGATAATTCTCCCATCTGTAACATCATCAATCTCAACAATTAATCCATAATAATGAAACTTTTATATGAATATGTGAATGAAGATTGAAATTTTGAGTTGAATGTAACCTTGTAGACATCTTCAATCGGATAACTACGTAGAAGATTCCCGTCTACAGCTTCTTCTAAAGCAATCACAGGATCATCATCTTGAAATATTTTGTTTACCTGAATAATGCGACGATTCAAACAAATATATATATCAACTTACTTTGTTTCTTTTCATATTTCTTTTGTTGATAAATTCTATCAAGAACTTACAACTGCGATAAGTGATTTCATATTATTAGCTTCTTGGTTATCACGAAACAATGCACGTTTTCCCGTTATCAACTCAGACAGAACCACACCAAATGCAAATACATCGGTTTTTATCGTCACTTGAAGCTCCTTCACCGATCTAAAAAGAGAGAAAAAATTGTAACAAAAGAGATATTTTCTATGCTTAAGTTTTATCATATCGATGATAGCAAGAAACCTACTCAGGTGGAAGGTAGCCTGGTGTTCCAACAAGCCTTGTTGCTAAAAATTCTTCATCGTTGGTTCGTTCCACGAGCTTCGCAAGCCCGAAATCCGCTACCTATTTTTTAAATCATATCCATAGTAAATGATTTTGTTTTGAACATATGAAAGACTGACATAACACAGACACTAGACACTGAAATATAATACATAAGACGTACCTTTGCTCTGAGCTTTTCGTCAAGAAGGATATTACAAGTCTTTATATCACGGTGCACATATCGCGCTTTTGTGTAATCGTGTATGTATTCGATACCTTTTGCTGAATCAAGTGCAATTTGAGCTCTAGCACACCAAGATAGAGGCTGGTGACCTATTTCAATAACCATGGTTTTAGATATATTTTTTTTAGATATATGAATCAAAAAACATATAGTTTGATAATTTCATGTTACTAATCAATATACTATACCTTTTAATAATGGATCATGAAGGTGTTCACTTAGAGAACCATTAGGAACATACTCATACACCAAATAAAGATGATCATCTCCACTTGCGTATCCCAACAACTCCACCTAAAACAATGCAATTAATTACATCTATAGTATAATAAAAAATTCGGAGTATTTGACCCGTCTGCAGTCATCACAATCTCACACATTCATAATCGAGATCAGATTGTCTAAATTTCAATGTAGATTATGATCTTTTGTAAGATATACAATACGAGTTTGATATTTGAATCGTCTAATCTCGATTCAATGATAGTAGATGTGTTGACTGCATGAATCTTTATATAAAGACTATGCCAAAGATCAATGTTACATACAATGTTAATATGATGGATCTTGCATAAGGCTTTGAGTTCTGCATAGAACTCTTTGGATTTGTTAGACTTCATTTTCTTCACAGCAACTTCCTAAAAGTTAAAATAACTATATTAATGTCTAACTTTTTTTAGCTAAACATTAATCATCATTAATAAAGAACCTATACAAGATGTTCTTACTTTATCTTCTAGCATTCCAAAATAGACAGTGCCATATCCACCAACTCCAATCCTTCTAGTTTCATCAAAGTTATTTGTAGCTTCTTCAATCTCCTCAAAATCATAAATCACTGGTCTTTCGGAATCGAATTGTGTTGCATCTGTGTCAATATTGGTACACGAAATATTGAAAACTCGAAACGAAAATAAAAAAAAATAAAAAAAGTTTTCTCAAACCAAAGTATTTTTGCTTCCAAAAATTATTTTGAAGTTACCTTCCATATATTCTTTATGAAATTCTTGATTCCTTAGAGAAATGGTTCTATTGGCAAGTGATCTTTTAGAGAAAGTTTTTGGATCATTTTTGCTAGTTCCATAGCCTTTATTTCTTCTGAGAATGTAAACCATCAAGGTAATAACTGAAAGCAATGTTACACTCACTAGGATACCAGTAATTATCACCCACTTGTGTTTCTTTTCTGCAAATAACAAAAAACCAAAGATAAAAAATGTATTAGAGTGCTTAATGTTACTAATAAAAGGAAATTATCACATGACAAACATGTTGCGGTATGTGCGTGTATCTGGTATTTGTGTCTATATTTCGTGTCTGTGTCTAACGTCTGATTCTGCAACAAAAAAAACTTACCTTTTTCATTGGAAAATGGTGACCCTTTTAATTCCTTGGGAACATATAAAACCCAACCAATATCAATGAATGTTGGGTTAGGACCCAAAATTTCATTCATTTTCACCATGCCATCAAGATTGGCATTTAACAAAAGAGAAATTGATGTTGGTGTGTCACCTTGCTGAACAGTATATGTAACAACACTTTGTGACTCAAGTTCTGAACATCCACAAGGAATATGAATCGTTACATTCTCATTTGCAACCAAATCTTCATTGACATGCCAAGTTTGGCCACTATAAACAATATTGTTAATATTCGAAAAACTTTCATTAGGACTCACTTTGTAGTTTGTGTCATAGAAATAACCGTTAAGGTCAATGGTGTCTTGGCAAGGACAAGGCACTTGTATAAGGTAATCTTGTTTTGTGCTACGGATTATCGGTTTGATTTGGGAAGGATCGACGGAGTAAAAATCGGCTAGTTGTTGTATGTTGTGATTGTAGTTTATGTGGTAGAGTGATGCATTGCATGTTTTGATCTTTGTAGAACATTTAAAAGGTTCTATGTAAGTGTTTTTTATTGAAATTTCAAAGGTGAAAATAGTTGTTATAAATGAAGATGATAGAAGAGGGAGAAGAAGTGAAAGAAGTTGAACTGGAGAATAAGCCATAGTTTTGATCATGTCTATGAAGCTTCTAATTCCATAGTGAAGAAAAAAGAGAATTTATCTTCATATATGGATGTAGCTTCTTTCAAGAAGCAGAAGCATCACAAAGTCGCTTAGGATACTTATTATTTATATAACTATAGTGACCTTTTTTTCTTATTAAATATTGTGTTGTGATATTGACCATGATACTATTGCGGTGATGATGATTATTATAATAAAACTATTTTTATGACTATACAACTTGTCATTAAGGATGGAGCATCTTTTATGGGACCTTGGACGGCAATAATGGCCAAATGAAATCTAGTTGAAAACAAAAACTATAAACAAAACCCATCAAGTAAAAAAGCTAGAGCATTACAGTGCCATCACTGGTCAACTATACTGTACTAACATTTTTCTTCAACACAATTATCAATGTCAGTAAACTTGTGTATAGTGCCTTCATTGTAGAAAATGACAAATATAGTTATAATACTGTCATGTAAATATTAATAATAAGTGAAAATGATTAAATATATAAGCACAAGTGTTAGTGTTATGTAGACACATGTCAAGAATACAGGTTCAATGTGGTGCTATAAAGAATAAGTTATGGCAATCTTGGGGGTTTTCTTAAATTATTCTCTTATGTCAATGCATTTTGATTTGAAGAGTTAGTAACTTAATCAAAACAATAAATATTAGAAGAATCTAACTTTTAGGCATGTGAACTTTTTAGGTGATCGAAACTAATATTCTAAATAAGTTATTATCCCCTCTGGTTTTTATTATTAAAAAACTATTTCTGAATTTATTAAATAATTAATATATTTAATAATTAATATAATAGATAAGTTATCTAGTCTATATAATAAATTTAAAAAATAATTTTTTTATAATAGAGATTAGAGATTCTCGTTACGATAAAAAAAAAAAGTATATTTTTAAAGAGATTTCACATTCATGAAAATTTTGATCGGGATGAAAATAAAATATGGTAATATTTTAAAATTTTGAATAACGCGCTTTATCTATTTTCTCGATTGACAATTGAATCGATAGAAAAGCTCATAGCTATCCTATCGGCTGCGTTTGGATCAATAGGAAAATATTTTACCGTTGTATGACTTCCAATTTCTTCCCCTAAAACTCTTTCTATTGCTAAAACTGTTGAATTTTCTGTGAATGTTTTACAGCTTAGGAAAGAAATCACCATATGAAAAGAGAATTATAATCTCTACAAAATCATATTTTGAATAGACTTGTAGATGATCTATATGATTATTACAGTAGATACAGTATTGTAAATCATGATTGGGAGACTCTGAAAAAGAAGTATGTTGTTAACCGCTACCTTAAGTGTCAAATGGTAAAGATGAAAGGTCTGTGGATACTAAATGTTACTAACTTCAAGAGATTACTTATGAGAACATCATTGAAGATATGTATTTAGATGGACAATTTCAAATTTCTTTTACTATTGACAAATTTCTCAATAGTTTGAATGTTTTCAAAAAATTTACTTCACCAAAAGAACTTTTAATTGAGAGTTTGATTATTCGCCTTCGAGTTGAAGAAAAATCTCAGAGACAAGATCAAAAAGAAATGTCTTGGTTATTTTAAACAAAAAAAAAACATAAGTTTGGTGTAGTTCTAAAGTCATTTGAAAAATGATTAAAGAATCAAAACAACAATGTTGTGAACCAAATTAATAATGAGAATCTCTCTAGGGAACCATATGCTCTGATTGCTAGTCAGCAACCACCACCTCAAAGAAATAACGCTTCGACATTTGTTTGTTTTAATTATGGAAAGTTTGGTCATATGGCTAAGAGATGTAAGAGCATGCGTAAACCTTGTGTGGCACATAATGTATAGGTTAACCTGACTTATGAGTAATTTATTATTTTGTCACTGAAATAAACATGATTGGTGAATGTGATGGTTGGTGGTTAGACGTTGACTCTCCTCGTCATGTTTGTTATGATCACGCAATGTTTAAAACATGCACGAAAATAAAGGTGTCGTTGGGAGTTTCCCACACCACTAAGTTGTCAGCATTTGAGAAGTGGAGCAGAGTCTACCTCTGAAAAGACTTTAATCTTAAAGGATGTCATGCATATTTAAGAGATTATAAAGAATCTTGTTTCTCGTTTTCTTATAAAAAAAGGCATAGATAGTTAGTTTATTTGAGTAGTGTCATACCGCCAAATTTTACCCCTTAGATGTCATCATCAGTTGCATAAGCATTTTAGGACAATCATCCTTGCATAACTAACCAAACTATCAAGCATTGTGGTTTTGTTTCTTTTGTGGAATTATGGTTTTATACAAGAAAGGGAAAGCTCTGATTAATCAATATTTGAGGGAGGGATCAACTAAACAAGTCCTCACATACTTCAAAGGTCCCTGGGATTCCTTTTGGTTCAATACAATTCATTTCAAGGGCTTTCTAAGTGAATGGGAGATATTTTGAATTCATTTGATTAAAAAGTCAACTAAGGCTCCATAAAGTCAACCTTTGAGTTTTTTTGGTCAACATGAACATTTCAAGCCATATTCCACAATATCATGTGGTTAGATTAATAAAAATCAAGGTGGAATAATAAAATCAGAAGATTTGAAAAATTAGGATTTTTGATGAAATTTTCTAAGTATGGAAATCAAGATTTTTAGTTATCTTGCAAGAGTCATATCTCACTCATCCTTTAGCCAAATGGAGTAAACCAATACTCATTTTGAAGAGGACATTCCCTACTACAAGTTTGTAGGAGGAATCAAGTTCAAAGAGTGAAAGGATTGGATGTTATGGATGGTTAAAGTTGGTAGAAACCATAATTTTGTACTTACACTTAGAAATTTTCTAAGCCTTAAATTTCAGCATTTTGGAACCAACGTTATGGGGATTTTTCATATGGTTTCAAGCTTCAATTCAAAATTCCTCAAACATGAAAATTGTTTCTTGATCTTCAAGCTTTACAAGCATATCAAGAACTCTTCATTTGGATTAACCAATCTCAAGTTATGGTGTTCTAAAGTGTCATGATTTCAAAGTTTGGATTTATACTTAGAAATTTTGTCAAGTTTTGTTGGACAGCTTGTTGAACCAAAATTCATGAGGATTTTTCATGTATTTCCAAGTCTCAACTCCAAATTATAATGACATGAAAGTTGTAGAGCTACATGCCTACTTTCTAAAGAGCTTAAAATCTCCCCAATTGAGTCATTACTCATTGAGATATGGGTGTTAAAGTGAACATCATGAACATTGTCACATCTTGCTACCATGACCAAACTTTAAACCAAGATTTTGACAAACTTATGCAGCACCCAAGACCTCATTTCTTGTGCACCAAACTTGTGATTTAGGACCCCAAGACTTGTCAATTTGAGCTCACTTTTGCTATGACATACAAAAGGCATATTTGGTGTAACACTCCAAATTTATTGAATGTTTATTTAATTTATTTAAATATGAATATTCATATTTTTGGTGATTTTCGGTGGTTGGTGTGAATATTGGAAATTATGGAGTTTTGAGTTATTTATTTAAATAATAATATATAATATGAATATATTGGTATTATTATTAATTTAAACAAATATAAGTGAATTGAGGGCAAAATGGACTTTTGAGGAGGAGTTAGTGAGGGTGAAATTGGAAAGCCCATTTTAAAGGCCCAAAGTTAGGTTTAACAAAAAGGAATTTTGAGGGAATTAGAATTCATTCTTGTTAGACCGTGAAAAAGGAAGAAATAAAGGCAGAGCTATAAGGAAGATGATTGAGGCAAAAGCTTCGCGAGGTTTCCAAGAATCAAGGAGAAAGGCTTAAAGTCGGAAATTTAAGTATGAAGAGTATTACCTTCATCGTTTTCAATATGTGATTCAATGTATTTAAAGCCAATTTAAGGGTTTAGGGATTTTGAGTATTGAATTGTTGTTGTCTTTCTGGTTAGTTTAATGAGTTTGAGGGATTTGAACTGATGGTCTGATAAGTTTGAGGTTGATTTGGGAGTAAGGGAAATTAGGCCGTCGTGACCAAAAATCTGTTGTTGAGGTTTTAACTGTATAGGGTAATTGATTATGAGAACTCTAACGAATGTGGGAAAATTGTAAGGATTTTTTTTAAGAATTGAACATATATCCATCAATTTCAGAGGTTTTAGGCATAATCTTAAAACAACGATTAGATGGTTTAATTGTGTTAAAATTTTAAATTTACTTGAGATAATTATAGTGTTTAGTGGATTGTAATTTTTTGAGAGTTTAGGTGTTTATGAAATCGAAATCAGAGGTTCGGAAGGCCTCCGACGGTGAAAAACGCAGAAAATTTTGCATGTCCGTCACGACTGTTCATGTTTTCGGTCGAAATTATTTTGGACGTAACTTTTGATCCGTAAGTTCGTTTTGGTTTGCGTTTAAAGCGTTGGAAAGCTAATGAACATGGCTATAACATGGTATAGTTAAGAGAATTGGTTTCCCAATATTGTTATATCTAATATGTTTGAGAAGTCAATTATGTTCTTGTGCAGTGTTATCTTGATGCTGTGATTTTCTGGATGAATTACCTTGAGTACTGTTAGTCGATGTCGCGGATCTAGAAGGGGGGTTGAATAGATCCCAATTAAAAAATCAGTCGGCGCTTACCAATTAAAAATTGGTTTTAAGAATGTTTTAAATGCGGAAGCGGCCGTGGAAAATTACAGTCTATAACGAACCGTTATTAGAAGACTGGATATGCGTCTAGCCTATGAATTATGATAATAAGCAAATAGATTCAACACAGTAGTCACACTATCAATTGATCATTATCACTTATTAGGAAGACTAGTTCCAATGCTTCACAATCTCAACCAAAATATGTAAACAATACAAGCAGATTTTGGTGTAGACAATTTATCAAACATTTGGCGTGCAAAGCACTCCAAGTGGAATTTGGCTTGAGTAAGAATCTACAACTTCCTTGTACAATACATTGTTGTACTATAGTTTCAAAACAGTGTTAAGCACTTACTCAACCAATGCTAACTTTGATAATATTGCTTATACTAAAATTACTCAATTTTATGGCAAAAATGAAAGTGCTAAAAAGTAAAGGAGACAAAGATTTGTTGAGGCAGTTCTCCCGCCGTCCTCGCTTCGGGGTACGTCTTCCCTCAATTCTAATTATATAATTGAGCTCAATATAATAGATATCACCTATAGAGTTGAAACGTTTATACAAGAATCGATAAGCAAAATATACAAACAAGCCATCTTGATGTTGATGATGCTTTTGCTTCTTGTTCCTTGATTCAAGTCGAATCAAGACCTTCAATTGTTGTGAGTAGACCTCCGATTCCAGCCCCTTTGTTGAACAAACTTCCGTTCTTCAAATCCTCGGCTCGGCTGATCTCAAACACCAACAAGTCGAACCCGAACCTCTCTTGCCCATTTCACCGATTCCCGCTACTAGATTGACGAAACCTGTCGCTTCTCAATCACCTTCGCTTGGCTGAAAGTTGATGAGACGATTCGTACCAAAAACCCCCAAATTCAAACGAATCTTGGAGGACAAAACCTTCAAGGTTTTATTTAAGAAAAACCTGCACAAACTCAACCCGAACCGGATTCCCAATCGACGGCTTCGGATGTTATCACCTTGGACAAACCACAATGCACATCAAAAATTGTTGTGTGTAATTGTTGTGTTATGAAATGTTGAAGATGAAGATGATGAGACTTGAGCACCTATTTCACTTTTCTTGTTTGTGTACAATTTACTCAATGTTTCAATTGTTGTTGAGAAATGAATAGAAAACTACTATATATAGTAACCAAGCACAAACAGACTTAACCACCTTTCAAACAAAGTGGAAAGTCTTCAGCAACAGCATAAACGAGTGAACGGTCGACCATAGCAGGACTATGCATCGATGCATAGCCTGCAGTTTTAGGCAAGTTCAAAATCTTAACAGTATGCGTCGACCATAGGTCAGCGTGCACCGACCCGTGGGAAATTACACTACTCCATGTGCCGACCATGCGTCGACCATAGGTCAGCATGTGCCAACTCGTGGGAAATTACACTACTCCATACGCCAACCTGTGGTCGACTCAAAGCCTGCAGATTTGCAAAAATACTTGTTTTTGTGGATTTTGTGCTTTCAGGCATAACCAATGATCTTCCACCTATATTGAACTTAATATGACAAGTTAGATAGACATAAGAGAGATATGAGAGGTGTGATATTGCATTTGCCTTGTGGTGGTGGAGTTGAAAGACCGATTCATCCATGATTGCATTATGTCATTATTGAAGCCCAAGTATGTATATGATTGCATTTTGCCCTCACATACTCCCCCTTTTTGATGATGACAAAACGTGCGAAGCCAACGTTAGAAATGTGCAATATTAGTAACCTCCCCCTTGCTTAATGCCCAATGTTAGTAGCCTCCCCCTTGCTTAGTGCCCAATTCACAACGTCTTCCTTTTGATACACTTCTTCAAAGTATCAAATTGGTGTCTTGGCTTGGCTATCAAACTGTTGTCTTGGCTTGGCACACTTTCTTCTCCCCCTTTGACAACATCAAAAAGAGTAAGAGAAAGGTTAAGAATGAGATGTTCAAATAAAAAAAAGACTCAACAGGTAAGAACTAGCATCAACGAATATTCACACAAAATACCGTTAATGAAAAGAAACTCAACGGATAATCATATCATATGTTAAGTCACAAATTACAAAGCGGCTCAACAAGACATAACACTTAGAAAATTCAAACAGTTGGCTCAAGTACAAAGTAAGAAACATAACAACAGAAACAACATAGAGAATGAAACTTTGCCCCTTTTATAGAGGGTAATTAGGGTTTTGAGAAGAGGAGAGGACAAGAATCATTAAGCATTAGGTAGATGCAACTTACAATGTACCTAGATTAATGTACAATCAATGAGAAGACCAATTTGAATGCAAAAGAAGTTTGAACGTTTTTGACCCAAAAAAATCTGAATTTTCGCGCGATGCGTTGACCACTTCTCTGTATGCATCAGCGCATACTGTTTGAAAATTGAGAAATGCAAAAATGTATATGTGTGCGTCGACCATTGCCCTGTTGCGGTCGACTCATACAGGCACAATTTGCATTTTTTTTCATTTTTGTATGCATATATGAGCAACAATTGATGAATAAATACAATGCCACACCACTATCAAGCAATCAAACAGACATGATACATAGTATAGGTCATATTGACAATATTTATCATGCGATACAACTTTTAAACACGAGAACTTAGAGAGAGAGGGATAAGGAACAACATCACCTCTATGCCAAGGTAGCATGATGAAGGAATTGTACTTATAACAACCTTAATTTGTTAGATGTACGATAGTATAATCATAAGTGAATAAAAAATATGCAAGCAATATTATGACATACGATCCAAAATATCGAGAATGCCAAGTTTTCGACGGATATGAAAGAAAGGTTCAGTGGCTAGCGGCTTTGTGAAAATGTCTGCTAGTTGATTTGTAGTGTCGACATGTTCAAAGACAACATCACCTTTCTCTACACGATCCCTAAGAAAATGGTGTCGAATTTCGATATGTTTGGTGCGAGAATGCAACACAGGATTTTTTGGTGAGATTAATGGCACTTGTATTGTCACAAAAAATAGGGATACGTTCAAGTTTGAGGTTTAAATCCAACAGTTGTTGCTTAAACCACAAGACTTGAGCGCAATAACTACCGGCGGCAACGTATTCCGCTTTGGCGGTTGACAAGGCAACAGAAAATTGTTTATTACTATGCCAACTAACCAAAGAATTAGAAAATAGATGACAAGTACCACTAGTGCCCTTCCTATCCGATTTGCAACTGGCAAAATCAGAATCGGAAAAAACCTACCAAAGAGCAATCATTTCCTTTGGAATACCATAACCCATACTTCGAAGTACCCAATAGATATCGAAGTATGCGTTTGACAGCTTTCAAATGAGATTCCTTGGGACATGATTGATATCGTGCGCACATGAAAACACTAAACATAATATCGGGTCTAGAGGCGGTAAGATAAAGAAGTGAGCCAATCATACCTCTATACATTTTTACCTCCACGTCCTTACCACTTTCATCTTTATTCAAGTTTGCACATGTCGGCATAGGTGTGTCAATGGCCTTGGAGTTTGTCATGTCAAATCTCTTGAGAAGTTCCAAATAATACTTTGTTTGACTCACGAATGTTCCTTCCTCAAGCTGTTTAATTTGCAATCCGAGAAAGCATGTGAGCTCCCCCATCATACTCATCTCGAACTCACCCTGCATTAGGTTAGAAAACTCTCTTACGAGATTCATGTTAGTTGACCCAAATATAATATCATCAACATAAATTTGTACCAATATCAAATGCTTCCCTTGACGTTTAATGAAAAGAGTCGTGTCGACCTTCCCTCTTTAGTACCCTTGATCAAGTAGGAATTTGCTTAGTCGCTCATACCAAGCTCTAGGAGCTTGTTTAAGTCCATATAAAGCTCTTTTTAATTTGTAAACATGATCGGGATACTCATGAGACTCAAAACCCGGAGGTTGTGCAACATAGACCTCTTCATTAATATAATCGTTAAGGAACGCACTCTTAACATCCATTTGAAATAGCTTAAAGTTTTTCGCACAAGCGAAGGCAAGCAAAAGGCGTATAGCCTCGAGTCGAGCAACCGACACATAAGTTTCCTCATAGTCTATGCCTTCTTATTAGTTATACCCTTGCGTGACTAAACGTGCCTTGTTACGGTTTATTACCTCGTTTTCGTCCAACTTGCTCCTAAACACCCATCGGGTGCCAATTACTTGATGACCTCGCGGAGGAGGGACAAGGTCCCAAACCTCATTTCTCGTGAACCGATTAAGTTCCTCTTGCATTGACAAAAACCAGTGTTCATCCAGTAAGGCTTCTTTAGAGTTTTTAGGCTCCATTTGTGAAACGAAAGCGAAGTGATAACAGAAATTACTTATCTTAGAACAGGTTGTAACACCCTTTGATATATCCCTGAGAATGTTTTAAATGGGTGGTCTTTGGAATACTTCCAAGCTTGAGGGAGATCATCACTAGTCGATGGATGAACTTACTTGGTTTCTTTGTGTTGGACATCTTTCTCCTCCTCAACTTTGGCTTGGTCGGGTTGATCAGTTCCCGACTCGGCACCTTTAAGTATGTCTTCTGTAGATGTACCTGTGTAACACCCCCTTCTATACCCCCAATTAATCAAGTAAACATTTAGGCACATATAAAATTTTCATCAGAGTATAGTTTAAAATATAGTATAAAAGAAGTATGTCACATCACACACAAAATAATCATACAACACCTGATCTCTAAAAGACATGCAACAGTGAGGTAACTTTCAAATAGAGGAACTTCGTCCTTACACCCACATCTCAATATTTTAATTAAAGCGGAGGATTAAAATATTGAATCACTTAAGCACGAAATCTTATAAATACATAACATTCAGTTCATTCACCATATCATTCATGTTTTACAAAACAATTGTCATCAGATACATATACAATGTATCTCAAAAGAATGCTATACAACCTAACTACCCGGTGCTACATATTAGAGCTGACCGACAAAAGAATGAAGCTATACTTCACAAAAGACCTCCTGCAACCTAATCTTCAATGCCTCATAGAGCATTATAAAACAGCAGAAGGGTGAGAAATATTATCATAATAATCAATGCATATAATCATATATACATACACAAGTATAGAATACATATATTCTACATTCTCTCACCACAATTCCTTACAATCATCATATACATCACAATATATGTACAAACAAATATGGATAATCATCAAGCATGTTTTCATCATGCACATATCCACAATTTTCAATCCAACAATCCACACACAAGCTTATTTCATATAACAATGATATTTATGCTATGTGACTCAATACAACTCAATGCCATGTGGTACCAACACTTGTTATCATTTTTCGGTTTTTACATTAAACCAGGTCCACTCTTCTAGACCGATAACCACTAAAATCCCGTCCTCTAAGCTTTCAAACCCACTATTCTAGGCTTGGGACAAGTCACTAGTCTCCACGAAACTAGCAAACATTGCCTCTTGACTAAATGATGCATATGCAATCAACCACAAAATGCACTTAAGACCGTTCTCGCATCTTAATCTCATGCATTCTCAAATAATTCATCACATACGAATTATAACATGATTGCACACACAACATATACATACTTCAATATCATTAATACATATATCAAGCAATGCACATATATTCACAATATGTTCTCATGCATTCTTCACATACAATCGCATACAAACAATATGCATTCACAATTAATATCATCACCACATTTATCAAGCAATGCACACATATTCACAATATGTTCTCATGCATTATTCACAACATCGTGCCAACGACAACAAATTCAATAACATTCATCATGCATTTTAATTAATTTAAACAATGCATTATATTGTCAAAAGACCACATCCCATAATCTAGGATTCACGCCATACGGCTACCCACAACATATTCCATCATAATAGTACACAACTATTCATTTCAGATAAGATTAACATAATCGAACCAAACAATCAACATTGGATGGGAAAACACAGGAAATTAAAAATGTTGTCACATTCGCTGACCTTCGCCTGTCGAAGCATCTAACGAATGCTCGCTGCCCCATTCGCTTGGCGAACTCACTGGCGAAGGCAGACAGTAGCTACTGGAAGTATTCACTACCACTCGCTGGTTCATTCTCCTGGCGAACCTTCGCCACTCCCCTTCGTGTAGCGAACACGCCAGCGAAGACTGAGTTTGTCAACTGGAATGGTTCGCTACCCACTCGATGGGCTTCGCTTGGCCAACCTTCGCTTCTGCTCGCCTGTCGAACAATGGCAAATCTGCGAACTCAGAACCCTATACTGTCCAAAATCACCTAATCCTCCCAAAATCAACCGATTCAATTCCAATCAACTCCAGTAGTTTTAACCCAACATCACCCGACTGAACCATGCCATAAATTTCGAATTCTAACCGTTCAAACTCGGTTTCTACCGATTAAACACATTTATGCCCTAAATGGAAAAATGTGGAAAACCTCCAACAAATCCAACACACACACATACATAATCATAAACTTTGATAGAATAACAACATTTCACACCCTTACCTTGGTTAAATTGGAGCTAGAAGTTGTTCTTGAGCTTTTCCAAGTTTTCCTTCTTCTCCTTCTCTTTTCTCCTCTTTCTACTTCTTTCTCTAGTCTTTCTCTTATGTTTCCATCTTTTCCTTTTCTTTCCACTTTTCCCTTATATGTCTTTCTCTTCTATTTATCTCCAATATCTACCAATTAATTCTAATAATTAAAATAATCCAAATAATTCAATTAATTAATATGGATAATTAATTAATGAAAATTGGGCTGTTACAACCCTCCCCCACTTTAGGAATTTTCGTCCTCAAAATGCTACCTGATTCAAACAGCTCTGGATAAGACTCCCTCATCTGGTTCTCAAGTACCCAAGTCACATTTCCACCAGCTGGTCCTCCCCAAGAGACCTTCACCAAAGCAATCTTTATTCCTCGAAGTTGCTTCAACTTACGATCCTCTATCCGCATAGGTGATGTCTCCACAGTCAGGTTATCTCTCACCTTCACATCATCTACTTGGACTACATGAGATGGATCTGCAATGTATTTCCTCAACTGAGATACATGGAATACATCATGGAGATTAGAAAGCGACGACGGCAATGCAACACGATAGGCTACCTCTCCTATCCTCTGCAAAATCTGATAAGGACCAATGAAACGAGGCATCAACTTACGCGACTTCAATGCCCTACCAACACCAGACATCAGAGTGACTTGAAGAAACACATGATCTCCCTCCTCAAATTCAAGTGTCTTCCTCCTCTAGTCATGATAACTCTTTTGACAGCTCTGAGAAATCCTCATCTTCTCTTGAATCATCTTAACCTTATCAGTAGTCTGCTGGACTATCTCGGGTCCAACCACATAACTCTCTCCCGACTCATACCAACACAATGGCGTCCTACACCGTCTACCGTACAATGCCTCAAACGGTGCCATACCAATACTCGAATGAAAACTGTTGTTGTAAGTAAATTCAATCAAAGGTAAGTAGCTATCCCAAGCTCCTCCTTTCTCCAATAAACAAGCTCTCAAAAGATCCTCAAGTGACTGAATCGTTCTCTCAGTCTGACCATTGGTCTGCGGATGATAAGCTGAACTTAAACGCAACTTCGTACCTAAAGCATTTTGCAAAATTTCCCAAAATCTCGAAGTGAACCTCGGATCTCTATCCGACACAATGCTAGACGGAATACCATGTAAACTGACAATCCTCTCAATGTACAACTTTGTCAATTTCTCCAACGGGTAATCCATTCGCATAGGAATAAAGTGAGCAGATTTGGTCAATCTATCCACAATAACCCAAATAGCTTCAAAATTACTCGGCGTTCTCAGTAAACCAGACACAAAATCCATAGAAATGTTATCCCATTTCCACTCAGGAATAAACAACGGTTGCATCAAACCCGACAGTTTCTGATGTTCAATCTTTGACTTCTGACAAGTCAAACAAGAATACACAAACTCGGCAATATCCTTCTTCATACGAGGCCATCAAAATACTTTTCTCAAATCTTGATACATCTTAGTAGCACCCGGATGAATACTCAGTCCATTACGATGCCCTTCCTCAAGAATACTCTTCTTTAGCTCAATAATATCTGGAACACAAACTCTATCACGACATCGCATAATACCATTTTCATTAATCCAAAAATCACCACCTTGACCTTGATTGATCAAAGTCAACCAATCCATTAAACTCAAATCAGGTTTCTATCCTTCTCGGATATCGTCAAGAATGCCACTAGTAAGCTTCAACATACCAAGTTTAACTCCATAAGAAGTCTTCTCACACACCAAACTCAAATCACGAAATTGCTCAATCAATTCCAACTCTTTTACCATCATCATCGACATATGCAACGATTTCCTACTCAATGCATCAGCTACCACATTTGCTTTACCCGGATGGTAATTCAACCCAAAATCATAATATTTAAGGAGTTCTAACCATCTTCTCTGCCTTGCATTCAATTCCTTCTGATCAAAGAGATACTTCAAACTCTTATGATCACTAAATACCTCAAATCTCGAACCAAACAAATAGTTCCTCCAAAGCTTCACCACAAATACAACGACGGTCAACTCTAATTCATGTGTCGGATAATTCTTCTCATGCATTTTGAGTTGCCTTGAATTATAAGCTACAACTTGGTTATTTTTCATCAACACACCTGCTAAACCCATCAAAGAAGCATCACAATACACAACAAATGGTTCTTCCGGATTTGGCAAAATCAAAATAGGAGTTGTCGTCAATCTTCTCTTAAGCTCTTGGAAACTTTCTTCACACTTTGCATCCCAAACAAAAGCTTGACCTTTCCTAGTCAACTGCATCAACGACAATGATAACTTGGCAAATCCTTCAATGAATTTCTGATAATAACCTGCCTAACCAAGAAAACTTCTTATCTCAAAAACTGATTTCGGAGTCTCCCATTGCGATACCGCTTCAACCTTCGACGAATCAACTACAATACCTTCACTCGAAATCACATGACCAAGGAAACTCACTTCCTTCAACCAAAATTCACACTTAGAAAGCTTAGCATAAAACCGCTTCTCTTTCAACACAGATAGTACAATCTTCAGATGCTCGACATGCTCTTCTTTGCACTTCGAATAAATCAAAATGTCATCAATGAACACGACTACAAACTTGTCCAAATAAGGATGGAAAATCCTATTCATGTACTCCATAAATACACCTGGTGCATTAGTCACACCAAATGGCATTACAGAATACTCATAATGCCCATACCTCGTCCTAAAAGCAGTCTTCGGAATATCCTCAGCCTTCACACGAATCTGATGATACCCAGATCTCAGGTCTATCTTACTAAACACACTTGCACCAACCAACTGATCCATTAAATCATCAATCCTCGAAAGTGGATACTTATTCTTGATACTCACCTTGTTCAATTGCCTATAATCCATACAAAGTCTCATAGAACCTTCCTTCTTCTTAACCAACAACATTGGTGCACACCACGGTGACACACTCGGAAGAATAAATCTCTTCTCAAGTTGACTCTTCAACTCTTTCAATTCCTACGCGGACTTACGATATGGAGCCATCGATATCAGACTAGTTCTAGGAATCAAGTCGATCGTAAACTCCACTTCTTGTTCCGGTGGTAAATCTCTTATCTCATCCGGAAAAACTTCCGGAAAATCACGGACAATTGGTAAAGTGTCAATTGCTCCACTTTCACCAATACTCAAAGTTGCCATCAACATAAATACCTTCGCACCCTCTTGCACTGATTCCTTCACCTGCTTAGCAGTCATAAACAAATCTCCTTCCTCACCAGGTTCAGGAAAAATAACCATTTTGTCAAAACTGTTAATATAAACACGATTGAATTCCAACCAATTCATCCCAAGAATAACATCAAGTTGATCTAAGTGAAGACACACTAAATCAACTCCGAAGTCTTTACCGAAAATACTCAACAAACAATTCAAACACACATACAGGGTAGTTACCGAACCCATAGCAGGAGTATCAATAACCATACTACCACCCATAACAGACAACTCAAGATTTAATCTCTTAACACAATCCTAGGAAATAAAACAATGTGTAGCTCCAGAATCAATTATAGCGACCAAAGGTATACCATTAATGAAGCACGTACCTCGGATCAATCGATCATCACTAGTAGTCTCTGATCCAGATAGAGCAAACACTTTCCCATTTCCTTGAGTCTTCTTAGGCTTGTCACACTTGGTACTAATGTGCCCTTGCTCACCACAGTTGTAGCAAGTCACATTCGCACCGCTTCGGCACTCAAGAGCTTTGTGGCCTGGCTTGCCACACTTGAAACACTTCAACCTTACACTTTTGCACTCAGGAGCATGATGTCCCGCTTCACCGTAATTATAACATCTTACCGAAGTAGAAACTCCTTCCCCACTCGGCTTCTTGCCGTAACCAGCTTTCTGTTTCCCCTTATCTGCAGGAGTCACATACGGCTTTCCTCTGAATTGACCATTTCCTTTCTTATCATTCAAACTCTTGTAATGGCTAGACCGAACCCTACTATCTTCATCATAAATCCTACTCTTGTTCACCAACTCAGAAAATCTCCTAATTTCCTGATAACCGACAGCTTGCTTAATTTCCGGCCTCAAACCATTCACAAACTTGAGACACTTGGATCTCTCAGCATTAGCAGTGTTGTAAAGAGGATAAAACTTAATCAATTCTTCAAACCTTGCCGCATACTCGGCTACAGTTGAGTTACCCTGCTTCAGCTCAAGGAACTCAATTTCCTTCTTACCTCGCACATCTTCTGGAAAATACTTCTCTAGAAATGTCTCTCTAAAAAGATCCCAAGTAACCACAATCTCATTCTCTTCAAATCTTTGGCGAGTATTACCCCACCAGTCCTCAGCTTCCTCTTCAAGCATATGGGTGCCAAACTGCACCTTCTGCACATCTGAACAGTTCATAACTCGAAAAATCTTCTCAATTGCTTTCAGCCAAACTTGTGCTTTTACCAGCTCATGGGTTCCCTTGAAAATTGGTGGATTGTTCCTTTGAAACCTCCCCAAAGCACAAAACTCATCATCAGCATTGTTTCCAAAATTTATATTGGCTTGAGGATTCTGCCCAATCGCTCTATCCAACCTTGTCAAAGCCTCTACAATTGCTTCATCATTCCTACCGGCAACCATCGTTCTGTATCTCAACAACATAACTCCATAAGAACAAACAATATCGATAGTGTCACACACAATCAGATATAAATGGGAAAATAAACACGTTAACAACTTGGCCAACTGGCCGACCTGCTCTGATACCACTTAATGTAACACCCCCTTCTATACCCCCAATTAATCAAGTAAACATTTAGGCACATCTAAAATTTTCATCAGAGTATAGTTTAAAATATGGTATAAAAGAAGTATGTCACATCACACACAAAATAATCATACAACACCTGCTCTCTAAAAGACATGCAATAGTGGGGTAGCTTTCAAATAGAGGAACTTCGTCCTTACACCCACATCTCAATATTTTAATTAAAGCGGAGGACTAAAACATTGAAATCACTTAATCACGAAATCATATAAATACATAACACTCAGTTGATTCACCATATCATTCATGTTTTACAAAACATTTGTCATCAGATACATATACAATGTATCTCAAAAGAATGCTATACAACCTAACTACCCGGTGCTACATATCAGAGCTGACTGACAAAAGAATGAAGCTATACTTCACAAAAGACCTTCTGTAACCTAATCTGCAATGCCTCATAGAGCATTATAAAACAACATAAGGGTGAGAAATATTATCATAATAATCAATGCATATAATCATATATACATACACAAGTATAGAATACATATATTCTACATTCTCTCACCACAATTCATTACAATCATCATATACATCACAATATATGTACAAACAAATATGGATAATCATCGTGCATGTTTTGATCATGCACATACCCATAATTTTCAATCCAACAATCCAAACACAAGCGTATTTCATATAACAATGATATTTCTGCTATGTGACTTAATACAACTCAATGCAACTCAATGACATGTGGTACCAACACTTGTTATCATTTTTCGGTTTTTACATTAAACCAGGTCCACTCTTCTAGACCGATAACCAACAAAAGCCCGTCCTCTAAGCTTTCAAACCCACTCTTCTAGGCTTGGGACAAGTCACTAGTCTCCATGAAACTAGAAAACATTGCCTCTTAATTAAATGATGCATATGCAATCAACCACAAAATGCACTTAAGACCGTTCTCGCATCTTAATCTCATGCATTCTCAAATAATTCATCACATACGAATTATAACATGATTGCGCACACAACATATACATACTTCAATATCATTAATACATATATCAAGCAATTCACACATATTCACAATATGTTCTAATACATTCTTCACATACAATCGCATACAAACAATATGCATTTACAATTAATATCATCACCACATTTATCAAGCAATGCACACATATTCACAATATGTTCTCATGCATTATTCACAACATCGTGCCAACGACAACAAATTCAACAACATTCATCATGCATTTTAATTAATTCAAACAATGCATTATATTGTCAAAAGACCACATCCCATAATATAGGATTCACGCCATACGGATACCCACAAAATATTCCATCACAATAGGACACAAATATTCATTTCAGATAAGTTAACATAATTGAACCAAACAATCAACATTGGATGGGAAAACATAGGAAATGAAAAATGCTGTCACATTCGCTGACCTTCGCCTGGCAAAGCATCTAGCGGATGCTCGCTGCCCCATTCGCCTGGCGAACTCACTGGCGAAGGCAGATAGTAGCTACTGGAAGTATTCGCTACCACTCGCTGGTTCATTCGCCTGGCGAACCTTCGCCACTCCCCTTCGCCTAGCGAACACGCCAGCGAAGACTGAGTTTGGCTACTGGAATGGTTCGCTACCCACTCACTGGGCTTCGCCTGGCAAACCTTCGCTTCTGCTCGCCTGTCGAACAATTGCGAATCTGCGAACTAAGAACCCTATACTGTTCAAAATCACCTAATCCTCCCAAAATCAACCGATTCAATTCCAATCAACTCCAGTAGTTTTAACCCAACATCACCCGACTGAACCATGCCATAAATTTCGAATTCTAACCGTTCAAACTCGGTTTCTACCGATTAAACTCATTTATGCCCTAAATGGAAAAATATGGAAAACCTCCAACAAATCCAACACACACACATACATAATCATAAACATTGATAGAATAACAACATTTCACACCCTTAACTTGATTAAATCGGAGCTAGAAGTTGTTCTTGAGCTTTTCCAAGTTTTCCTTCTTCTCCTTCTCTTTTCTCTTCTTTCTCTTTCTTTCTCTATTCTTTCTCTTATGTTTCTATCTTTTCCTTTTCTTTCCACTTTTCCCTTATATGTCGTTTTCTTCTATTTCTCTCCAATATCTACCAATTCATTCCAATAATTAAAATAATCCAAATAATTCAATTAATTAATATGGATAATTAATTAATGAAAATTGGGCTGTTACAACCCTCCCCCACTTTAGGAATTTTCGTCCACGAAAATGCTACCTGATTCAAACAGCTCTGGATAAGACTCCCTCATCTGGCTCTCAAGTTCCCAAGTCACATTTCCACCAGTTGGTCCTCCCCAAGCGACCTTCACCAAAGCAATCTCTTTGCCTCGAAGTTGCTTCAACTTCCGATCCTCTATCTGCATAGGTGATGTCTCCACAGTTAGGTTATCACTCACCTGCACATCATCTATTTGGACTACATGAGACGGATCTGCAATGTATTTCCTCAACTGAGATACATGGAATACGTCGTAGAGATTAGCAAGCGACAGCAGCAATGCAACATGATAGGCTACCTCTCCTATCCTCTGTAAAATCTGATAAGGACCAATGAAACGCGGCGTCAACTTACGCGACTTCAATGCCCTACCAACACTAGTCATCGGAGTGACTCGAAGAAACACATGATCTCCCTCCTAAAATTCAAGTGTCTTCCTCCTCTTGTCATGATAACTCTTTTGACAGCTCTGAGAAATCCTCATCTTCTCTTGAATCATCTTAACCTTATCAGTAGTCTGCTGGACTATCTCGGGTCCAACCACAGAACTCTCTCCCGACTCATACCAACACAATGGCGTCATACACTGTCTACCATACAATGCCTCAAACGGTGCCACATCAATACTCGAATGATAACTGTTGTTGTAAGTAAATTCAATCAAAGGTAAGTAGCTATCCCAAGCTCCTCCTTTCTCCAATACACAAGCTCTCAAAAGATCCTCAAGTGACTGAATCGTTCTCTCAGTCTGACCATCGATCTGCGGATGATAAGCTGAACTTAAACGCAACTTCGTACCCAAAGCACTTTGCAAACTTTCCCAAAATCTCGAAGTGAACCTTAGATCTCTATCCGACACAATGGTAGACAAAATACCATGCAAACTGACAATCCTCTAAATGTACAGCTTTGCCAATTTCTCCAACGGGTAATCCATTTGCATAGGAATAAAGTGAGAAGATTTGGTCAATCTATCCACAATAACCCAAATAGCTTCAAAATTACTCGGCGTTCTCGGTAAACCAGACACAAAATCCATATAAATGCTATCCCATTTCCACTCAGGAATAAACAATGGTTGCATCAAACCCGACGGTTTCTGATGTTTAATCTTTAACTTTTGACAAGTCAAACAAGAATACACAAACTCGGCAATATCCTTCTTCATACGAGGCCACCAAAATACTTTTCTCAAATCTTGATACATCTTAGTAGCACCCGGATGAATACTCAGTCCACTTTGATGCCCTTCCTGAAGAATACTCTTCTTTAGCTTAACAATATCCGAAACACAAACTCTATCATGACATCGCATAATACCATTTTCATCAATCCGAAAATCACCACCTTGACCTTGATTAATCAAAGTCAACCGATCCACTAAACTCAAATCAGGTTTCTGTCCTTCTCGGATCTCGTCAAGAATGCCACTAGTAAGCTTCAACATACCATGTTTAACTCCATAAGAAGTCTTCTCACACACCAAACTCAAATCACGAAATTGCTCAATCAATTCCAACTCTTTTACCATCATCATCGACATAGGCAACGATTTCCTACTCAATGCATCAGCTACCACATTTGCTTTAACCGGATGGCAACTTAACCCAAAATCATAATCTTTCTGGAGTTCTAACCATCTTCTCTGCCTTGCATTCAATTCCTTCTTATCAAAGAGATACTTCAAACTCTTATGATCACTAAATACCTCAAATCTCAAACCAAACAAATAGTGCCTCCAAAGCTTCAGCACAAATACAATGGCAGCCAACTCTAAGTCATGTGTCGGATAATTCTTCTCATGCACTTTGAGTTGCCTCGAAGCATAAGCTCTAACTTGGTTATTTTGCATCAACACACCTCCAATACCCATCAAAGAAGCATCACAATACACAACAAACGGTTCTTCCGGATTCGGAAAAATCAAAACAGGAACTATCGTCAATCTTCTTTTAAGCTCTTGGAAACTTTCTTCACACTTTGCATCCCAAACAAAAGCTTGACCTTTCCTAGTCAACTGCGTCAACGACAATAATAACTTGGCAAATCCTTCAATGAATTTCCGATAATAACCTGCCAAACCAAGAAAACTTCTAATCTCAAAAACTGATTTCGGAGTCTCACATTGCGATACCGCGTCAACCTTCGACGAATCAACTACAATACCTTCACTCGAAATCACATGACCAAGGAAACTCACTTCCTTCAACCAAAATTCACACTTAGAAAGCTTAGCATAAAACCGCTTCTCTTTCAACACAGATAGTACAATCTTCAGATGTTCGACATGCTCTTCTTCGCACTTCGAATAAATCAAAATGTCATCAATGAACACGACTACAAACTTGTCCAAATAAGGATGGAAAATCCTATTCATGTACTCCATAAATACACCTTGTGCATTAGTAACACCAAATGGCATTACAGAATACTCATAATGCCCATACCACGTCCTAAAAGAAGTCTTCGGAATATCCTCAGCCTTCACACGAATCTGATGATACCCAGATCTCAGATCTATCTTACTAAACACACTTGCACCAACCAACTGATCCATCATATCATCAATCCTCGGAAGTAGATACTTATTCTTGATAGTCACCTTGTTCAATTGCCTATAATCCACACAAAGTCTCATAGAACCTTCCTTCTTCTTAACCAACAACACTGGTGCACTCCACGGTGACACACTCGGACGAATAAATCTCATCTCAAGTAGATCTTCAAGTTGACTCTTCAACTCTTTCAAGTCGATCGTAAACTCCACTTCTCGTTCCGGTGGTAAATCTCTTATCTCATCAGGAAAAACTTCCCGAAAATCACGGACAATTGGTAAAGTGTCAATTGCTCCACTTTCACCAATACTCAAAGTTGCCATCAACATAAATACCTTTGCACCCTCTTGCACTGATTCCTTCACTTGCTTAGCAGTTATAAACAAATCTCCTTCCTCACCAGATTCAGGAAAAATAACCATTTTGTCAAAAAAGTTAATATAAACACGATTGAATTCCAATCAGTTCATCTCAAGAATAACATCAAGTTGATCTAAGTGAAGACACACTAAATCAACTCTGAAGTCTTTACCGAAAATACTCAACGGACAATTCAAACACACATACAGGGTAGTTACCGAACCCATAGCAGGAGTATCAATAACCATACTACCACCCATAATAGACAACTCAAGATTTAATCTCTTAACACAATCCAAGGAAATAAAACAATGTGTAGCTCCAGTATCAATTATAGTGACCAAAGGTAAACCATTAATGAAGCACGTACCTCGGATCAATCGATCATCATTAGTAGTCTCCGATCTAGATAGAGCAAACACTTTCCCATTTCCTTGAGTCTTCTTAGGCTTGTCACACTTGGTACTAATGTGCCCTTGCTCACCACAGTTGTAGCAAGTCACATTTGCACCGCTTTGGCACTCAAGAGCTTTGTGGCCTGGCTTGCCACACTTGAAACACTTCAACCCAACACTTTTGCACTCGGGAGCATGATGTCCCGCTTCACCGTAATTATAACATCTTACCGGAGTAGAAACTCCTCCCCCACTCGGCTTCTTGCCGTAACCAGCTTTCTATTTCCCCTTATCTGCAGGAGTCACATACGGCTTTCCTCTGAATTGACCGTTTTATTTCTTATCATTCAGACTCTTGTAGTGACTAGATCGAGCCCTACTATATTCATCATAAATCCTACTCTTATTCACCAACTCAGAAAATCGCCTAATTTCCTGATAACCGACAGCTTGCTTAATTTCCAGCCTCAAACCATTCACAAACTTGAGACACTTGGATCTCTCAGCATTAGCGGTGTTGTAATGAGGACAAAATATAATCAATTCTTTGAACCTTGCCGCATACTCGGCTACAGTTGAGTTACCCTGCTTCAGCTCAAGGAACTCAATTTCCTTCTTACCTCGCACACCTTCTGGAAAAAACTTCTTCAAAAATGTCGCTCTAAAAAGATCCCAAGTAACCACAATCTCATTCTCTTCAAATCTTTGGCGAGTATTACCCCACCAGTCCTCAGCTTTCTCTTCAAGCATATGGGTGCCAAACTGCACCTTCTGCGCATCTGAACAGTTCATAACTCGAAAAATATTCTCAATTGCTTTCAGCCAAACTTGTGGTTTGTCTGGCTCATAGGTTCCCTTGAAAATTGGTGGATTGTTCCTTGGAAACCTCCCCAAAGCACGAAACTCATCATCAGCATTGTTTCCAACAGTCACATTGGCCTGAGGATTCTGCCTAATCGCTCCAGCCAACCTTGTCAAAGCCTCTGCAATCACTTCATCATTCCTACCGGCAACCATCGTTCTGTATCTCAACAACAGAACTCCATAAGAATAAACAATATCGATAGTGTCACACACAATCAGATATAAATGGGATAACAAACATGTTAACAACTTGACCAACTAGCCGACCTGCTCTGATACCACTTAATGTAACACCCCCTTCTATACCCCCAATTAATCAAGTAAACACTTAGGCACATATAAAATTTTCATCAGAGTATAGTTTAAAATATGGTATAAAAGAAGTATGTCACATCACACACAAAATAATCATCCAACACCTGCTCTCTAAAAGACATGCAACAGTGGGGTAGCTTTCAAATAGAGGAACTTCGTCCTTACACCCACATCTCAATATTTTAATTAAAGCGGAGGATTAAAACATTGAATCACTTAAGCACGAAATCATAAAAAAAATACATAACATTCAGTTGATTCACCATATCATTCTTGTTTTACAAAACATTTGTCATCAGATACATATACAGTGTATCTCAAAAGAATGCTATACAACCTAATTACCCGGTGCTACATATCAGAGCTGACCGACAAAAGAATGAAGTTATACTTCACAAAAGACCTCCTGCAACCTAATCTGCAATGCATCATAAAGCATTATAAAACAGCAGAAAGGTGAGAAATATTATCATAATAATCAATGCATATAATCATATATACATACACAAGTATAGAATACATATATTCTACATTCTCTCACCACAATTCATTACAATCATCATATACATCACAATATATGTACAAACAAATATGGATAATCATCAAGCATGTTTTCATCATGCACATATCCACAACTTTCAACCCAACAATCCACACACAAGCGTATTTCATATAACAATGATATTTATGCTATGTGACTCAATACAACTCAATGCAACTCAATGCCATGTGGTACCAACACTTGTTATCATTTTTCGGTTTTTACATTAAACCGGGTCCATTCTTCTAGACCGATAACCACCAAACGCCCGTTCTCTAAGTTTTCAAACCCACTATTCTAGGCTTGGGACAAGTCACTAGTCTCTTGACTAAATGATGCATATGCAATCAACCACAAAATGCACTTAAGACCGTTCTCGCATCTTAATCTCATGCATTCTCAAATAATACATCACATACGAATTACAACATGATTGCACACACAACATATACATACTTCAATATCATTAATACATATATCAAGCAATGCACACATATTCACAATATATTATCATGCATTCTTCACATACAATCACATACAAAAAATATGCATTCACAACTCAATATCATCACCACATTTATCAAGCGATGCACACATATTCACAATATGTTCTCATGCATTATTCACAACATCATGCCAACGACAACAAATTCAACAACATTCATCATGCATTTTAATTAATTCAAACATTGCATTATATTGTCAAAAGACCACATCCCATAATCTAGGATTCACGCCATACTGCTACCCACAACATATTCCATCATAATAGTACACAACTATTCATTTCGGATAAGATTAACAATGAAAAATGTTTTCACATTCGCTGACCTTTGCCTGGCGAAGCATCTAGCAAATGCTCGCTGCCCCATTCGCCTGGCGAACTTACTGGCGAAGGCAGACAGTAGCTACTGGAAGTATTCGCTACCATTCGCTGGTTCATTCGCCTGGCGAACCTTCGCCACTCCCCTTCGCCTAGCGAACACGCCAGCGAAGACTGAGTTTGGCTACTAGAATGGTTCGCTACCCACTCGCTGGGCTTCGCCTGGCGAACCTTCGCTTCTACTCGCCTGGCAAACAATGGCGAATCTGCAAACTCAGAACCCTATAATGTCCAAAATCACCCAATCCTCCCAAAATCAACCGATTCAATTCCAATCAACTCCAGTAGTTTTAACCCAACATCACCCGACTGAACCACGCCATAGTTTTCGGATTCTAACCGTTCAAACTCGATTTCTACCGATTAAACTCATTTCTTCCCTAAATGGAAAAATGTGGAAAACCTCCAACAAATCCAACACACACACATACATAATCATAAACATTGATAGAATAACAATATTTCACACCCCTACCTTGATTAAATCGGAGCTAGAAGTTGTTCTTGAGCTTTTCCAAGTTTTCCTTCTTCTCCTTCTCTTTTCTCCTCTTTCTCCTTCTTTCTCTATTCTTTCTCTTATGTTTCTATCTTTTCCTTTTCTTTCCACTTTTCCCTTATATGTCTTTCTCTTCTATTTCTCTCCAATATCTACCAATTAATTCCAATAATTAAAATTATTCCAATAATTCAATTAATTAATATGGATAATTAATTAATGAAAATTGGGCTGTTACAACCTGCACCATGAATAACACTACCTTTTCCGACATTTATCGAATAAGATTCATCAAATGTTATGTGTACTGATTCTTCCATAGCAACTAATCTTTTATTATAGATTCTATAAGTTTTACTTGACTGAGAGTATCTGAGAAAGATACCTCCGTCAGCATTGGAGTCAAATTTTCCCAAGTTTTCCTTTCCATTGTTCAACACAAAACATTTACAACTAAAAACATGCAAGTGAGATACATTTGACTTGCGCCCCTTTAAAAGCTCATATGGTGTTTTGTTTAGGATAGGGTGGATGGGCACCCTAATCAAAACACAACAAGTCGTACTTATGGCGTCGGCCCAAAAATATTTCGGTAAGCCACTCTCATTGATCATTGTTCTCCCCAATTCTTCTAAAATACGATTTTTGCGCTCCACAACCCCATTTTGTTGAGGAGTGCGTGGAGCGGAGAAATTATGATCAATTCCATGATTATCACAATATTCTTCAAATAAATGGTTTTCAAACTCACCTCCATGGTCACTTCTAATTGAGACAATGTTTGTGTTTAGTTTATTTTGGGAAAGCTTAGCAAATCTTTCAAAGGCGGCGAATGTATCGCTCTTGCCAGCCAAAAATATAGTCCAACAAAATCTAGAGAAATCATCCACTATTACGAAACTGTAATAATTTCCACCTAGGCTTTTGATTCTAGATGACCCAAATAAGTCCATATGGAGAAGCTCGAGAGGTCTCGTAGTTGAAACGATATTTTTAGACTTAAAAGAGATCCTCGTTTGCTTTCTCATTTGGCAAGCATCACAAAGGTGATCCTTGGTAAACTTTATTTTGGGGAGACCTAAGACTAGATCTTTTGAGACTACTTTATTTAGAAAGTCAAAGTTAACATGTGCTAAACGCCTATGCCACAACCATGAGTCTTCACTCATTGTCATAAGACATTTGTCACTTGTTAACGATACTTTATTCAAGTCTAGCATATAGACATTATTCACTCTTTGGCCATTAAACATACTCTTCTTGTCATCGTTATGCATAATTTTGCAACAATCTTTTGAAAATGATACATTGTATCCTTTGTCGCATAATTGGCTAATGTTAAGTAGATTATGTTTAAGGCCCTCGACAAGCAACATATCGAAAATAGTAGTGGAAGAAGGGTTACCTACACTACCTTTACCAAGTATTGCACCGCGATTATTGTCTCCATAGGTTACATACCCTTTCTTCTTTGCCACAAAGTCGATGAAGAGGGATATGTCTCCTGACATGTGTCTTGAGCATCCAGTATCGAGAACCCATCTTCTCTTGGTGGTCTCGAGACATTGTACCTATGAAAAAACAATCAACAAGAGAAGGTACCCAATGGCTTATTAGGTCCTAAGTTGTGAGTGACAAAGTGGTTGCATTTGGGCAACCATTGATAGATGCCTTTAGGGACTAAGAATCTCCTAAATTGGCACTTAGCAATGGAATGGCCTTTCTTGCAACAATATAGACAAGAAAAGTCAACACTTGGATTAACTTTGCTATCATTATCTCTTATTACATATTTGTATTTTTGGTATGGGTTAACCATACTTTTTAGAAAATTTGATTTATCGATGGAAAAGGTAATTTTAGGCTCTAGAGCCTTGTTAAGTTTGGCTTTTAGGTTTCTAACTTCACCTTGCCAAATATAACAAGTATCACACCTAAAGTTGACTAATCTTCTTCTAAGGTCCTCACAACCCGATTTAGTACTTTCCACCATGGAAGCCTTAAGTGCCTCAAGTTTCCTTTCAGACTCTTGTATTTTGTGCTCTAGGTGAGCAAATATTTGTTTGTTTGAGGCAAGCCTTTTAAAGGCTTCTTTTGCTTCATAGTGCAAAGTATTAAATGCAGCTTGTAATTTGAAATGCGACATACTAGAGGAGTTTTCATATTTAGAGTGTCGTACCTATTTTTTCTTGTTCTTTTGATGAGCGGAGAGCCACAAATTCACGGATTCTTCTTCATCACTTGAGCTTTCATCTTCGGAGGAGTCACTATCGCTTTCCCAAGCTATATATGCTCTTCTCGGCTTTGATGGCTTCTTATGTGATTTATTAGATTCTTTTTCTTTTCCCTTTTTGTTCAAAGGACAATCCGGCTTGTAGTAACCGGTCTTTCCACAAGTGTAACACGATCCTCTAGTTTTATTCCCCTTTGTGTCATCATTTCTAGATTTCCTAGATTGCTTTCGGAAGTTGACAAGGTTCTTCTCGGAGTGTTGAATGTTGTTCTTTTTCACATAGCGGTTGTAGTGCTTTACAAACAGCCCCATGTCCTCACTCTTGTCATCTTCTTCATCGTCACTCGATGAATAATTACTATGCTCCTTGGATTTAGACTTTGAGGAGGAAGTCTTAAGAGCAATAGATTTCTTTTCAACTATCTTTGTTTTATCCTTCTTTTCTTTCTTTTCATGTTGGTCGAGGCTTAGGAGCACTTGTTCGTGCTCTTGTAGTTTTCCGAATAATGTTGTTAGGTCCAAAATTATAAGGTTGTTTGCTTCCTTGATGGCGGTGAAGGTGTGTTAATACTTAGAAGGGGGGTTGAATAAGTATGAAGATTAAAACTTAGAAATAAAAACTCAAGTATTTTTATCCTAGTTCGTTGAACTCAACTACTCCAGTCCACCCTTCCTAGAGTGATTTACCTTTCTCAAACAAGGACTTAATCCACTATTTAATCAACTGATTACAATAGTAAGCACTTAGAACAACTGTTCAAAGTCTTCTCAAGAACTACTGATCCTAACTGGATCTTCTTAAGGATTACAATCAAATGTAAAATCAATACAAGTGTTTAAGATTGCTTCTATAAAGCTTTATCACAACTGTGATTTTTCACTTAACTATTTAGAACAAAGAAATAAATTCTTAGAAAGAATATGAAATTGTATGAGAGCTTGAATGTTGATTTCTTTTCAATAATAGCGTCAACTGAAGAAATTGGTGAAGTCTTGCTTTTATAGGAAACTGATCCAAGGTGAGCTTCATGTTGAGAAGAGTGTCCAAAAGGTCTGAGCCTTTTTGTCTTCACATCAAGTGACCTTTCCTAGAAGAAGAAAGCACATAAAAATCCTTTTTGTCTGTGTTCTTGTGTCTAGCATAAATAAGGAAAGAGACGTTTGGTTCACTCCAACGGATATATTCTTTGAATATTTCTTCTTCAGTTTTCAGCAAATTCATCAGAGTCTAATTAGATCAGAGTCTTCTGATGATGATCAGAGTCTTGCTGAATCAGAGTTTTCTACAGCAGGTGTGCTTTTAGCGTGTTTAATATTAGAGCATATTTGAGACAGATCTTCAGTACTGGCAGCTTTAGTACTTTCAGAATCTTTTGTAGAAACTATGCTTTGAAAAACTCTTCATACAAAATTCTTCTTTGGTTCAGATGCTTCTGACTTGCTTCAGATTCTTCTGGAGCTTCTGCTTCAGATTCTTCTAGAGCTTCTGCTTCAGAATCTTCTGGAGGCTACGCTTAGAATCTTCTGTAGGCAGCAATCAGAATCTTCTAATGGATGCATCTGGCGCTTCAGAGTCTAGCAAATTTCTTGTGTTCAATTCTGATTTGCTTCTGGAGTGTTGATTCCTTTACTATCTGCAGTAAAAACTCTCAAGAAAATTTTAGAGTATATAATTCTTAATTACAAAATTTCATATTAGTTATCATCAAAACATAGAGATATTATTAAGAACCAATCTGTGTTCTAACAATCTCCCCCTTTTTGATGATGACAAAAACATCAGAAATTTTGTTTAATTGAAAATATGATAATTATAACTCCCCCTGAGATGATGAATCTCCCCCTGAATTAAATACAAATAAGGAATAGAAACTTCCCTTTTGTCTTGAGTAATTTTCAGAGTTAGATCTTGATAGTTCTTTTAACATTTGAGAGTCAGAGTGTCTTGCAAATTTCAGAGTCAGAGTTTGATAATTGTCAAATGATCTGATAGTCTCAAAGTTTCTTTTACAGAGTGTACTTATCAAATGTTCTGAAATACTCAGATTTAATGTTAGATAGAATAGATATGTCTGAAGTTTCATTCTGGTGAAGTTTAATTAAACAGTTCAGATCTATATTTTCTCCCCCTTTTTTGTCATAAGCAAAAAGTAAAAACTTTAATAAGACAAATAAAAGGAACAGTAAAGAAGATAAATCATGTGGAGAAAACTTTGAGATTTCATTCAATTCAGTTCAGAACAAGAGTACATGCATCAGAAGATATTCAAAAATACATAAACAAACATCAGATGCAAAAACATCAGAATGAAAAAAATGAAAAACTAAGAGTGTTTTGACAAAAGCATCTTCAACAGATTCGTGATCTCAGAGGAGGACTGTTCTTGCTTTGACATCCACTTAGCCATTGTTTCATTCTTCTGATCTTGTTTTGACATCCACTCTGTCATGTTTTCAGACTTTTTATCCTGTTTAGCCATCCAAGACTTGATCTCTGATTGACCAGCTTCCAGAGCAATAATTTTATCCTCAAAATCTGGATGTTCTTTCTTAATCTCAGATGATGAAGGTTGAACATTTTCTGGAGCTTGAACAGAGTCAATTTCCATAGGGTCTGTAGAGTCTGGAGCATTAGAGCCAGAAGGAAGTTCTACCAGAGTCATGGCCAAAGGATTGTCTTCAGATGCAAGTTCAGTAGTTTCTTCTGATGATGGAGGAGCATCTATAAGGAGCAAAGGTCCAGATCTCATGACAGTCCAGAACAGATTTCTTGCAGCCTCAGCAAATCTGAGCTTCGCATCATCAAAACATATGTTCTTCAGATTTGATGCTACAGTGTTGAATCTGTTGATGAATCCATTCCAGATGACATCAGATTCTTGGGCATCCATTGTTGCTGAACACTTCCTCTGTACAGTACCTAAATACAACTGTATTTCTTGCAAAAAAGATTGAAATAAATGATTAACATTAAGTCTAGGTTTGGGATGTAACAGAGTCTCCAGTGTTATTGGTTTTAGTTGGGGAGTAGGTGGAAAAATGGATTTCTGAATGGAGATCAGAGGAGGAGGGTAGTATGGAATGAAAGGAATTTCAGGTTTATCAGGTTTGGATCTATTTAAAGCATTTAACAGATTTGGTTTTGCTTTGGTGTGATAGGAAACCACATCAAAGGGTTTATTGGAGTAAGGTTGGAAGGAAGATTTTGCAGGTTCATCAAAAGCAGCAGTTTTATCAGATGAAACTGGTATAGCTGAAATAACAGCTTTTGCAGATTTAGCAGAATATGATATTGTTGCTAATGAACCTACATCTGACATGGATTGAATATATGTGAGAAGCACAGATGGTAGGGTGATTGTGAGTTTGGGTTTCAAGGGAGTGATAAGGTCAGATGGTTCAACTCTGTCATAAAAATCTTTGAGTTTGAAACCATAAGCAAGATTGTGAAAAAGAGATGATACTTGTGCATATGAAATAAATGATCTTGGGTTAGATGTTGGGTTAGAATTTGGAATCAGGATTTCAGATGATGGTGCAGGTGTGGGAATAGGATCTGAAATAGGAACTTTTGATGATACAGGGGGTTCTGGTTGGTTTACCTCAGAATCTCTGTGAGAAGGAGAGATTAGAAAATCTGGGTGAATGTCAGATTCTGAGGAGTTTGATGAAGTGGTTGGTGTGCAGGAAGTAGAAGACACTTGAAAAACAGTTTTCAGAGGTGTAACATCAAGAACTTCTGTGTCAGGGATGTTAGTTCTAGATGGGTTGGTTGATTCTGAAGGAATTTCAGAGGGATTTGATGAGGGTGGATCAGATGAAATTTTTATTGGTTCAGATGAAAGTGGAACAGATTCAGTTGGTGTAGATGTTTTGGATGGAGGATTATCTGATTGTTGTTGTGTCTTTTGTTGTTGTATTTGAGGTTCAGATGATTTTTGTTGTTGTTGATGTGCAGAGTCCTTTTCTTGTAGGGGTTCAGATGATTTTTGTTGTTGTTGATGTGCAGAGTCCTTTTCTTGTAGGGGTTCAGATGATTTTTGTTTTTCTGGTTGTTTTTCTTGTGGTTGCTTTTGTTGTTCAGAGGGCTTTTGTTGTGCAGATGGTTTTGTTGTTTGTTGTTGTTGTTCTGTGGGTCGTTTATCTGAAGGTTGTTTTTGTGGAACAGATGGTTTGGTTGGAACCTCTGGTTGTGGAGTCTGAATTTTTTGTTTTGTTGTTGTTGGTTGTGGTACAGAGGGTTGTTGTACAGGTGATATGGAAATTGGAGTAGAATATTTTTGTGGAGATGGGGTAGAAACATGAGGTGGAGCAGTAACAGATTTATTTAGTGTAGAGGGTGGTTTTGGAATAGACTTAACATTAGAATCATTTATAACAATAGGATTTGTAGAAGATACATAAGATTTAGTACCTTCAATCTTGATTCTTTTAGCTGGTACAGAAGGAGTGGCTCCAGATTCTTTCCTCTTTAGCAGCTTCTGAGGGTTTTCAGCAATCTTGGGCTTCTTCTGAACAGGTGCAACTTCTGCTTCTGGTTGAGTCCTCTTTCTTGTTGTTTCTTCTTCTTCTACAACAGGCAATTGTTGTCTTGCACTCTTTATAATATCTGCAGGAACAGGCTTGCCTTCTTTCTTGCAATCATCAATGTATCTCACCACAATTTCCCTAGGTTCTTCAGCATAGAACAAAGGGTAATCATCTACAGGAGTTCTCTTCTGACTCAGTTCAGAAATGTTCAGCTTCTTGGGAGCTGTTGTGAGTTCATCCACTATTTTAAGTCTCTGAAGACTTTTGGCATTCAGAGGATTTCCCAAAATAAATTCCAATTCCTCTGTGACTCCAGCAGCGTACAGAGCAGTAACAAGTCCATTCTCAGTTAGAAGATCTGAGATTAACCTTCCAAAAGGAATCCAGGTTCTGATCTTCTGACCTTTTTCTTTCACATATTCTCTAGAGGCATTTATATGATTCCAAAGATGCATAAAGAGAATATATGGAAGATCTACCTTGGTGCTCTGACTGAGGCAATACATAAAGTAAAGTTGTTCATTATTGACATAGTCTGGAGAGTTTGTTGACTTCCTATGATGAATGCATCCCATGAAGATCTTAGCCCAGATCTTATAGTCAGGCTTCAGATCCTTGAACTTATTAGAAGCTTGTCCAGCAGTCATCACTTCTTCATACACTTCATCCATATCCACACGCCCAGCTGGCAAGTGTGATACTCCATCTGTTTACTCATAGCCAATGAGTTTTCTAATCAGATCTTCTGTTATTATTATATCTTTGCCCAGAACAGAAGATAAGATAAACTTAGGGTAAACTGAAGCATGGATCCAGAACTCTTTCACAAGAAGGGGGTAAACTGGTCCAAAACGTCTGTCAAAATACTTCACCCATCCTTGAGCACCTATAATGGAACGAAACTCAAATCCATTATCAGCAAGTGAATCAAATTCCACCATTGATTCACACAGAACTTCCAACTTTTCAACAGGTGTGAGCAATGTTCTTTTTGGTGGAGAATAAGGAGTTACGCCCATGTTAGCAGAGGTAACTGCAGCCATTGTAGATTGAAATTGTGCAGCAATTGATGATGAAGTTGCCATTGAAGATGGTTTTGTCACACACTTAGGGTTTTTATGCAGAGAGAAGAGAAGATTGAAATGCATAAAATGTTTGAAGTGTGGAAAGTGTGATTGTGAAGAGAAGAGATGTATTTATACTAAAACATATAGGCATACAAACAGTCAGAATTTGACACGTTTGAACAAAGCACTAAATGAAAAGAATAAAAATCATTTCAAGCATTTATTGCTTCTGACAAATTGGGGGGAAAATCAAGATTTTCACTATTCAATCTTCACCTCAAACGTCTCTTCAGTAGTGTACACGCCACTTTGCAGATTTGGAGTGACACGTGTTTGCTTGCATGTGTTCTGAATTCTCTTGAGAAATGAAACGTTAACCAACGTTCAGATCCTCTACGGATTGTTAGTTCAGAGTTTCACAAAAAATATGTAAAGAGAATAAATAAGCAATCAGAAGAAATACTTCAGAGCATTAGGCATTTTTGCATCTGTAAAATTTGCTTCTGATAAATATCATTCTGGACAAAAATCCATACCAATATTTTTCAGAATAAATTTGAATCTATCTTCAACAAGGGGTTTTGTGAAAATATCTGCCCATTGATGATCTGTATCAACAAAGGCTAAATTTATGATTCCCTTCTGAACATAGTCTCTGATGAAATGATGCTTAATTTCTATATGTTTTGCCTTAGAGTGTAAAATGGGGTTCTTAGACAAACATATAGCAGAAGTATTATCACAGAAGATAGAAATGTTACTTTCAAATATTTGATAATCTTCTAGCTGACTTTTCATCTAGAGCATCTGCGTGCTACATCCAGCAGCAGCAATATATTCTGCCTCTGTGGTTGAAACTGCAATTGTGGGTTGCTTCTTGCTGTACCAAGAGATTAGATTTCTTCCTAGAAATTGAAAACTTCCAGAAGTACTTTTCCTTTCCACTTTGTCTCCAGCGTAGTCAGCATCACAGAATCCAACTAATTTAAAATCATCAGATTTTCTGTAACACAAACCCACATTAGAAGTACCTTTCAGATACCTTAGAATCCTCTTGACAGCTGTCAAGTGTGATTCTCTAGGATCTGATTGGAATCTAGCACACAAGCATACACTGAACAATATGTCAGGTCTAAAAGCAGTTAAATAAAGAAGAGATCCTATCATACCTCTGTAGAGCTTCTGATCTACTTTCTTACTTACCTCTTCCTTGCCAAGTGAGCTAGTTGGATGCATTGGAGTCTTTTCCAGCTTACTATCAGTCATGTTAAATTTCTTCAGAAGTTCTTTAACATATTTGGTCTGATGTATGTAAGTGCACTCTGGAGTTTGATTGACTTGGATTCCTAGAAATAATCTGAGTTCTCCCATCATGCTCATTTCAAATTCTGTCTGTATACATGTAGCAAACTCCTTTCCCAGCATAGTATTGGTAGATCCAAATATTATATCATCCACATAAATTTGACAAATTAGAAGATCTTTCTTAATTGATTTACAAAAGAGTGTTGTGTCCACTTTGCCTCTGATGAAATTTTTCTCCAGAAGAAAATTGCTCAATCTCTCATACCAAGCTCTGGGAGCTTGTTTTAAACCATACAGAGATTTCTTTAATTTGAAAACATGATCTGGAAATTTTTCATTTTCAAAACCAGGAGGTTGGTGGACATAAACTTCTTCTTCTATAATACCATTTAGAAAGGCACTTTTAACATCCATCTGATACAGAGTGATGTTATTTTGTGCAGCAAATGAAATAAGAAGGCGTATAGATTCTAACCTTGCCACTGGAGCATAAGTTTCAGTGTAATCAATACCTTCTTGTTGACTGTACCCTTGAGCAACAAGCCTTACCTTATTTCTTTCAACTTCTCCTTTCTCATTTAGCTTATTTCTGAAGACCCATTTAGTTCCAATTATATTGAATCCTTGTGGTCTTTGAACTAAATCCCACACATCATTTCTGGTGAATTGATTTAACTCTTCTTGCATGGCAATAATCCAATCATTGTCCTGCAGAGCTTCATCTACAGAAGATGGTTCAATTTCTGACACCAGTCCAAATAATGATGCTTCAGATGATCTTAGAAAGGATCTTGTTCTGATGGGATCATCCTTCTTTCCAATAATGACATTCTCTGGATGAGAAGCTTTAATTCTGGATGATGATCCTCTAACAGTTGATTCTTCAGAAATGTTTAGATTGTTCATCTGAGAAGTTAAAGGAATAGCATCTGGCGTTGCTTCTGGTTCCTTCACTTGAGCTTTGTCTGCCTCTGGGACTTCAGAGTCAGTGAAGACTACTTCTCTATCTGCAGAGTTTTCAGACTGCTTTGGCTTTTTATTGCCAAGCTTATCATCAAATCTAACATGAATAGATTCTTCCATAATCTGTGTCTCAGTGTTGTATACTCTCTAGCCTTTAAAGCGTTCAGAATATCCAAGCATGAAACACTTCTGTGCTTTGGAATCAAACTTGTTGAGATTTTCTTTAGTATTTAACATATAAAAAATACATCCAAAAGGATGAAAATATGAAATGTTGGGCTTTCTGTTCTTCCACAGTTCATATGGAGTTTTCTCTCAGAAGAGGTCTTACAGACACTCTGTTCTAAATGTAACAGGCTGTGTTGATTGCTTCTGCCCAAAAGTGTTTTGCCAGATTTGTCTCATTGATCATGGTTCTGGCCATTTCTTGCAGAGTTCTATTTTTCCTCTCTACAACCCCATTTTGTTGTGGAGTTCTAGGACAGGAAAAATCATGAGCAATGCCATTTTCATTAAAATATTTTTCAAAATATTTATTTTCAAATTCACCACCATGATCACTTCTGACTTTTATAATTTTGAAATCTTTTTCATTCTGGACTTGCTTGCAGAAGTCAAAGAACACAGAATGTGACTCATCCTTGTGTTTTAAGAACTTTACCCATGTCCATCTACTATAGTCATCAACAATGACTAATCCATACTTCTTGCCTCTGATGGATGCAGTTTTCACTGGTCCAAACAGATCAATATGAAGTAATTCTAGTGGTCTGGAAGTAGAAACAACATTTTTTGATTTAAAAGATGATTTTGAAAACTTCCCTTTTTGGCATGCTTCACAAAGAGCATCTGAGGTGAACTTCAGATTAGGAAGTCCTCTGACAAGATTAAGTTTATTAATCTGAGATATACGTCTCATATTAATATGGCCCAATCTTCTGTGCCAGACCCATTGCTCTTCATTAACAAACAAGAGGCATTCAACATTCTGAACTTTAAGTTCTGGAAGATTTATTTTATAAATGTTGTTTTTCCTCTTACCACTAAATATGATAGAGCCATCCTTTTGACTAATAGCTTTACAACATTTTTGATTAAAGGTAATATCATAACCATTGTCACTTAATTGACTTATGGACAATAAGTTATGCTTTAACCCTTCAACAAGTAAAACATTAGTAATAGAGGGAAGTTTTCCATTTCCAATGGTGCCAGATCCAATGATCTTACCCTTCTGGTTCCCTCCAAATTTCACATCACCTCCAGATCTAAGCTCCAGGCTTTGGAACATAGACCTTTCTCCTGTCATGTGTCGTGAGCATCCAGAGTCCAGGTACCATGATTGGTGTCCTGACCTTGCTACTAAGAACATCTGCAACAGGAATTATTTTACTTTTAGGTACCCAGATCTTCTTGGGTCCTTTAGGGTTAGTGGTTCTGAAGGTTTTTCTAAACTTCTGTTTTTCAACATAAGGTTTATTCTGACTAGCCTTAAATTTAAACACATGAATATTCTTTTCAGAGCGTGTTTGTTCAATATCATTCAAGTGACCAAATTTAAAGTGTGAATATAAAGGAGTTTTCTTGATGATAATTTTATCAACAGGTTTTGGATTTAAATCCTTTCCAGAGGGGAATTCATATCCAATACCTTTTCTGTTATTTCTGCTAACTCCATAGATCATAGAAGACATTTTGCTTCTGTTTATGCTTTTAGCAAGAAACTTCTGAAAGCTATAATCATATTTTTCCAAAATACTTTTGCATTCAGATTCAGTTTCAGAATCAGAGTTTTGTTGAGCTAATTCAGAATCATTTTTCAATTTTAAGTTCTTTTCATTTAGCTCAGCTACTTCTGATTTGAGAATATTATTCTCAGATACAAGATTGCTTTGACGCTTCTTGTATTTGAGTTTAATATTTTTATAGCTTTTCAGAACTTCTGATAACACTTTGATAAGTTCTTCTTTAGTAAGTTTAGCCATTACCTCTTCAGCGTCAGAGTCAGATTCAGAGTCAGATTCAGATCCTGAAGTTCCTTCCTCCTGATCTTTTATGTCTGCCATCAAAGCTACATTGGCACATTCTTCTTCTGAATCAGATTCAGATTCAGATGTATCTGAATCATCTCAGGTGGCCATCAGAACCTTTTTCTTCTTATCAAATTTTCTTTTAGGCTTTTCTTTCAGCACCTTTGGACATTCATTTTTGTAATGTCCAGGTTCTTTACACTCATAACAGACAACCTCCTTTTTGCCAGATCTTCTGTGTCCAAAAGATTCTTTTCTTTGGTCAGGCTTTCTGAAGTTTCTGAACTTCTTTCCTTTATGCTTCCAGAGTTTGTTTATTCTTTTGAACAACATGCACAGTTCATCTTCATCTTCAGATGAGGATTCTTCAGAGCTTTCCTCTATTACCTGCAATTCTTTAGCAGATTTATTAGATTTTAAAGCTACAAATTTACCTTTCTTTTGAGGTTCATCTTCCTCAAGTTCTATTTCATGACTTCTTAGTGAACTGATTAGTTCCTCTAAGGAGATCTTGTTCAGATCTTTAGCCATCTTCAGCGCTGTCACCATAGGTCTCCATCTGGTAGGTAAGCTTCTGATGATCTTTTTCACATGATCAGCAGTAGAGTATCCTTTGTCCAGAACCTTTAGTCCAGCTGTAAGTATTTGAAATCTGGAGAACATAGCTTCAACAGATTCAAAGTCTTCCATCTTGAAGGCTTCATACTTCTGGATCAGAGCCAGAGCCTTTGTTTCCTTGACTTGAGAGTTTCCCTCATGAGTCATCTTTAAGGATTCAAACATGTCAAATGCAGTTTCTCTGTTTGTAATTTTTTCATACTCAGTATGAGATATTGCATTCAACAATATTGTTCTGGCCTTGTGATGATTTCTAAATTCTTTCTTCTGAGCATCTGTCATAGATTTTCTGTCTATCTTCTTGTCATTCCCATCAGTGGGATGAACATATCCATCTATGACCAGATCCCATAAATCAACATCATATCCAAGGAAAAAACTTTCAATTCTGTCTTTCCAATAATCAAATTTCTCCCCATCAAACATAGGGGGTTTGGTGCTGATTTTGTCCCTTTCTTCATATTTGTTGTTAATGTTAGACATTGTATTATCAGCCATAGCAACAACCAAATATATATATATATATATATATATATATATATATATATATATATATATATATATATATATATATATATATATATATATATATATATATATATATATATATATATATATATATATATATATATATATATATATATATATATATATATATATCAAAGTATTTCTCTCTGGATCTTTACTGTCACTGTTAAGTGGTAGCACACACAGAACCGGAGCTCTGATGCCAACTGAAGGTGAGATGATACTTAGAAGGGGGGTTGAATAAGTATGAAGATTAAAACTTAGAAATAAAAACTCAAGTATTTTTATCCTGGTTCGTTGAACTCAACTACTCCAGTCCACCCTTCCTAGAGTGATTTGCCTTCCTCAAACAAGGACTTAATCCACTATTTAATCAACTGATTACAATAGTAAGCACTTAGAACAACTGTTCAAAGTCTTCTCAAGAACTACTGATCCTAACTGGATCTTCTTAAGGATTACAATCAAATGTAAAATCAATACAAGTGTTTAAGATTGCTTCTATAAAGCTTTATCACAACTGTGATTTTTCACTTAACTATTTAGAACAAAGAAATAAATTCTTAGAAAGAATATGAAATTGTATGAGAGCTTGAATGTTGATTTCTTTTCAATAATAGCATCAATTGAAGAAATTGGTGAAGTCTTGCTTTTATAGGCAACTGATCCAAGGTGAGCTTCATGTTGAGAAGAGTGTCCAAAAGGTCTGAGCCTTTTTGTCTTCATATCAAGTGACCTTTCCTAGAAGAAGAAAGCACAGAAAAATCCTTTTTGTCTGTGTTCTTGTGTCTAGCATAAATAAGGAAAGAGACGTTTGGTTCACTCCAACGGATATATTCTTTGAATATTTCTTCTTCAGTTTTCAGCAAATTCATCAGAGTCTAATTAGATCAGAGTCTTCTGATGATGATCAGAGTCTTGCTGAATCAGAGTTTTCTGCAGCAGGTGTGCTTTTAGCGTGTTTAAGATTAGAGCATATTTGAGACAGATCTTCAGTACTGGCAGCTTTAGTACTTTCAGAATCTTCTGTAGAAACTATGCTTTGAAAAACTCTTCATACAAAATTCTTCTTTGGTTCAGATGCTTCTGACTTGCTTCAGATTCTTCTGGAGCTTCTGCTTCAGATCCTTCTGGAGCTTCTGCTTCAGAATCTTCTGGAGGCTACGCTCAGAATCTTCTGTAGACAGCAATCAGAATCTTCTAATGGATGCATCTGGCGCTTCAGAGTCTAGCAAATTTCTTGTGTTCAATTCTAATTTGCTTCTGGAGTGTTGATTCCTTTACTATCTGCAGTAAAAACTCTCAAGCAAATTTTAGAGTATATAATTCTTAATTACAAAATTTCATATTAGTTATCATCAAAACATAGAGATATTATTAAGAACCAATCTGTGTTCTAACAGGCGGTTACCTTCGGCTTCCATTCCCTGTTAAGACATCTCAAAATTTTGTTAGTAGCAACATCATTGTCCATCGGCCTACCTAGTGAATGCAATCTATTGATGAGATGAGTGAATCTCTTTTGCATGTCCGCAATGGTTTCCCCTTGCTCCATGTAAAAGAGATCAAACTCTTGTCTTAGTGTGTTGATTCTAGCTAGCTTAACATTATTAGTCCCCTCATGGGCGACTTGCAATGAATCCCACATAGCTTTTTTCGTAAGACAATGGGAAACCCGATAATATTCATCTACTCCTAATGAAGAGATTAGAATATTCTTGGCTTTCCAATCATAGTTGTATTTCTTTTCATCATCATTTGTCCATTGTGCTTCAGGCTTATGTACAATCTCATTATCCGCATTGGTCATGGTTATTTCCATTGGACCATTGAGGATAACATTCCATACTTTTCTATCTATGGAATTAATGTGCACCCGCATACAGTCCTTGTAATAACTATAACTTTCACCATTAAAAACGAGAGCTCTATTATAAGCCCCTTTAGGTTCGTTATCCATTTTCTATCAAAGTTATACTTGAAGCACGGAGTTAACCAGGCTCTGATAACACTTGTTAGACGATGGCGCGGATCTAGAAGGGGGGTTGAATAGATCCCAATTAAAAAATCAGTCGGTGCTTACCAACTAAAAATTGGTTTTAAGAATGTTTTAAATGCGGAAGTGGCTGTGAAAAATTACCGTCTATAACGAACCGTTATTAGAAGACCGGATATGCGTCTAGCCTATGGATTATGATAATGAGCAAATAGATTTAACACACTAGTCACACTATCAATTGATTATTAACACTTATTAGGAAGATTAGTTCCAATGCTTCACAATCCCAACCAAAATATGTAAACAATACAAGCAGATTTTGGCTTGAATAAGAAACTACAACTTCCTTGTACAATACACTATTGTACAATAGTTTCAAAACAGTGTTAAGCACTTATTCAACCAATGCTAACTTTGATAATATTGCTTATACTAAAATTACTCAATTTTATGGCAAAAATGAAAGTGCTGAAAAGTAAAGGAGACAAAGATTTGTTGAGTCAGTTCCCCCGCCGTCCTCGCTTCAGGGTACGTCTGCCCTCAATTCTAATAATAGAATTGATCTCAATATAATAGATATCACCTGTAAAGTTGAAACATTTATAAAAGAATCAATAAGCAAAATATACAAACAAGCCCTCTTGATGTTGATGATGCTTTCGATTGTTGTGAGTAGACCTCTTATTCCAGCCCCTTTGTTGAACAACCTTCCGTTCTTCAAACCCTCGGCCCGGATGATCTCAAACACCAATAAGTCGAACTCGAACCTCTCTTCCCCACTTCACCAATTCCCGCTACTAGATTGACAAAGTCTACCGCTTCTTAATCACCTTCGCTCGGATGAAAGTTGATGAGACGATTCATACCAAAAACCCCCTAAATTCAAACGAATCTTGGAGGACAAAACCTTCAAGGTTTTATTTAAGAAAAACCTGCACAAACTCAACCCGAACCGGATTCCCAAACGACGGCTTCGGACGTTATCACCTTGGACAAACCACAACGCACATAAAAAATTGTTGTGTTTAATTGTTGTGTTGTGAAATGTTGACGATGAAGATGATGACACTTGAGCACCTATTTCACTTTTCTTGTTTGTGTACAATTTACTCAATGTTTCAAATGTTGTTGAGAAATGAACAGAAAACTACTATATATAGTAACCAAGCACAAACAGACTTAACCACCTTTCAAACAATGTGGAAAGTCTTCAGCAACAACATAAACAAGTGAACGGTCGACCATAGCAGGACTATGCGTCAACACATAGCCTGCAGTTTTAGGCAAGTTCAAAATCTTAACAGTATGCGTCGACCATAGGTCAGCGTGCGCTGACCCGTGGGAAATTACACTACTTCATGCGTCGACCATAGGTCAACATGCGCCGACCCGTGGGAAATTACACTACTCTATGCACTGACCTGCGATCGACTCAAAGCCTGCAGATTTGCAAAAATACTTGTTTTGTGGATTTTGTGCTTTCAGGCATAGCTAATGATCTTCCACCTATATTGAACTTAATATGACAAGTTAGATAGACATAAGAGAGATATGAGAGGTGTGATATTGCATTTGCCTTGTGGTGGTGGAGTCGAAAGACCGATTCATCCATGATTGCATTTTTCCATTATCGAAACCCAAGTATGTATATGATTGTGTTTTTCCCTCACAAGTACGACTGTGATTCATATGTGATTAATACATGATTGTATGATGATTTCTATGAGTAATGATGATCAGTTATGATGTTAATTCTATGAGTTTTTGATGATTATATGATGACATGATTATTATGATGATTTTGATAAATGATGATGCACCTAATGAGTTTATTATGAGGATGATATTGATGTGTGCATCATGCATTCATATGCATTCCGACTTCGGTCTAGTGTTTGATTCTTGTAGATGCAGTCCCATTGTGCGGATGTGAAGTATTTTGTTGTGCACCGGTTCTTGGGTAGAATCGATCCTATTGATGGGGATCTATGGAGGGTTGATGGCCCAGTGTCCATCAAATTTTGATGAATTGGTACCACATGCATGAATCTTGTTGTATTTTTATTTATGTGACAATTTGGTATAATTTATGATATTATGGATTTTTGATGTTTTCTTGATAATTATGATGATGTTTAATATGAAAATGACGTTATTTTATATATTGATTCCTATATTGATTATTATGAATGGTTTTACTCACCCAGCCTGTTTGAATGTTACCTCCACGTGGGTAACATGCAGAGGACCAGGTTTAGCCATGGATGTCGTCAAGGACTTTTTGGAGTTTATGACATTTTAGTTGACTTAGAGGGTCTTGCTCTGATAGTGTAACATCGAGTTGGGGTCTTTGATTTAAACCATATTTTATTGAATATTGTTATTTTGATTCTGCTGTTGCGTAAGGAAAACTTTGAATTTTTTCTTTTTGAGTTCCGATGTCGTTGAGCAATTTTTGAGTAATTTTGAGAAAACCCGTTGTTTACGGAGCATTGGCTTTGATTTGAATTATTGAGAAACGTATGCCCTTTGAGGTGATTTTTATTATGTTTAAAATATTACTCTAATAAATGTGAATGATTTTTCATTATATTTTTGGATAGAAAAGGGTGTTAAATTAGGCATATACATGAAACATGAGAAGTCAAACATTGTGCAACTGATACATTGATCTTTCCCTCTCATTTTTGTGCTGTATTTTGAGCACAACCAAACAAAACCCTAGCTCTAACCATCTGCAATAGTGTTTTAAAAACCGGACGGCCGGTCGGACCGGGAACTGGCCTAGTAACCGGCCTGGTTTACTAGTTCGATCGTCGTTGTCATCAACCCAGTAAAAACCGGGGAAAACCAGGTTGGATCGGGAAAAACCGGTTTTAGGGTTGGACCGATTCTAATGCATTTTTTATTTTTTAATTAAAATTTAAATGCAAAAGTTATAAAAATTAAAAATTAAAAAATTTCCAAGTCTTTCTCCACCACCGTGCAAGTTCGTTCTCTCCGCTGCAATATACCAACGACTCGCCATTCTGGTTTCTGTATCATTTCAAATTTTCAAGTTCAATGCTCCTCTTTGTTTTCATTTAACTTTGTTCCGTTGAAATTAGGGTTCAATGCTCCTTTCTGTTTTCATTAAATTGTTGAAGATAAAATTAGGGTTCAATGCTTCTCTACATGTTTGATATTAATCTTCTGTTACTGGAAACTGGGTGTCGCTTGCGCGAAAATAAGGTGCCGGCATGACAGAAGAGTCGCCACCTTTCGTTATTTATCCCTCAGAACGGGAAAGGAAACGATCGGAGAAACCTGACGAAAAGGTATAAGACAAGGTCATCGCAACCATTGTCTGGGTTCGGGAGTCGGTTACGCAAGGGGAAGGTATTAGCACCCCTCACGTCCATCGTACTCGACGGGATCCACGCTTGTTTGTTTACTTGGACGGGTTGGTTTTATTCTATCTACCTATCAAGGCTGGCTGAAAAAGAAAAGAAAAATGACTCGGCAAAGCGTCACACTTTATGCCTACGTATTCTCATCAAAGAATGAGAAATCAGAGTCAACGTAGTTCGGCCTACGAAGGATCATGGGGGAAGGGTTGAAGGTTGCTCGCTAGGACGTCGCATCCTATGCCTACGTACTTCCACACTGTATGGAAGATCAGAGCAAACGTAGTTCGGGAAACTACAGGTTATCTCCTGAAAGAAGTGTTTTTTTATTGTATTTGTGATTTCAACCGCACTAGAGACTATGACCTGAGAGTGAATGCGTCGCATGTCACCCAAAGGGTACCATACTAAACATCCAATCTCAGATAGCTTAAGGCTCGTAACGTACGAAAGAAATCATTCATGATTACTGTATCTTAAACTGTTTTGAGATGAGAAGAGAACAGGCCCAACTAGGAGGGAGACTATCAAGTCCTACTGTTATCATGCCATGGATTCATCCTATGGTTGAGGTTTGAACAGGGAACTCCCAGATGTTGTCATGCATAGGTTTCAACCTAAAAGTCTATCATCAAATCCTTATCAAAGGAAATGAGAGTCCTAAGGGATCATGTCAATGATACACCAAAACAGACAAAGCATCAGCTTAACAGTAAAATGCATGCAATGCAAGTGAGGGAGGAAATGTGTGTGGGGCTTCAGCCTCCACAAGCTCATCTCGACCTCAAGCCAGTCATGAAATAACAATAATCATACTGAAAAATAAACAACATGCTGTCAAGCAATAAACAGATAACTGCAGTCATACAGATAAAAGAAATGAAAATGCCATCAGGCAAACAAAACACATGCTTGAGAAAGAATTTGGTTAATCTAATCTCTACTCCTAACCCCAAAACAGAATCCTGGCCAAATCTAAGCAATGCCCTAAAGCAATACCCTAATCAAAAGAAAACAATCCCAGTCTTCAAGCTTCAGACAAGCTTACCAAAGAAAGGGAGCTAAGTAGACAGACCCATAGTGTCTTCATCAGGAAAGCACTAGGAGGCTTATACTCAGGAGTCATATCCTATGTGGCTCAACAACTGTGATCAGTTTACATTCCTCCTCAGGAGAAACTAAACTCACATGTTGGCTCCAACATCACTGGATATTTAGGAAATCCTACCTGAACTAGTGGAACTAAGTGAATAGACCCCTAGGACCTTCCTCAGGAAAGTACTAAGAGGCTTCCACTCAGGAATTGTATCCCATGTGGCTCAACAACTGTGATCAGTTTACATTCCTCCTCAGGAGAAATTAAACTCACAAGTTGGCTCCAACATCATTGGATACTTAAGAAAGCCTAGATGAACTAATGGAACTAAGTGAATAGACCCATAGGGCCTTCCTCAGGAAAGTACTAGGAGGCTTCCACTTAGGAGTTGTATCCCATGTGGCTCAACAACTGTGATCAGTTTACATTCCTCCTCAGGAGAAATTAAACTCACATGTTGGCTCCAACATCATTGGATACTTAAGAAAGAGGTGAGAAGAAAGCATGAAAGTCATTCATAGTGCCTTCCTCAGGAAAGTACCATAAACTTCCTTCACACTTCAGGATCTCAAACCTCACAGACAGGGAATAAGCTCCAAGCTCTGGGTCTCTGGGTCTTGATCTTCAATCTTCTCCTTCATCATGCTCTTCAACAAGATCTTCAAAACAAACTAAGCCCCACAACAAATTCCCAAAAAATAAACCCCAGAGACAGACAAATAACCACAGAACAGTCAAAACCATCAGTCAACCTCAGAAAATACCTAAAAATACTAAAGCAAGAGGGAAAAATCTAACAATCACTCACAAGGGTCTATAACATCTATCCGTACCATCCCTATATACCCATACCCAAAAATCAAATCAAAACTCTCCACAGAAAATGAATTATTTCACCTATGCATAACATAAACCCTAATTAGGATACCCTAATGCTAACCTAATTAAACTAATCAAATTTTAATCTAAAAATCAAGAATTAAATCCTATGGGGAACTATGATTCAATATCTAATCGCACCAAAAAGAATGAATTAAAAAGACTAAGGGAAGGTCCTAAAAGAAATTCTACAAAATTGGGTATCAAACTAAACATTATAAAAAGCTATTTAAATGAAAAATGCTCTAAAAATATTAAAAGAAAATAAAATGAGAATTTTATTTATTTATAATTTTCTAGACAAGATTATGAGCATGTGAAAAAAACAAGCATTAAAAAATATTAATTTTTGAATTTTCTATGAATTTTTTAATATGCAAACAATAAAAGAAATTAAAAAAAATTAAAGAAAAGAATTAAAGGGGATGGGGGGTGTTAACAGTAAGGCGCTCTAGTTATTTCTATGATGGGCCCATGAACCGGGGGTGCAAATAGAAACTGGGTTAAGCCCAGGCGCGCTCAGAAAATCAACAGAAAAATTGAAAAGAAAAATAATAATGAGCACGGTGCATTTAGCAAAGAAATCTAGTGCAATTAGGGATTTGGGCCGCTGGTGGGGTGCGAGTAAAAATGATTTGCTGAAGCCCAGAATTTCCACTTATTGAAACGCAGCGTATTGGCTTAGTCTTTCCCTCCGTTTTCTGAGTTTGAACAAGGACCGCACGATGATGTTACAAAGTCAAAATAACAGAAAGATCCAACGGATAAAAACTCATCTTCCCCACTCAACCTAGGGTTTTCAGAAAACCCTTCCTCCATGCGCGAACCTTCCAGCCTCCCATACTCCCTCGTCCTTCCACCAAATGCCACGCCACAAAAACCAAAAGTGACCTACTAATTGCCCTCTTCAACACCCTGCATTTAGTTTCTCCTGAATCTCCTCCAAGAATCAAACCCGAGCGATGTAATCCTAGGGCACCATGAATTAACTCTGATATGCATGCTCACCATCCTTGCTGAAACTAACCTGGGATACTCTACATGTTGTGGGGAGTAAACTAAACTAAAGAACTAAGATTATAGTACTCTAGGTTATGTGTTCTTGATCTTAAAACAGAAATGGCCATGGAACCAACCTTCATATAATGCCTTCAAACTCATCACAATTCATCCCTAAGAGTCTCTAATCACCTATATCCTAACAACATGATCTAAAACTGCATAACTAAGGGGATTCGAATGAAGTTGCTTACCTTGCAAGTGATGATGGCTATGGTGGTTTCTCTTCAATCCAAGCCTTGATGTTTGCTTCAAATGATCTCCAATGGCTGTAGATTCTTCTGTTTGCACTAGTTCTTGTTAAAACTTCTTGAATCACCTTATCCACTTCTTCATGCAACTTGGAGTGAAGACTTGGATCACACAAAATAGCCACTAATTTCAATCACTCTTGCTTGCCAATTGCTCTATGATGATGGTAGATGATGATGATAACAAGAATGATGCTAATTGATGAAGTTTTAATGGAGTTTGAAAGCAAAATGCAATTTGGAGTTATGGAATCAAACTATGTAATGCAAGCACTCTCAATCACCAACCAGGGCATGGATCATCTCTAGGGCATATATAGGTGTCAATGGAAATGTGTGGAAGCTTTGAGAACCTTCCAAGGAGTTTCTAGAATGTATCATGCAATGAGAATTTGAATTTTCCATATTGAGTAAATCTCATGCAATCTCATGATAAACCATGCAATCCCACTTAATTTCTCCTCAAATGATATTATGATATGAAAACAAGGCCTTACAAACCCTTATGTAGCATTTTCTCACTTTCTCTTTTGGTGCCTTAAAATGCAAGAAACAAATTTACAAAGCAACTCCAATTTTTAAGCCTAAACTCAAAAATCTATTTGAATCATTGTTTTTAAAATGATGTTTGGAGTCAAAATGACATATTGGATGACCCATTTTGGATTTGTAGATCTCAAACCAAAATTCCATTTCAACTTTTTCAACTTATAAGCCATTTACAAGCCATTTGCACCACTTTTTAAAAATCCATGCTATAAGCTTTTACAAACTTTCACACCCTCTTTTCTAGCCTTAAAATCCCATTTTGAACAACTTTTATGTTTTGAGTTTTTTCATTTGAGGCTTGGAAATAGGAGATATGGCCTTTGCTTAAAATGACCTATAACTGCCAAATGACCAAAATACCCATGTCTTGTTCAAACCATAAGTTGAGTTCTATAAATCCTATCAAGGACTTATAGTACTCTCTAGAAAGCTAAGAAGATTCTCTTCCACATTCATGTTGACCAAGAATCCATAGGAATCATCCTACTAGGGCAAAAGTTGTCTGCAAGTTGGGTGACTTTCAAGGACCCAGATTCACACACCTCAACTGACCTGTAATTTGTCAAAACCATAACTTGAGCTCTGCAACTCCTATCAAGGACTTCTACCACTCAAATTAAAGCTAAGAACAAGCTCTATAACATTCATGTTGTGGGGAAGATGAGATATCAATCACATCTTGAGCTAAAACTGCCTGGAAGATAGGGATCAAATTAGGGTTTTTACACTGACAATCCTTGGAAACCCTAACTCAAAACTTCTCAAACTCCTCAATCATGATGAGTTGGTCTAGGAATCCTCTTTATAACATCTCCATACATCATTCCATGATCTCATGGCCCTTGGATTGGGTCTCAACCTTCTCCAACTCTTCAGCTGATCTAGGATTGACCCATTCAAAACCCTAATTCTACCATTCATGGTTGAGTCTTCTGAATTCTTGCACAATGACCTCTCTGGGCTTTATGATGGCTATCAAGACATCTCATAGGCTTTCTCAAAGCTTCAAGTTCATTCTCAAAGTCTCAAAATCATCTGAGGGGCTCCCACAACTCTCAAGTTAGGAGGCACACAACTCTGGCTTCAAACAATTCCTCTGAGGATCTCTTGAACTTTCTGATGAAGGTATCAACTTTCAAACACTTAATGGGTGAATAATTGTTGGTCAAATTTTGGGGTACAACAGCTGCCCCTATTCAAACGGCTTGAATCTGACTGGGTGAGAAGCAAACGACTCTCAGCCAATCACGGTGCGAGACGGTTGAATACCGGTAAACCCGAAAATTTGCCAACTGCACGAGCACATGATACTCTGCGGAGAACAAACCTTCGAACACTGCAACACTAGCTGCTCAACAACTAGCTGGAGAAATATCGATCTGACATCGCCGTCAGTTATCCACGTTAACTTCTTCTGATATTGCCTTCAGACAACCACAACACCAAACATCGCCGCTGGAAGACTAAACCATCTGACATCGCCGTCGAACAATCAAATTACCATGCATCGCCGCTGGAGAACCAAATATGACAAAAATACCCCGCATCGCCGCTGGAGAACTAAATCTTCTGGCATACCCAACATTGCTGCCGGAAAACTGAATCTGACATCGCCGTCGGAAACAAACATCCTCTGAGAGACACTCGACATCGCCGCCGTACAAACATCATCTCTGTTGGGGATTTAAAGAGTCTGACATTGCCATCAAAACAAACATTCAACCTCGTCGCCAAACAAACATTATCTGACCTCGCCGTTGAAACATACATCCAACCTCGCCGTCGAACACAAACATAATCTGACCTCGCCGTCAAATCCAAACATCCAACCTCGCCGCCGGACACAAACATAATCTGACCTCGCCGTCGGATAATCAAAATTCCCCGCCTCGCCACTGGAGAAAATACAACACTGAACAACTCTGACCTGGGGTTCACCCCTGGTAAATGGAACAAAAGGTACACTTGCGTATTTGAAACTACTCCGCTGGGAATGAGAGACTCAACCACGCATGCTCTGATCTGGGGTTCACCCTCAGAACCATAACGAACATCCGAATACTACTGCACAATGATCCCACTGTAGAACTTCAACATCAGAACTATATGAAACCCTGGCCCCTGGCCACTTCCAGCTTCAGCTAGAAAAGATCTTCAAGTATTTCTGAAGATAAGCATCCTTGGCCTTCAAGGATGGCAACTCTGCAGGAGGTATCTTCGACTTCAGTCTGAAGAAATGATCCTTGGTCTTCAAGGATACATGGATATGCCTTCAGGCAACTCCGCCTCTGCTATAGAGTATCCGTGACTTCAGTCAAGGATATACTTCGGCCTTCAGTCCGAAAAAATGAATCCTAGGTCATTCATGACCTTGGGGGATAACCTTGCCTTCAGGCACTTTCGCTTCAGCTTGGGAAATCTGTGACTTCAGTCAGAGAATTGGTATCTTGAGCCATTCATGACTCTACGGGGATTCAAACACTTTGCCTTCAGGCAAAACTCCGCTTCAGCTGGAGAAACATCTTCGACTTCAGTCAGAAGAAAAACTATTCATTCGATCGCGATCAATCATCACCTCAGGATAACTGACTTGGTCTTCAGGCCAACACGGATCACCTTGAATACAAAAGTTGCGTCTACAAACTCTTGCACTCTGTCTTCAGACAAGCGTTGATTCATCAACACGGAAATCTGAATCCACAGGAACACTCTGATATCGCCTTCAGGCGTTTACGAAGTCAATCTTCAGATTAGACGTCACTGTTGGAGCGAACATACCACACTGCTAAGGATTTCGAGGGTCATCTCGAACAAACAAACTCTGTCGGGCACCTTCAAGAATCATCCTGAACCGATAACCATTCTGGAGACTTTATTCTGCGGGGTATTCCAGGAATCTTGCTGGGGACGCTATTGGGGAGCTCAAGAATCATCCTAAGCAAACAACTCGGGAACCTGCGCTGAGGTCTTAAGAATCATCTTAAGCAAACGGCCTTGCTGAGGAATTCAAGAATCATCTCGAACTGAAGACTTCGCTGGGGATCTCAAAAATCATCTTGAGCGGGCGACTGTGGGAATTACACCGGGGTCTTAGGAATCATCTTAAGAAAACGACCTCGTTGGGGGGGAATGTCAGAATCATCCTGAGCAACTGATCCTTTGGTGGAACGCCTGTAAAACAAGAATGATAATAACCTAGATCATGCTTATGATGCATATGCCTCGGCGCCGTGCCCCACACGGTGGAAATGCTATGCGTTTATGCTAAATGCTATGCAGTCATGCACAATGATGCAATCCCGTCAGCAAAATAAATGCCGAGGGGAGATTCTCCTGTCAAGGAGAAAGAACTACTCAGATAGATGGATCCTCCTGCTGAGGAGAACGTGGACACGCCAATATCAATCGGACTCTGCCTGGGGAAACGATCTTCGGTTGACTGCTGCAGGGAAAACAACTTCAGTTGATGACTGCAGGGGAAACGAAGCTCTACGAGAACCCGAACCTGCTGATATCAATCGCGAGAATAAACTGCGCGGCCGTCATGGCTACTCTTCCGGGGATAATAACTCTGTGGGGAAACAACTTCAGCTGCCCCACACTCCACTGGGGAAAACCAATCATGATCTGATCAACTTCCAAAGATTCGGCTCTCTTGGACATCTGCAAACTCGGCTGAGGAATGAGAAATCATTCTGCTTCGCTGGAGAGAATACGACTCTGGGGAAATACCGCATCAACTGTTCAATGCTCTGCTAGGGAAAATCCACTCAAGGTCCCAACTGCTCCCAAGGATCCGGCTCTCCTGGGGGTTTTGCGGACTCAGCCGGGGAAGGAGAAATCATTCTACTTCACTGGAGAGTACGACTCTGATGAGGAATTCGATTCCACTGGGGAAGAAAGAATCATCTGACTTCGGGGGGAGAGTACAACTCTGCAGAGGAATACAACATCAGCTGTTCCAACACTCTACTGGGGAAGAGGGAATCATCCAACTTCGGGAGAGAATACGGCTCTGATGGGGAATCTCAATTCCGCAGGAGACTTCAGTTTGGCACCCTCAGTTACTGCATCCTTCGGTATACGAACAACTTCCTACAAGATTTGCACTTGTGACCCGGTGCTGGGGGAGACATCCTGCTGCGACGACTTTACTGGGGAAAACACGAGCTTCGGCACCCGAACACTCCTCTGAAATCTGCACTTGTGACCCGGTTCTGGGGCCATACGAGCTTCGGCGCGCGGCTCAGCTGATGAGATGACGTTCCTTCAGGATGCGTCTGCTTGGGGAAGAGAGTCATCTCTGCCTGGGGAAGACATATCAATGCTCACTATTCTGCATTCAGATTCTGCGGAGGAGAGACCACTGAACTCTGCTGGAGAAGGAGGACTCACCCTGCTTCGGGGATGCGCACGGCACACCGCCTGGAAGGTGCTACACCTGCAACAACACAAACAAACAGACAAGATACCCTCCTCAAAGGGGCCTATCAAGGTTATTATCTCATGACAATATTCAGGTGATTAATTGTTTCAACAATCAATGGGCCTAGGCCCGTAAGTTTATGTATGCGCATTTTATTAAAAACATCGGCGTTTTCATTCGCAAACAAAACAGATAAATGCTAAATAGGCAAGCAGAATTGCTGAATAATATGCATTTTATTGATGGTGAAACCCCTGAATGGGCACAAAATGTTTTACAACAGAGGCAAGCTCCTGGAATGAGGAAGCCGCACAAAAAAGAAAACATAAATATACATCAGTATATACAAATGTCGGCAACGAGGCGTAGACGAACACCATGAGTTGATCCCTCTAAGACCCACTCGACTTCGATACTTCTCCGACGCTTCAGCTTCGGAAGAGATTGATTCAGATAAGCGGCCCTCAGGTCCTCCAAACCACTAAACAATGAAAGTCCACACGCGGAACGCAGTCATTTGCTTATTCAAATCCCTAACTTTTGCGTGAACCGCCCTTTACGGGTTTTCAGTTCACCGGGATACCCTTTTTTGCCGAAGCCGCCCAGTGTAGGTTTTCGACTTCGCGGGTGTACATTTTTCAATATATCCCTAATTTTTGCCCGAACCTTTTATTCTGTTTTTGGTTCGCCGGGATGCCCCTTTTTTGCCTGGACTCTTTCTTTTTTGTCCAGCGGGTCTCTGTCAAGCAAAGTATTTTTTAACTGCGTCCGCGTTCACCGGGGATGCAAAATCTTCACCATCCATCGTGGATAACAACAAAGCTCCTCCCGAGAAGACCTTGCTGACGACATACGGCCCTTCGTAATTCGGAGTCCACTTGCCCCGGTGATCGGAGTGTGGCGGAAGAATCTTCTTCAGGACGAGATCACCCGTCTGAAAGCTTCTAGGACGCACCTTCTTATCATAAGCTTTCTTCATTCGGCTTTGGTACAGGCGACCAAATGCAATCGACGCTAACCTCTTCTCGTCCATCAGGCTGAGTTGGTTCAAACGATTTGTAATCCATTCTGCCTCGTCGAGTTTCACATCAACCAAAACCCGCAAAGAGGGAATCTCCACTTCTAACGGTAGGACAGCTTCCATACCGTACACCAAGGAGAAAGGAGTTGCCCCGGTCGACGTACGCACTGTCGTACGATAACCGTGCAAGGCAAACGGAAGCATCTCGTGCCAATCTTTGTACGTCACAACCATCTTCTGAACAATCTTCTTTATGTTCTTATTGGCCGCCTCAACAGCGCCATTCATCTTCGGCCGGTAAGGAGATGAGTTGTGGTGTTCAATCTTGAAGCTCTGGCACAACTCCTGCATCATCTTGTTATTCAAATTCGAACCATTATCAGTAATGATCCTCTCGGGAATTCCATAGCGACAGATGATGTCCCTCTTTATGAACTTAGCTACCACCTGCTTGGTCACATTAGCGTACGAGGCTGCCTCCACCCATTTGGTGAAGTAGTCGATAGCTACCAGAATGAAACGATGACCATTGGATGCAGTGGGCTCGATCTTGCCTATCATGTCGATGCCCCACATGGAGAACGGCCAAGGGGAGGACATGACATTTAATGGGCACGGCGGCACATGAACTTTATCCGCATAAATCTGGCATTTATGACATTTCTTCGCGAATCTGAAGCAATCCGACTCCATAGTCAGCCAGTAATACCCTGCTCTCAGGATCTTTCTCGTCATGGCATGCCCGCCGGCGTGCGTACCAAATGTGCCCTCATGGACTTCTTCCATGAGCATACTTGCCTCTTTCTCATCTACACATCTGAGTAGCACGAGATCGTGGTTTCTCTTATACAACACTCCATCAGGATTGAGATAAAAGTTTCCAGACAGCCTCCTCAGAGTCTTCTTATCCTGGGTTGAAGCACCCGCAGGATACTCCTTAGTCATAAGGAAGGTCTGGATATCGTGGAACCATGGCTTGCCGTCAGCGGCATCCTCGATTGCAAAGACAAATGTCGGCCTGTCAAGACGCGAAAGCACAATTCTTGGAGCCTCATTCCAAAAATTGACTTTATACATTGAAGCCAACGTGGCTAAGGCATCAACCATCTGATTTTCAGCCCTGGGTACATGATGGAGCTCCACTCGATCGAAGAAAGGAAGCAGCCTCCTGGCATAATTCATGTACGGCACCAAGTTCGCTTGACGGGTTTCCCACTCCCCTTTAATTTGATTGATTACAAGCGCTGAGTCACCATATACGTCTAGATTCTTGATTCTCAAGTCAATTGCCTCTTCTAGACCCATAATACATGCTTCATACTCTGCTTCATTGTTGGTAACTGGAAACGTCAGTCTCGCAGTAAACGGGATGTGGGATCTGTGAGGAGTCGTGATGATAGCCCCAATACCACTTCCATAGGAATTAACTGCTCCGTCGAATATCAACTTCCACTGAGACTTCCTATCTGGCCCCTCATCGGGCAATGGCTCATCGCAATCCTTCGCTTTGAGAAACATAATATCCTCGTCAGGGAATTCGAACTTCATCGGCTGGTAGTCTTTGATTGGCTGTTCGGCAAGGTAATCAGACAATACGCTTCCCTTGATGGCCTTCTGGGAGACATATTGAATATCATATTCTGTTAACACCATTTGCCATCTGGCAATCCTGCCCGAAAGAGCCTGCTTCTCGAAGACGTACTTGATCGGATCCATCTTCGAAATTAGCATAGTGGTGTGATTGAGCATATACTGTCATAGACGTTTGGCAGCCCAAGCTAATGCACAACACGTCTTCTCCAGCATCGAGTATCGAGATTCACACTCAGTGAACTTTTTACTCAAATAATAAATGGCATGCTCCTTTCTGCCTGTCTCGTCGTGCTGACCGAGAACACACCCCATACTATTCTCCAGAACCGTCAGGTACATGATTAATGGCCGTCCAGCCACTGGGGGTATCAAGATTGGAGGCTCTTGAAGATACTGCTTTATTTTGTCGAATGCCTTCTGGCAATCCTCATTCCAAGTAATCGCCTGATCTTTCTTTAAAAGTTTGAACATCGGTTCACAAGTGGCAGTGAGCTGAGAGATAAACCTTGCAATGTAGTTTATTCGGCCCAAGAAACCACGAACTTCTTTTTCTGTTTTCGGCGCTGGCATTTCTTGGATGGCTTTTATTTTCGCAGGATCAACTTCAATACCTTGTTCACTAACGATAAACCCCAATAACTTTCCGGACCGCACTCCGAAAGTGCACTTGTTAGGATTCAGCCTCAGCCTGAACTTCCTAAGCCTCTCAAAAAGCTTCAATAAGTTGACCAGATGCTCTTCCTCCGTTTGGGACTTTGCAATCATGTCATCAACATAGACCTCGATCTCATGATGAATCATATCATGAAACAAAGTGACCATTGCTCGCTGGTAAGTGGCCCCTGCGTTCTTCAGACCGAAGGGCATTACCTTATAGCAAAATGTTCCCCAGGGGGTGATAAACGTCGTTTTCTCCATGTCCTCCGGTGCCATCTTAATCTGATTGTAACCGGAGAAGCCACCCATGAACGAAAACACGGAAAACTGGGTTGTGTTGTCGACCAACACATCAATATGAGGCAACGGGAAATCATCCTTAGGGCTTGCCCTATTCAAATCCCGATAATCGACGCACATGCGTACCTTACCGTCCTTCTTCGGTACAGGCACTATGTTGGCGACCCACGGAGGGTAAGTGGTAACGGCTAGAAATCCTACGTCCAACTGCTTCTGGACTTCTTCTTTGATTTTTACAGCCATGTCTGGTCTCGTCCTCCTAAGCTTCTGCTTGACTGGAGGGCAATCTTCTCGCAACGGCAAGCGATGAACCACGATATCTGTGTCAAGTCCGGGCATATCTTCGTATGACCAAGCAAAGACGTCACTATACTCTCGAAGCATCTCGACCAGTCTATGCTTGACATCATTCTGCAGTGCAGCCCCTACTCTGACATTCCTGACGAGCTCTTCAGAACCCAGATTTACGATCTCAATATCTTCCTCGTGAGGCAGAATAACCTTTTCCTCTTGTCTCAACAAGCGGGCCAACTCTTCTGGAAGGTCTTCGTCTTCATCAATCTCATCCTCGGCTTGATAGATCGGGCAATCGAAGTCGTAGTGAGCCGTAGAGGGTCCAGAGTTGATGTCATCTGTCATGTGGATCCTGCAATAACAAGGGTTAAGTTTAAAGCAAGAATATGCAGGTTAGCACAAACCCCGTTGCCATTTTACTGTTTTTCGAAATAAACATGAAACAGGAATAACAGAGAACACAATATTTGAGTACGAAGAAAACGCCTTTTATTTATTAACAAAATGCATGTACATAATCCAACAAGGCCCTGACAATAAAACCACTATGCCCCGGGCAGGACATAGGGTTGTACAAAGATTGTAAAAATCAAATCATTACTCTTCACTTGTAAGCTGGATAATCTCCTTGATGGTCCAATTGTTGAGGCGCTCGCCCGGCTTGCTGGGTTGCATCCAGGCGTCAAGATCACAATCACTATCCCCGCTGTCCTCAGACGCTGCGTTGATGCTTTCGAAAATCACCGCGCCTTTGGTAAATAGGATCGGCCCCTTCCCACGAGACGAACTGCTAGAAGAAGATGAAGCTTCAGCTTCAGGAGAGTACCCCAATCCAAACTTATCCTGCTTGATTGGTATCTCCAAAACGTGCCCCCAGCCTGGGGTGGAACCGGCTTCGACGACGGCCCGGGCTTCTCTGAACGAGGAGAGATTCATCTCTTGCTTCTCTGCGACGACAGGAGCTACCTCTTTCACCTTGACGGTTTCAAATGCCTGGCAGAGAGTTTCATGGATCTCGCCGTCCATTTCAACATATTTAAAGGATGACAAGTGGCTCACCATAATGTCCTCCTCACCACAGACGGTTACTATGCTGCCCCCGATAGCATATTTGAGCTTCTGATGCAGCGTGGACGTCACGGCACCAGCAGCATGGATCCATGGCCGACCTAAGAGGCAACTGTAGGCAGGCATGATATCCATGATATAAAAAACCGTATTGAACGTCTCCGGACCAACCTGAATCGGCAGGGTCAACTCTCCGAAAACGTGGCGCTTAGTTCCATCAAAGGCTTTCACCACCAGATCACTGGGCGTGCAAAGCAATCCATGGGTATCCAACTTCATTAGTGCCTTCTTCGGAAGCACATTAAGCGACGAACCCGTATCCACCAGGACATGCGACATAATAGTGCCTCTGCACTCTATTGAGACGTGCAAGGCGCTGTTGTGATCTCTTCCTTTAGGAGTCAGCTCTAAATCTGTGAATCCCAGCCCATTGCCAGCATTAACATGGGCTACCACCTCTTCTAGCTGATTTACTGATATCTCCTGCGGCACGTAGGCAGCGTTCAATACCTTCAGTAATGCATTGCGGTGCGCTTCAGAACACAGCAGCAAGTTAAGGATAGAGATCTTTGACGGAGTCTGATGAAGATGATCTACAATCTTGTAGTCGCTCTTCTTGATTAATCGCATGAACTCTTCAGCATCTTTAACCAGCAAGTCCTTCTTTGCCCCACAAGGGACCTCTTCAACGGCTTTGCTTTTACCCTTTTCCGCAGCGTCAGCTCGGACCACCTTCTCTGCTGCAACCTCTGCTGGCGCGAACACTCTACCGCTTCGAGTAATGCCACTGACTCCGGCAAGATTCTGCACAGTCGATCCGAACGGCTCAAGCTCTATCTTCTGACCATTGCAATAAACTTCGGCGCCGTAATGCCATGGAACGGCGTTAGTGCTTTCGAAGGGGATTGGCCCGGCCCTGGTGATAGTGATAGTAGGCGGTCGGGGCGCAGAAATAGTAATAGGGAGACGAGGGATGGTAATGGTAGCGACTTCATCTGCCTGCTTCAGCATGACCTCCCCTGATGCGCTTTCAACGCTCCGGTTGAACTGCAAAATACCCTCAGACATCAGACTTTGGATACCTTCTACCAGCTGCTCACACCCATCAGGAAGTGTAGCACAAGCCATACATAACTTTCCGCATCCAGGAAAGAAGCCCTTCTTCAGCAACTTAGCCTTGACAAAACTAAGTAGCGTCTTCAAGCTCTTGACATCAGTCAGCAAGTCTGCACTCTCCTCGGTGATAACGGCATTCACTCCGCCCCCCCTATGATGAGGCATAGGGTTTTTGGTAACGTTGGGCACGCTATCAGAAAAGTTAATAACCTTGGCGTCCACCAAGTCCTGCACTTTGTGCTTAAAAGCTTTACAATTCTCAATCGTATGGCCCGGTGCCCCAGTATGGAAATCACAAGTAGCATTGGCATCATACCCCGGCGGTGGTGCCCCTGTTAAGGGAGCCAACGTCCTTTTTTGAACTAATTGGAGCTGAAGCAACGTTTGCAGAAGCTGCGCATATGACATAGGTGGAGTTTCAAAATGAGGATTAGCCAAAGGAGCCCGGTTCTGATATTTCCTATACCCCTGCTGATTCTGCTGCTGAGGCTGCTGCTGCTGCGGCTGCGGTGGAGCAGCTGGGATATTTATGCTGGCAATCTACTGCTGAGGGCCCTTGCCCTTTCTCCGAGCATTAGTGACAGCACTTGCATCTCTCTCTCGACGCTTGCCAGCGTAAGGTTTTTTACTACCTCCTCCAACTGAGGATGATTCGCCCTGAATTTTTCCAATCTTTATACCGTTCTCAACATGCTCGCCCATAGTGATGAGAGCCGAGAATGTCCCAGACATGCCACTGACCAGCTTCTCATAGTAGATTCCAGGAAGGGTAGCCACGAACATTTGCACTAGCTCACGCTCAACCATCGGCGGTTGAACCCGAGCAGCCAATTCACGCCACCGCTGGGCGTACTCTTTAAAGCTTTCATTGTTCCGCTGTGAAAGATTCTGAAGCTGAACTCGGTTGGGGGCCAAGTCGCTATTGTATTGATAGTGGAGGACGGACGCTTCAGCGAGGTCTTTCCAGGTGCGCACTGTAGCGGGCTCCAAACCCATATACCATTCGAGTGATGGACCAGAAAGACTATCTTGGAAGAAGTGCATCAGCAACTTCTCATCGTCAGAATAAGCGGACATCTTTCTATAATAAGATCGAAGGTGAACACGGGGGCAAGTAGTACCCTTATACTTCTCAAAGACAGGCACCTTGAACTTATGAGGTACCTTAAAGTTAGCAATCAACCCGAGCTTGGACATATCAACGCCCAATGTGTTCTGATTTTCAATGTCTCTCATCTTGTCTTCCAGCGCTTTGAACCTGAGTCGAGCTTCAGCATTCAACTCTGCATCTACACCTCTCTGGGAAAACACGTCATCCTGATGGTCCTCAAGCCACGGTTGAGGCACCAACAGATTTCCGACACCAGCGTTGCCGTTGACCGGCCCTATGTTAACATTGGCTCCCAGACTGCCATTGCCGACGCCTGCCGCATTGAGCCCGATATTAGTCATCAGATTGCCGTTAGCACTGCCGTTGCCCCCGGCAACAGGAACAACATTCTGTGGAGCATCCACTAGAGGAGGAGTAGGCACGGCCCCGCCGTGAAGTATGCCATTACTGTCAACCCTGGAGATCAGAGGTTGAACCAAAGTACGACGCTGGTCCTGACCATTAGCGACCACTTGCATCAGTTCCATAAAACGATCCATCCGTTCACGGAGCTCTTGAACATCTGACTGCACCTGGTCCATTATCCTTGTCTGATTAGCGCGAGTTGAGTAACGGTGAATGAGTCTTTGATCAATCCTGGAGATCGAAAGCAGCTCGGAACCTGTGTACCTAAAAAACCTGTCAACATTAAAGGTTAGGAAAAGCCACAAAATGTATGTCATGCAAAATGCTTCATGCAGATGCATGCGCGTGTCTGTGTGCTTGAGAGATTTCCCCCGATCCTAGCGCCTTAGTACCAGTACTGACAATAATAAGGAGGGGAATCTGGGCCCAATCATGGAAACAGCAATCTCACATATACATAGCACCAGTGACAGTCAACTCCGACACATCAGGGATCGTGAATTCGTACGCAACAGTCTTGCTGTAATAATATAATAAGAGGCGAGAGATCCTGGATCGGGGAGACGGTACCTGTCACAGGCACACGTCAATGGAATGCGAATGATCATGCAAACTAATGCAAAATGCAGGTATGCAACAATATATCCAGGTGGCTGCTGTGGAGATTCGGTATCGACAATCACTGATGAGAAGAAAACCCTGGTGCAAGACCACCAATCCGATCTGCTAAGAATAACCATCTAATAGGACCAAGATCAAAATTCTGCTCTGTCAAGAGTAAGTGCCTGATAATAAGGACCCGGGATGTATGATCAGAAAACGTCCGCTGATGAAGTCTTCAGACCCCAAATCAAAAAATCTGCCCTCTCAAGAACAAACGTACAGCTGCTGATGAGATCTTCAGACCCCACTCAAAATCTGCCCTATCAAGAACAAACAACATCTGCTGATGAGATCTTCAGACCCCACTCAAAATCTGCTCTATCAAGAACAAATAACATCTGCTGATGAGATCTTCAGACCCCACTCAAAATCTGCTCTATCGAGAACAAACCACTGATGACAATACTCTGATCGAAACCTGCTCTATCAGGAACAGACATACACCCGATGATACAATCCTCTGATCAAAAAACTTGCTCTGTCAAGAACAGTCAAATCTGCAACTGAGAACCCTGATACCAACATAACTGATTCACTATCAAGAAAATCAGGTAGTCTGAAGGTATAAGTTTCCTGCAATATCCCAATCCCACTCACAGGTATGGACCTAATCCACGGACAAAGGTACGGCATACTATGCGGTCATCAGTGTCACAGACTTTCACGAGTGATGATACGATTCCCAGAAGGAGTGGCATCATCAAGTCATGAAGAGGCCTCACTTAGCTGACTTCCAAATGATCGGTCCCCAGAGTCGACAACCCTCACGTCTGGGCTCCCCTCAGATCCTCAGGACCGGAAAGGAGCACCTCTGCAAGAATCTCGTCTGAGCGCAAATTTTCGTAGGGAACTGTGCCTGCTCATCAGACAGGTTCATCTACTACTTCTCCGCAACTATATCTAGGTGTATACTCAAGCCCAGGTCCGGCTTCTCACTCATAGTAACATCCCTCTCCCACAGCAGCACAGATAATCATATCAAACTGGAAATAAAATGCGGGAAATAAAGTGCGAGAAGTAAAAATGCGATAAACAAATGCAACCCAACAAGCAAACATACAAGCGCTAGGATTGACTCTCATAGGGAACCGGAGAACCAGAGACTCTGGGTTCGTCCCCAGCAGAGTCGCCAGCTGTCGCTTGCGCGAAAATAAGGTGCCGGCATGACAGAAGAGTCGCCACCTTTCGTTATTTATCCCTCAGAACGGGAAATGAAACGATCGGAGAAACCTGACGAAAAGGTATAAGACAAGGTCATCGCAACCATTGTCTGGGTTCGGGAGTCGGTTACGCAAGGGGAAGGTATTAGCACCCCTCACGTCCATCGTACTCGACGGGATCCACGCTTGTTTATTTACTTGGACGGGTTGGTTTTATTCTATCTACCTATCAAGGCTGGCTGAAAAAGAAAAGAAAAATGACTCGGCAAAGCGTCACACTTTATGCCTACGTATTCTCATCAAAGAATGAGAAATCAGAGTCAACGTAGTTCGGCCTACGAAGGATCATGGGGGAAGGGTTGAAGGTTGCTCGCTAGGACGTCGCATCCTATGCCTACGTACTTCCACACTGTATGGAAGATCAGAGCAAACGTAGTTCGGGAAACTACGGGTTATCTCCTGAAAGAAGTGTTTTTTTATTGTATTTGCGATTTCAACCGCACTAGAGACTATGACCTGAGAGTGAATGCGTCGCATGTCACCCAAAGGGTACCATACTAAACATCCAATCTCAGATAGCTTAAGGCTCGTAACGTACGAAAGAAATCATTCATGATTACTGTATCTTAAACTGTTTTGAGATGAGAAGAGAACAGGCCCAACTAGGAGGGAGACTATCAAGTCCTACTGTTATCATGCCATGGATTCATCCTATGGTTGAGGTTTGAACAGGGAACTCCCAGATGTTGTCATGCATAGGTTTCAACCTAAAAGTCTATCATCAAATCCTTATCAAAGGAAATGAGAGTCCTAAGGGATCATGTCAATGATACACCAAAACAGACAAAGCATCAGCTTAACAGTAAAATGCATGCAATGCAAGTGAGGGAGGAAATGTGTGTGGGGCTTCAGCCTCCACAAGCTCATCTCGACCTCAAGCCAGTCATGAAATAACAATAATCATACTGAAAAATAAACAACATGCTGTCAAGCAATAAACAGATAACTGCAGTCATACAGATAAAAGAAATGAAAATGCCATCAGGCAAACAAAACACATGCTTGAGAAAGAATTTGGTTAATCTAATCTCTACTCCTAACCCCAAAACAGAATCCTGGCCAAATCTAAGCAATGCCCTAAAGCAATACCCTAATCAAAAGAAAACAATCCCAGTCTTCAAGCTTCAGACAAGCTTACCAAAGAAAGGGAGCTAAGTAGACAGACCCATAGTGTCTTCCTCAGGAAAGCACTAGGAGGCTTATACTCAGGAGTCATATCCTATGTGGCTCAACAACTGTGATCAGTTTACATTCCTCCTCAGGAGAAACTAAACTCACATGTTGGCTCCAACATCACTGGATATTTAGGAAATCCTACCTGAACTAGTGGAACTAAGTGAATAGACCCCTAGGACCTTCCTCAGGAAAGTACTAAGAGGCTTCCACTCAGGAATTGTATCCCATGTGGCTCAACAACTGTGATCAGTTTACATTCCTCCTCAGGAGAAATTAAACTCACAAGTTGGCTCCAACATCATTGGATACTTAAGAAAGCCTAGATGAACTAATGGAACTAAGTGAATAGACCCATAGGGCCTTCCTCAGGAAAGTACTAGGAGGCTTCCACTTAGGAGTTGTATCCCATGTGGCTCAACAACTGTGATCAGTTTACATTCCTCCTCAGGAGAAATTAAACTCACATGTTGGCTTCAACATCATTGGATACTTAAGAAAGAGGTGAGAAGAAAGCATGAAAGTCATTCATAGTGCCTTCCTCAGGAAAGTACCATAAACTTCCTTCACACTTCAGGATCTCAAACCTCACAGATAGGGAATAAGCTCCAAGCTCTGGGTCTCTGGGTCTTGATCTTCAATCTTCTCCTTCATCATGCTCTTCAACAAGATCTTCAAAACAAACTAAGCCCCACAACAAATTCCCAAAAAATAAACCCCAGAGACAGACAAATAACCACAGAACAGTCAAAACCATCAGTCAACCTCAGAAAATACCTAAAAATACTAAAGCAAGAGGGAAAAATCTAACAATCACTCACAAGGGTCTATAACATCTATCCGTACCATCCCTATATACCCATACCCAAAAATCAAATCAAAACTCTCCACAGAAAATGAATTATTTCACCTATGCATAACATAAACCCTAATTAGGATACCCTAATGCTAACCTAATTAAACTAATCAAATTTTAATCTAAAAATCAAGAATTAAATCCTATGGGGAACTATGATTCAATATCTAATCGCACCAAAAAGAATGAATTAAAAAGACTAAGGGAAGGTCCTAAAAGAAATTCTACAAAATTGGGTATCAAACTAAACATTATAAAAAGCTATTTAAATGAAAAATGCTCTAAAAATATTAAAAGAAAATAAAATGAGAATTTTATTTATTTATAATTTTCTAGACAAGATTATGAGCATGTGAAAAAAACAAGCATTAAAAAATATTAATTTTTGAATTTTCTATGAATTTTTTAATATGCAAACAATAAAAGAAATTAAAAAAAATTAAAGAAAAGAATTAAAGGGGATGGGGGGTGTTAACAGTAAGGCGCTCTAGTTATTTCTATGATGGGCCCATGAACCGGGGGTGCAAATAGAAACTGGGTTAAGCCCAGGCGCGCTCAGAAAATCAACAGAAAAATTGAAAAAAATAATAATAATGAGCACGGTGCATTTAGCAAAGAAATCTAGTGCAATTAGGGATTTGGGTCGCTGGTGGGGTGCGAGTAAAAATGATTTGCTGAAGCCCAGAATTTCCACTTATTGAAACGCAGCGTATTGGCTTAGTCTTTCCCTCCGTTTTCTGAGTTTGAACAAGGACCGCACGATGATGTTACAAAGTCAAAATAACAGAAAGATCCAACGGATAAAAACTCATCTTCCCCACTCAACCTAGGGTTTTCAGAAAACCCTTCCTCCATGCGCGAACCTTCCAGCCTCCCATACTCCCTCGTCCTTCCACCAAATGCCACGCCACAAAAACCAAAAGTGACCTACTAATTGCCCTCTTCAACACCCTGCATTTAGTTTCTCCTGAATCTCCTCCAAGAATCAAACCCGAGCGATGTAATCCTAGGGCACCATGAATTAACTCTGATATGCATGCTCACCATCCTTGCTGAAACTAACCTGGGATACTCTACATGTTGTGGGGAGTAAACTAAACTAAAGAACTAAGATTATAGTACTCTAGGTTATGTGTTCTTGATCTTAAAACAGAAATGGCCATGGAACCAACCTTCATATAATGCCTTCAAACTCATCACAATTCATCCCTAAGAGTCTCTAATCACCTATATCCTAACAACATGATCTAAAACTGCATAATTAAGGGGATTCGAATGAAGTTGCTTACCTTGCAAGTGATGATGGCTATGGTGGTTTCTCTTCAATCCAAGCCTTGATGTTTGCTTCAAATGATCTCCAATGGCTGTAGATTCTTCTGTTTGCACTAGTTCTTGTTAAAACTTCTTGAATCACCTTATCCACTTCTTCATGCAACTTGGAGTGAAGACTTGGATCACACAAAATAGCCACTGATTTCAATCACTCTTGCTTGCCAATTGCTCTATGATGATGGTAGATGATGATGATAACAAGAATGATGCTAATTGATGAAGTTTTAATGGAGTTTGAAAGCAAAATGCAATTTGGAGTTATGGAACTGAATCATTCGGTTCGACCGGTTTTATATCTATATAATGACAGGTCTATTCAACCGAGTTATCCGGTTTAATCCGGTTTAGTCATGCGGTTCGACCAGTGACCCAGTGGTTCGACCGATAAACCAGTAACCCAATACCCTCACCAGTTTGATGATCGATCCGGTTTTTAAAAAACTGATCTGCAACATAAACAGCTAGTATGGTATGACCATCACATGTCATTTTCTCATTTTTTACCAAAGTTGGATTCCTAACTTTTGAACTCAAGAAACCTCATGTTCTGACCATAAAAAAGAATAAGACATCAAAACAAGATAAACAATAGCAAGAGATAGAGAAACTGAGCCTCAAAAACTCCACCTCCATTATCCAAAAAATCAGGGTTTGGAATCCCCTCACATTGGAGCTTTTCCTTGATTCTCTTGGCTCCATCATCATCCTGGAGACTCAAGGAGACTTTTAGAATCAATTGGAAGGGTGATTGCAGCAAAATCGAGCTCTAAAAGCTTCACGATTGATAAAAACTTCTTCAAACTTTTTCTCTAGTTTCTCACGTGCAATCATTCTTTTTTACATGTATTTGAATGTGTGATTAGTAGTAGAACATTTATGGGTGGTATTTTGAGTTTTTCAAAGACCTTTCTCGAAGGAAGGCAACTGAGCTAATTTACAAAGAAAGAAAGGATGTGGATAAAGCGTTGAAGAATATCAGATCCTTTGTTTACCATAGAGAAATCATTCAAAGATACCATGTCTATGGTTTAACTGAAGAGGCAACTGAAAAATCTTTGGTTTCGGGATAGAGGCAGAACAAATCTGAGGCTTATGAGTTACTTTAAAGATCACTATAACTATGACGTACAATTCAGAAAGTTACCATGCTTGCAAATTAGTATGAGTAAATCTTGTTATCTTCCTATGGAGCTTTGTGTGATCTGTTAAGGACAAAAGTTTCTCGAGAGACTGATGGATGATCAGATGTCAAAAATACTCAAGATGGGTTGTCAAAGACCGAGAGAACGAAAAGCCATCATGAAAGGAAATGTTGGTCCTACAAGTGGTGACCAGGAAAAGGAATTCTAATTTCTTGTTCCTTCATATCCTTCTTCGCAATACTTCGATCTTGTCGAAAACAATGTTCATAACAATCGCGTCACACATTCACTCGTGTAACACAACAAATTGGAAAATAATGACAAAGTGAAGCTTCGCTTGAATCAACCTATCCACCAACCGGTATCCTCCTTTCTTCCCACTATTATTTTCATGTTGAAGATTAACTTTTTTGTTCTGTTACTTTGTTTAAGAGAAATATGAAGGTTGATAGCAAGAGTGATGTGAGGTACACGTTGAAAAATCAAGAGAGATGAGAGTAGTGGCATTTTGACTTTTTTTTTCTACGTTTGTTTGCCAGTACGTGAAACATCAAGAGAGGCAAAGTTTTTTATTTAGGTTGTGTGTATTGATGTAGTTTGGGCTTTAAGCCCATTAATATTGATTTTTACACACACACAAACGACTCTTACACTTTCCATTTTATATTTTTAATTATTAGTTCTTAATCATTTTTCTTTCTTATTTTGTATATTCTAAAACAAATACCAACAAACATTTTAATTTTTTTGATTATTTATTTACATTTTCATGTTTAAAAAAACAAAAATATTTAGTTATCTTTTGATTATTTATTTTATTTTCATATTTAAAAACCAAAAAATATTTTATTTTTCTTTTAAATATTTATTTTATCATTTGGTATTTTATATTAAAAAACTTTTTTAAAAAATTGTTGCATCTGTTGTTATTAGTTATTATGATCACACACTTGTTGATTATTCTTTAGCTTATTGATGATTTGTTGCTTGACCTATACTTCATTATGTTGTGTCATGAATGCAATAATCATGTTACACTTTTATCACCACTTTTTTTATTATTTATGAGTTGATTCGTGAGTAGTGATACTTGTATGCTCTTTATGTATTGGTTACTTAACTCTTGAAACTTTTTCAAACAAACAAGTATCAAACTTTAAACTTTAAATTTTATGTTCTTTATGTATTAGGTTCCTCTTTTAAAACTTAAAACTTTTTTATATAAAAACCTTGACATTAGGTCATTAAGTTTTCAAAAAAATTCTTAATAAATACTTCAAGACATCTTAAGCATATTCAAACGTTTTCATAAGACTGAAAGACATAAATCACACTCAAAACTTTTTCCACTTGGCTTTTCATTTTAAAATATTTTCTTAAAAGAGATTAGACATTATTCATCCTTAATTGAAATATAAATCTCCTACCTCATGATATTGTTGAGAAAGATGTTGACTCTTTTTCACTTGAGAGAGGTATGTGACATACTTGTTGATTATATATCCAAGTTGGAGCTCTTCTCTCAATGTGACACAAAGATCCATCTTCCATATGTTTGTGGTGGATTAGTTTAGTATTCTCCTTAAGATGACAACTTATATCTTCTTCATTAAAATCCACCATAACAAACCCCTTTTTATTTGTACCTCGAACTACGAGGTTTTGATCCTTTATTGGTACGTAGACACATGACTTTATGTCTTGTCAAACACAAAAACAATAAAAAACATTTCTCTCCTCATTTCCCTAATCTTTTTCAGCAAACACTTTTAACCTAACACAAACAATACAAGAGATTCATATAGGATACTATAGATACTTAGGGTGTTATTACCTTCCCTTAGTATAACCAACTCTCGTACCTTAGATCTCATCTTTTGTGTTGTGATCACAAACGATACCTTTCAACAAATCAAGATTGAGAAACAGAGTTCTTGGGTGAACAATGAAAACAGTTAGAACAAAGAGATAAAGAAGAAAGGATAAAGAAGAAAGAAGAAGAAGGATTAATGTAAATTGTTTTACTATTCACTTTCTCAATATTACAAAATATTACAAGTGAATCACATAATCTGACCATTCTTATCCTAATTAGCATTTTTACCACCCTTACAAAGATGAGATACTGGCACGCTATTTATAAGAAAACTATTAACCTAATGAGCTTTTACATACAGGCCCATTACACAAGCTAACTTAGGGAACAAACTAACTTAAACAATTAGGCTTACAAACAAGACTCAATTCGACAGACTAACTTAAGTTACAAGTTAATATATTTTGACAGCATGCTTGAACAGACTTCGACTACAGCATGCACAACTCTTGTTGAAATGTTAAGTTATCCTTGTCGACACTAAAGTTCAATCCAAAATACCACAATCTCCACCTTAGAACAAACTCTACACAAACAAGGGAGAAAACTAGCTTTCATCATCTCTGATCCTTTCAATGCTTCTAACAAACCCTCTTGAACAAGAAGGGCTTGCATCTTCAAGCGCCACAAACCAAAATCATTCATGTAACACCCCCTTCTATACCCCTAAAATAATCAAATAATTCACATAATAAAATTCATCAGAGTAAATTTGAAACATGGTATAAAAGAAGTGTGTCACATCATACACAAAATAACATACAACACCTGCTATATAAAGACATGCAACAGTAGGGTAGTTTTCAATTAAAGGAACTTCGTTCTTACGCCCACATGTCAACTTTTAAAATTAAGCGGAAGATTAAAACATTGAATCACTTAACACAAAATCATATAAATGCATAACATTCAGTTGATTCCTCATATCATTCATGTTTTACAAAACATTTGCCATCAGATACATATATAGATGTATCACAAAAGAATGATATACAAGTCTAACTACCCGGTGCTACATATCAGAGCAATCCGACAAAACAATGAAGATATACTTCACAAAAGACCTCCAGCAACTCTAATTTGCAATGCCTCATAGAGCATTATAAAACAGCAGAAGGGTGAGAAACATTATCAAAATAATCAATGCATATAATCACACACACACACACAGATATATATATATATATATATATATATATATATATATATATATATATATATATATATATATATATATATATATATATATATATATATATATATATATATATATATATATATATATATATATATATATATATATATATATATATATATATATATATATATATATATATATATATATATATATATATATATATATATATATATATATATATATATATATATATATATATATATATATATATATATATATATATATATATATATATATATATATATATATATATATATATATATATATATATATATATATATATATATATATATATATATATATATATATATATATATATATATATATATATATATATATATATATATATATATATATATATATATATATATATATATATATATATATATATATATATATATATATATATATATATATATATATATATATATATATATATATATATATATATATATACACACACACACACACACACACACACACACACACACACACACACAAGTATATAATACATATACTCCACATTTTCTCACCACAATTCATTACAATCATCATATACGCCATAACATATCTATAAACAAATATGGATAATCACCAAGCATGTTTCATTATGCATACATCCATAATCCTCAATTCAACAATTCACACACAAGCATACTTTCATATAACCATGATATCTATGCTATGTGACTCATGTAAAACTCATCAATTCTCACCAATCCCCCTTGAGATTATGGGTACATCATTGTACCCCACCAGGAACAACACCCCGGTCATTCTACCCCGGTGATTATTTCACTAGGAACGAAACATAGTCATTATACCCCATTGATTACTCCACTAGGAACGATATCTCATCATTCTACCCCAGTGTACAAGACCATATCGCTATAACTCACTAGGAACAACATCTCGTTATTCTACCCTAGTGATTACTCCACTAGAAACAACATCTTGTTATTCTCCCCTAGTGTTCACTCCACTAGGAACAACATCTTGTTATTCTACCCTAGTGTTCACTCCACTAGGAACAACGTCTTGTTATTCTACCCTAGGGAAAGCGAGTCTATATCATTTATACTTCACTAGAAACAACATCTCGTTGTTCTACCCTAGTGAGAACGACTCATGCATATACACATATCCTCAATATTTATCATCATTGTTACTAAACAATGCACATATAATCACAATATATTCTCATGCATTCCTCACACACAATCGCATGCAACACATATCCATACACAATGTTATGCCAACGACAAAGAACTCAATCACGCTCATCATGCATTTTCAATTTAATTTGAACAATGCATATATGTATATTTGTCAAAAGACCATATTTCACAATCTAGGATTCACGCCATAAGGCTACCCACAGCATAACATACCACAACGGTACACAATTATTCATTTCGATAAGAATTAAACATAATTGAACCAAACAAATAACCATGGGATGGAAAACACGTGAAATGGAAATTGTTGTCACATTCGCTACCCTTCGCCTGACGAAGCATTTGGCGAATGCTCGCTGCCTCATTTGCTTGGCGAACATAGTCAGTAGCTACTGGAAGTATTCGCTACCACTCGCTCATTCATTCGCCTGGAGAACCTTCGCCACCTTCCTTCGCCTGGCGAACACGCCAGCAAAGACTGGGTTTTGCTTCTGTAATGGTTCGCCAGCCACTCGCTGGGATTCGCCTGGCGAAGCTTCGCTTCTGCTCGCCTCGCGAATCTGCGAACTCAGAACCCTATACTGTCCAAAATCACCCAATCCTCATAAAATCGACCGATTCCATTCCAATCAACTCCAATAGCCTTAGCCCAACATCACCCGACTAAACTACGCCATTAATTTCAGATTTCAACTGTTTAAACTCGGTTTCTACCGATTAAACTCATTTCTGCCCTAAAATGGGAAATGAGTAGAAACCCCCCAACAAATCTAAACCAATCCAACAAAACACATACATAATCATAAACATTGATAGAATGACAACATTTCATACCCTTACCTTGATTAAATCGATGCTTGAGAGTTGTTCTAGAGCTTTTCCAACTTTTCCTCTTTTCCTTCTCTTTTCTCCTCTTTCTCCTTCTTTCTCTATTCTTTCCCTTATGTTTTTATCTTTCTCTTTTCTTTCCATTTTTCACTTATGTCTTTTCCTTCTAATTCTCTCCAAAATCTATTAATTCATTTAATTAGTCATTCATTAATTAAACAATCCTCATAAATCATTTAATTAATATAAATAATTAATTATATTAATATAAATAATTAATTATATTAATATAAATAATTAATTATTGAAAAATTGGGCTGTAACAACCCTCCCCCACTTTAGGAATTTTCGTCCTCGAAAATGTTACCTGATTCAAACAGCTCTAGATAAGACTCCATCATCTGGCTCTCAAGTTTCCAAGTCACATTTCCACCAGGTGGTCCTCCCCAAGCGACCTTCACCAAAGCAATCTCTTTGCCTCGAAGTTGCTTCAACTTCCGGTCCTCTATCCGCATAGGTGATGTCTCCACAGTCAAATTATCTTTCACCTACACATCATCTACTTGGACTGCATGAGACGGATCCGCAATGTATTTCCTCAACTGAGATACATGGAATACGTCATGAAAATTAGCAAGCGACGGTGGCAAAGCAACATGATAGGCTACCTCTCATATCCTCTACAAAATCTGATAAGGACCAATAAAACACGGCATCAACTTACGCGACTTCAATGCCCTACCCACACCAGCCATCGGAGTGACTCGAAGAAATACATGATCTCCCTCTTGAAATTCAAGTGTTTTCCTCCTCTTGTCATGATAACTCTTCTGACGACTCTGAGAAATCCTTATCTTTTCTTGGATCATCTTGATCTTATCAGTAGTCTGCTGAACTATCTCAGGTCCAACTACAGAACTCTCTCCCGACTCATACCAACATAACGGTGTCCTACAACGTCTACTATACAGTGCCTCAAAAGGTGCATACCAATACTCGAGTGAAAATTGTTGTTGTAAGTAAATTCAATCAAAGGCAATTAGCTATCCCAAACTCCTCCCTTCTCCAACACACAAGCTCTCAAAAGATCCTCAAGTGACTTAATCATTCTCTCAGTCTGACCATCGGTCTGTGAATGATAAGCAGAACTCAACCACAACTTCGTACATAAAGCACTTTGCAAACTCTCCCAAAATATCGAAGTAAACCTCAGATCTCTATCTGACACAATGCTAGACGGAATACCATGCAAACTGACAATCCTTTCAATGTACAGCTTTGCCAATTTCTCCAACGGGTAATCCATTCACATAGGAATAAAGTGAGTAGATTTGGTCAATCTATCCACAATAACCCATATAGCCTCAAAATTACTCGGCATTCTCGGTAAACCAGACACAAAATCCATAGAAATGTTATCCCATTTCCACTTAGGAATAAACAACGGCTGCATCAAACCCGACGGTTTCTAATGCTCAATCTTTGACTTCTGACAAGTCAAACAAGAATACACAAACTCGACAATATCTTTCTTCATACGAGGCCATCAAAATACTTTTCTCAAATCTTGATACATCTTAGTAGCACCCGGATGAATACTCAATCCACTAAGATGCCCTTCTTCAAGAATACTCTTCTTCAGCTCAACAACATCAGGAACACAAACACTATCACGACATCGTATAATACCGTTTTCATCAATCCGAAAATCACCACCTTGACCTTGATTGTTCAAACTCAACCGATCAACTAAACTCAAATCAGATTTCTGTCCTTCTCGAATTTCGTCAAGGATACCACTAGTAATCTTCAACATACCAAGCTTAATTCCATAAGAAGTCTTCTCACACACCAAACTCAAATCACGAAATTGCGCAATCAATTCCAACTCTTTTACCATCATCATCGACATGTGCAATGATTTCCTACTCAATGCATCAGCTACCACATTTGATTTACCCGGATGGTAATTCAAACCAAAATCATAATCCTTCAGAAGTTCCAACCATCTTCTTTGCCTTGAATTCAATTCTTTCTTATCAAAGAGATACTTCAAACTCTTATGATCACTAAACACCTCAAATCTCGAACCAAACAGATAATGCCTTCAAAGCTTCAGCACAAATACAACGGCGGCCAACTCTAAGTCATGTGTCAGATAATTCTTCTCATGCACTTTGAGTTGCCTCAAAGCATAAGCTACAACTTGGTTATTTTGCATCAACGCACCTCCTAAACCCATCAAAGAAGCATCACAATACACAACAAACGGTTCTTCCGGATTCGGAAAAATCAAAACAGGAGCTGTCGTCAATCTTCTCTTAAGCTCTTGGAAACTTCATTCACACTTCGCATCCCAAACAAAAGCTTGATCTTTCCTAGTAAATTGCATCAACGGAAATGATAACTTGGTAAATCCTTCAATGAATTTCCGATAATAACTTGACAAACCAAGAAAACTTCTAATCTCAAAAACTGATATCGGAGTCTCCCATTGCGATACCGCTTCAACCTTCGACGGATCAACTGCAATACCTCTACTCGAAATCACGAGACCAAGGAAACTCACTTATTTCAACCAAAATTCCCACTTAGAAAGCTTAGCATACAACTACTTCTCTTTCAACACAGATAGCACAATCTTCAAATGCTCGACATGCTCTTCTTCATTCTTCGAATAGACCAAAATGTCGTCAATGAATACAACCATAAACTTGTTCAAATAAGGATGGAAAATCCTATTCATGTACTCCATAAATACACCTGGTGCATTAATCACACCAAATGAAATTACAGAATACTCATAATGCCCATACCTCGTCCTAAAAGCAGTCTTCCGAATATCCTCAGCCTTCACATGAATCTGATGATACCCAGATCTCAGATCTATCTTACTAAACACACTTGCACCAACCAACTTATCCATTAAATCATCAATCCTCGGAAGTGGATATTTATTCTTGATAGTCACCTTGTTCAATTGCCTATAATCCACACAAAGTCTCATAAAACCTTCCTTCTTCTTAACCAACAACATTGGTGCACCCCACGGTGACACACTCGGAAGAATAAATCTATTATCAAGTAGATCTTCAAGTTGACTCTTCAACTCTTTCAATTCCTACGTGGACTTACGATACGAAGCCATCAATATCGGACTAGTTCCAGGAATCAAGTCGATCGTAAACTCCACTTCTCGTTCCGGCGGTAAATCTCTTATCTCATCAGGAAAAACTTCCGGAAAATCACGAACAATTGGTAAAGTTGCCATCAACATAAATACCTTCACACCATCTTGCACTGATTCCTTCACCTGCTTTGCGGTCATAAACCAATCTCTTTCCTCATTAGATTCAGGAAAAATAACCGTCTTGTCAAAACAGTTAATATAAACATGATTGAATTCCAACCAATTCATCCCAAGAATAACATCAAGTTGGTCTAAGTGAAGACACACTAAATCAACCCCAAAGTCTTTACCAAAAATACTCAACGGACAATTTAAACACACATACGGGGTAGTTACCGAACCCATAGCAGGAGTGTCAATAACCATACTATTGTCCATAACAGACAACTCAAGATTCAATCTCTTAACATAATCCAAGGAAATAAAATAATGTGTAGCTCCAGTATCATTATAGCGATCAAAGGTATACCATTAATGAAGCACGTACCTCGAGTCAATCGATCATCACTAACAATCTCAGATCCTGATAGAGCAAACACTTTCCCACTCCCTTGAGTCTTCTTTGGCTTGTTACACTTGGTACTAATGTGCCCTTGCTCACCACAGTTGTAGCAAGTCACATTCATACCGCTTCTGCACTCAAAAGCCTTGTGGCCTGGCTTGCCACACTTGAAACACTTCCGCTCAACACCCATGTGTCGCTACTGCGAAAATCGGCGCCGGCTGACAGAAGAGTCGCCACCGTGCGTTATTTATCCCACGGGAGGGAAAGGAAACGCTCAGAGTAAACCTCGCACAACATGGGAAAGGTATGGTCGTCGCAACCAAAACCTGGATTCGGGAGTCGGTTACGCAAGGGGAAGGTATTAGCACCCCTCACGTCCGTCGTACTCGACGGGATCCACGCTTGTTTTCGGGTATGGATTGTTATTCTATCTAAACTAAGGGTTAAGGGTTAAAAAGAAAATAAAATGAAAATAAAAATGACTCGGCAAAGTATCACACTTTATGCCTACGTATTCCCGCCTGGAACGAGAAATCAGAGTCAACGTAGTTCGCCTACCTACGGGAAAGGAGGGGAAGGTTGCTCGCTAGGATATCACATCCTATGCCTACGTACTTTCATACAGCATGAAAGATCAGAGCAAACGTAGTTCGGACCACGTACGACACAAGTCTGTCTGTTGTTTTTTATGAAAAATCTCACCTTAAACAAGGATTTTCTTATTGCAAAAGGTTGATGTCTGTTCAAATCTTTTGACGGAAGAAATGAATTAATCTCTGTTATAACCTTTATTAATGTTTTTCTGTTGTTTTGAAGGAAGAAGAGATGACACTCTACAAATCCTAGGGTTAAAAGGGAATAAAATCTACCCTAATGTTATCATGCATGGGTTAACTCCTAATGTCTATCATGCTCCTCTCTTGCACAGAGAGAAACAGAGATCCTACGGGATAAGCGGAAACAGAAACAATATCAGATATATACAGTAAAGCAGTAAAATGCATGGATGCAGCAATACAAGCGAGGCAAGGGAGTCCCACTCAACCTCGAACCTAGAAAACAATAGGCAAAAGTGAACAGGATTCACTTTCAACCCAACAGGGTAAACAGCAAACAATACAGTCCAGAAAACCAATCAATACATCAGGAATGAAATACAGCAAAAATAAACAGCCACAGCAGCTCTGCAAGCAACATCTGACTTCTAGCTTCAGCAAGCATCAATCTCCATCTCCATAGTCTTCAGGCAAGGGCTTTGGTCACCAATCTTCAGTCTACAATGGCTTTCCTTCAAGTCTCATCCTCCAAGCTGAGGGATCAATCACCAGAGTGAATTGGGCGTTAAGCAATTAGTTGACTACCAAGGGTGGCAAACCAACTGCTACTAACACATAAGATATTTTCCCTCAAGAGTTCTATCCCCTAGACAATAGCACCAAGCCTTCCAAAGGAAGGGGGTGAGTGTCTTGGAGAGACTCTGTATCACAGAGAGGAATGGAGGCAGTCAAAGCCTTCCATGTTTGAGAATCAAACTTTCTAATCTAGAGCTCTGCCTAGCTCCTAAACCCTAGTCCCCTCAACAGCTGCTAGCAGGAATCTCCTTATCAACTCTAGAAGTTGGTCTTCAAGTTCTGGATCTCCAATGGCTTCAACATCATCAGTCTTCAGCTTCCCCAATCCCCAGACAGTCCCAATACCCACACAGACAAATCAGTAATCCCTGGAGGGCACACCACACCAATCAACCACATATAGCAGTATATACTAATAGCAGTAGGGGAATCCTGGTGATTTCTAAGGGGATCTATCCTATACCCATAACCCCTATAGTCCATACCCCAAAAAATCAAATTAAACTATCCTAAAAGAATTAAACTATTTCACCTAAGTTGACTTAAAACCCTAAGTTTGTTCATGTTGTTCACACCTACACTAATCACCTAAAATTAATTCCTAAAAATATGAACTAAATTGCATTCACAAACTATCAATGTCTATTAACCAACCTAAAAAGAATGGACAAAAAATATTAAAGCAACTAGTAGAACAAAAATTATCAAAATCATGTATGAAATTAAACTATTTAAAATGCTATTTATTTGGAAAATATGGGAAAAATATCAAATAAAAAATAAAATGCAATTTTTATTTTTTATAATTTTCTAGACTCTTCAAAGAAAATTATGCAAAAAGAATTATTGAAAAATAATGTTTTTATGATTTATTATGATTTTTAGAAAATGCATGAAAAATGAAGAAAGAAATTAAAATGAAAATATAAAGAAATAGAAGGAGGGGGTATGAAAAGTAAAAAGACAATTGATATGCGTTGGGCCCAGCAAGAGTGGGGGTGCGGATAACAGAAATGGCCCACCAGTACACTTTAATGAAACGCATCGTTTCATTATTTTGAAATTTGCCTCCAAATTCAGATTGAATGTGGAACGTTAGATCCTTGGTCAAGTCAAGGTTTTCCACCAGATCCAAGGGCCCACGTATCGTCTTCCTCCTCCAACCATTAGGGTTTCAGAACATAATCACCATGCAAGCACTTTCGAGCTCATCATTCTCCCTCCTCACTCATCCAAACGCCACGATCTCAACACCAAAACTGCTCCACTCTTCACCCTCTACAAGATCCTAACCCTGGATTTTGCTGAATCTCAATGTGTAATCAAACCCGATGGCTAGAATACCCTGGTACCACTGCATTACACCTGGTGTGCATGATAATCAAACTTGCCAACTCTTGCACTAATGCCCTCAACACATTGCACTGACTATTCTGAACTAATCTATCATGATTATCATCTCCTAAACTAGGGTTTCTTGCTCATCAAAGTTTCATCACTCTGCCATCAAACTTCATATAACCTTCTCTAGATCTCATGAATCAATTCCCTATGGTCTCTAATCAATCCTATCTTAACCACATGATCTATAACAGCATAACTAAGGAGATTCGAAGGGTTTTGCATACCTTGCAAGTGATGATGGCAGAGGTAGTTGTGCTGCAATTCAAGACTTGTAATGGCTTCTAGATACTCCTCCAATGGTGCTGATTCTTCTGTTTGCAATGGTAGTTGCTCAATCTTCTTGAATTACTCTATCCCCCTCTTCATGCAAGTTGGAGTGTAAGCTTGGATCACCTTCACCAGCCACGAATTCCTTCCAATTTCCTTTGCCAAATTCTCTATGATAATGGTGGATGATGATGATAACAGAGACTAAGATGATTGATGAAGCTTTAATGGAGTTTGGATAGGAAATGCAAATTGGAGTGAAGGATTCAAAGTAATGTTTGCAATCTCAAAGAATCACCAACCAATGCACAAGTGGCTTCATTTCATTATATAGATGATTACTAACAGCTTGAGAAGTTTCTAGATTGATCCTAGAGGGATCTAGAAACTTGTGGAACTTTCATGAATTTATCATTTGGTGGTATCTTGAATCATCTCTTATCATGCATACACCTTGGGTAAATTTGAGTGAAAATCTCCTTTCATGATATATTAGGAGTGCATGTATGAAAAACCAATCTTTTCCTTGCCTTGTGTGAAGATTTGCAATGGTTCCTTAATATGCAAGCATGGACTTTACAAAGTAGCCCTCATTTTAAGGCCTCAAATCAAAAATCTATTTGAACCAATGTTTCTAAAATGATGTTGGGAATCAATTTGGTATATTGTATGGCCCATATTGGACTTGTAGATCTCTCAAACCATTTTCCAACTTGAACTTTTTCAACTTATATGCCTTTTTTAAGTCACTTTTCACCAACTTTTATCAAGTCTTGTTCCATGCATTTCCAAACTTCCATGACTTCTTTTCTTGACTTAAAATGGCATTTTGAGCAACTTTTATGTTGGGAAGTTTTTCATTTGAAGCTCCCTTGTATGAGTTTTGTGCATAGGCTAAGAATGACCTGTAATCCTCAGATGACCAAAATACCCTTTGCTTGCCAAGACCATAAGTAAAGTTATACAAATCATATGAAGGCATACTATACCATTCTAGAAAGCTAAGACAATAAGGAACAATTATTATGTTGACCATAAATTCATTTGAAATCCCCTTGAGGGGTAAAAATTGCTTGGAAGTCAAGTCACTTTCACAGACAAAATTTCAGATACCTCAGATGACCTGTAACTTGCAAGGACCATAACTTGAGTTCTATAAATCTCCTTGATGTCTTCCACCACTCAAATTAAAGGTCTTGAGATCCTCTACAAGTTCCATGTTGTCCAAGGATTCATTTGAAGCTTGCATTTTGACTTATCTTGCTTGAAAATTTGACCTAAATTAGGGGATTTTACACAGAAACCCTAATTTAGAAACTCCCCTTCTCCTTAATTTCTCTTGATTTCTTCTTAGCATATCATCATATCCTTATTATTCATGTCAAATGATGAACCCCACATCTCTTCAATAGACCTTAATGCCTTTCAATCAATCAATTGACCTAGAGTTGACCTAGAGTTGACCCCAGATGAAACCCTAGTTGACTGTCTTCAACTGCAATTCTTGTGACCATACCAATGACTTGTCTCCTTCTCCAAATGACTTTATAAGTCCTCCAAGATGTCTATATGCTCCCCATGCCTTCAATTCACAGCTCATACTTTCCTTGATGATCCCCAGACACCCCCAGTTAGGAGATATACTCAATGCTTGATCTAATGACTTCTCCCACTTTCAAATTCTTTTCTGATGACTTGAATGAGATTGAAATAACCTCTTGATAGGCTTCCAGAGATGAGAATAATGATTGGTCCCCTGTTGAATGATTGGCTATGCTTGTGCTATGCAGATGATTAGACTATGTACATGACTCTATATGCAAATGCTAATGATATTGAAACATAAACCAAGTGAATAAGGTTGAGCAAATTTTAGGGTGCAACAGCTGCCCCTATTCAAGCGACTTGGACCCGATTGGGTGAAGAGCCCGGAGCCTTCAGACATTCGTGGTACGAGACGGTTGAATACTAAGAACCCAGAAATTTGCCAACCGCAGAAATAAACTGCGCCACTGCTTGGGGAACGACATTCATCAGCTGAATCTGACTGTTACGACAAACCACTGATCTCGTAGCGACCGTGCTGGGGATTACTCGTCTTTCCACGTAAGGAATAACCGTTCCACGTTAGGAATAACACTGTCCATGTTAGGATTCACCTTTCCACGTAAGGAATGAACTTCTACTTCTTCAAACTCTTCCACGTAAGGAATACGTTTTCTTTTGAACCTGTCCACGTCAGGACTAAACCTCTTCCACGTCAGGAATACACTCTTTCTTTCCACGTCAGGAATACAAGCCTCTTTCCACGTAAGGAATACTATCTTTCCACGTAAGGAATCACATTTCGATTTGAATCCGTCCACGTAAGGACCCCAATCTTTCCACGTAAGGAATATAATCTCAATCGGTCCATGTTAGGACTCCAACTTGATATGTCCACGTAAGGACTCCATCTTTCCACGTAAGGAATCACCTCTTTCCACGTAAGGAAACCACGATCTTTCCACGTCAGGAATAACTTTCTTCTGGATCTGTCCGCGTCAGGACCACACTTTCCACGTAAGGAATAACTTTCGTTCCACGTAAGGAATCACAATCTCTTTTCTCAATCTGTCCGCGTCAGGACTAAGCTTTCCACGTAAGGAATCAATCTCCTTCCCCGTAAGGAAACCATTTTCTTTACCCATAAGGAAAACAATTTGATATGTCCACGTAAGGACTCGATCTTTCCACATGAGGAATATATTGCTCTTCCGTGTAAGGAATAACTCGTCCACGTCAGGACCCATGTTTCGTCTAGATTTGTCCACGTCAGGACTCACCTCTCGACTCGCTGAGGAAATAAACTTTGTCCACGTCAGGACTCATGCGCCTTCGACCCGCTGGGAAGTGAGATTTTGTCCACTTCAGGACTCAAATCTCAACCTGCTGAAGTAATAGGACCTGTCCACGTCAGGACTTGCGCGTCTTCGACTTGCTGGGGAAATAAACCCCGTCCACGTCAGGACACACTCATTGCCACCAACACGAAGAAGGATAAATTCGTCCACGTCAGGACTCTCGTATCTTGTCATCGCGAAGAACTATAAGCTTGTCCCCGTAAGGACGCACATTTCACCATTACGAATAGAGACATATGCTGGAAATAAAATGGTCCACGTCAGGACTCCAACACGAAGAGTAACCAACCTTGTCAACGTTATGACTTCATACTCAATCAATACTGAGAACTCGAATCTGTCCATGTCAGGACTAACACATATCGTCACCCGGAAGAAATGTCCACGTCAGGACTCCACATTCCATCAATTCTGAGAAATCGAACCCGTCCACGTTAGGACTAGCACCTCCTATCAGCCCAGGGAAATAAAACTTGTCCACGTTAGGACCCCGCTTCTCTAGCACAAAGAAAACTCGTTGATAGAATTGTCCACGTTAGGACTCATCCTTCCATTGGTCTGCAAACTTTTTATCACTGATGTTACAGCAGCTTTGAGGCTGACTCCACTGGGGATACTTGGAAACCAAACTTCCGGACGCCTGTTCTGATGCCCGGAGGCCACTTCTGAAATTCTGGTTCATGAAACCTTTTGATGACAAATAACTCTGCTTGGGAATAAAGAGAGACTTATCCTGGTAACTCTGTGGGGAATACTGCCGAAACTGACATTATCATTGAATATCTCATGCCGAGATCTTGAGTGTTTGGTAGTTCATTTGAGCAAGGGCTCTTTCTACCTGCAAGAGAAACAATACTTGAAACAAACGGTTAGCCGACCTAGTTTATGTTTCACAATGCATGTGTTTGACAATGATGCAATGCTCCATTCGTCATGGAAATGCTACGCTTTTATTTGGTGAATGCAAGTATGACCCTATATGCCAATGCAATTGCAGACTCGAACTGATACAGAAACTGCTTCAGCAAAATAAATGCTGAAGATAATGCCAACTCCGTTGGGGATAGCCAGATGCTACAGAACTATCCCAGCAAAATAAATGCTGGGAGGGTGAAGTCGACTCAGCTGGGAAATTGGGAACTCGATACAACACACCTTGTTGAAGTAACACCCTGCTGGGAATATAATTCTGCTGGAGAATGGCAGATGCGCTTGGTATGATTGGACTTCTGCTGGAGAGTGAACTGATATCACATAGTATTTTGACAAAATAAATGCCAGGACTCGCACCACCTCTGTCGGGGAGAGCCTTAATCTTCGAGTTCCACTGGGAGGAATGGAAATACTTGCTGGAAAGAGAACTCCGCTGGGGATGGGATGATTCTCTTGGGAAAATTAACTGACTCCGCTGGGGGAGAGTAAATGACCCTGCGGGGAAAGGTAAACTGCCTGAATACAGCTCACCAATCTGAAATATTAATCTTCTGAGGCTAAACCCCTCTGCTTGAGATAAGGAATCCTTCTGAGAGACACCATACTGCCTGAACACAGCCTATAATTTTGGAATCGCCAATTCCGCTGAGAATAAATGGCTTTGTTGGAGCATGCCCTCTGGATAAGCTACGACCAGTTGGGGAATTCTATCCTTCTTCAGGAAGAACATGCATGACCTGTGTGGGGATCGAGTCCTTCGCTATTGCAACCTTTTGGTCATCTTCCTCGTACGGCTATGCAACCTGCAACAACACAATCAAGACAAGACACGCCTTTGCAACCAAATCGATTCAGGTTAGTGACGTTATTTTCAGTTAATTCAAAGCTTTAGCAATTGTTGGCAAGGGCCAGTGATGTTATACACATGCTAGTTTCAATAAACTTAGGCGTTTTATCATGCACAAAACAGTAAAGAACCAGCATCAAGTACTGAATAGCATATTTTATTGATTGGGCCCCTGAATGGGCGGAGTTTTGTACATGGGATGTAACTCCTGAAATGAGGAAGCTACGCAAAGCAAATATACACGTATGCACAAGAAGCATAAATATTTTGACAAATTAAATTTTGTACACATGTCGGCAACGGGATGCAGACGAACACCACGAACTGATCCTCCTATGACTCATCCGACTCTAATGCTTTCCCGGTATTCACGCTTCCGAAGAGATTGTATCTGATAATCGACCCCTCAGGTATATTCCCCGCACCAATGCTCAATGCAGTATCAAATTCGGACTGCAGCCATTTGCTTTTCAAATCCCTAACTTTTGCGTGAACCGCCCTTTACGGGTTTTCAGTTCACCGGGATACCCTTTTTTGCCGAAGCCGCCCAGTGTAGGTTTTCAACTTCGCGGGTGTACATTTCTTCACTTTTATCCCTAACTTTTTCCCGAACCTTTTATTCTGTTTTTGGTTCGTCAGGATGCCCCATTTTTGCCTGGACTCTCTTTTTTCTGTCCAGCGGGTCTATTTTAAGCAAAGTATTTTTTAACTGCGTCCGAATTTACAGGTGACGTGAAGTCTTCACCGTCCATAGTGGACAACAACAACGCTCCTCCTGAAAAGACTTTCCTGACAACGTATGGCCCTTTGTAGTTGGGGGTCCACTTGCCCCTGTGATCTGCTTGCGGCGGGAGAATCCTTTTTAGCACAAGGTCGCCCGTCTGAAAGCTTCGCGGATGTATCTTCTTGTCATACGCTTTCTTCATTCGGCTCTGGTACAAACGACCATATGCTAGAGAAGCTAGTCTCTTCTCATCCATCAAACTCAGTTGATTCAACCTGTCTTTTACCCATTCTGCCTCGTCCAGCTGAATGTCTCGCAATACCCTCAGAGAAGGGATCTCAACTTCCAATGGTAATACCGCCTCCATTCCGTATACTAACGAGAACGGGGTTGCCCCGGTTGATGTGCGTACCGTCGTACGATAACCGTGCAATGTGAAGGGTAGCATCTCATGCCAATCCTTATAGGTCACCACCATTTTCTGAACGATCTTCTTGATATTCTTATTGGCCGCCTCAACGGCGCCATTCATCTTGGGTCGGTACGGGGAGGAGTTGTGATGTTCGATCTTGAAATTCTGACAGAGCTCCTTCATCATTTTGTTGTTCAGGTTTGAACCATTATCCGTGATTATCCGCTCGGGGATCCCATATCGGCAAATGATATCTCTCTTGATGAATCTGGCCACCACTTGCTTAGTTACGTTTGCGTAAGACGCCGCTTCCACCCACTTGGTGAAATAATCGATTGCTACCAGAATGAACCGGTGCCCATTAGAAGTCGTCGGCTCGATCTTTCCAATCATATCGATTCCCCACATCGAGAAGGGCCATGGCGATGACATCACATTTAGAGGACTCGGAGGCACATGGATCTTATCAGCATAAATTTGGCACTTGTGGCATTTCCTCGCAAACTTGAAACAATCAGTTTCCATAGTCAGCCAAAAATAACCTGCCCGCAGCAGCTTTCTCGTCATAGCATGCCCACCCGCATGCGTACCAAAGGTACCTTCGTGTATTTCTCCCATGAGCTGCTTTGCCTCTCTTTCGTCTACACAACGCAACAGCACCAAGTCGTGGTTCCTCCTGTACAAGACACCATCTGGATTCAAATAGAAATTACCCGCTAATCTCCTGAGAGTCTTTTGATCTTGACTGGATGCCCCAGCCGGATACTCTTTATTCTTCAGGAAGTTAAGGATATCAAAATACCATGTTTTGTCGTCGGATGCTTCATCAATAGCAAATACGTAAGCCGATCTGTCAAGCCGAGAGATAATGACTCGGGGAGCCTCGTTCCAGAAGTTGACTTTGTACATGGAAGACAAAGTGGCCAGGGCGTCAGCCATTTGATTCTCTGCCCGCGGCACATGATGCAACTCAACCTTGTCGAAGAAAGGCAACAATCTCCTCGCATAATTCATGTAATGTATCAAGTTGGGCTGACGCGTCTCCCATTCCCCTTTGATTTGGTTCACCACCAGAGCTGAGTCTCCGTATACGTCTAGATTCTTGATTCGCAAATCAATGGCTTCTTCGAGCCCCATTATACAAGCTTCGTATTCGGCCTCATTATTGGTAACTGGAAAGGTCAATCGGGCAGTGAACGGGATGTGCGACCCGTGTGGAGTAGTAATGATTGCCCCTATTCCGCTACCGTAAGCATTCACAGCTCCGTCAAATATCAACTTCCATTTGGAACCCAATTCTGGTCCTTCGTCTGGCAACGACTCTTCACAATCCTTCATCTTTAGGTACATGATATCCTCGTCAGGAAAATCAAACCTCATCGATTGGTAATCTTCAATAGGCTGCTCCGCCAGATACTCAGACAGCACACTCCCCTTTATAGCTTTTTGCGAGACGTATTGGATGTCATATTCAGTCAAGACCATCTGCCAACGGGCAATTCTCCCTGACAACGCCTGCTTTTCGAATACATATTTGATAGGATCCATCTTCGAGATGAGCATGGTTGTATGATTCAGCATGTATTGCCTCAGACGCTTGGCGGCCCAGGCTAGCGCGCAACAAGTTTTCTCAAGCATTGAGTATCGAGATTCACAATCTGTAAATTTCTTACTCAAGTAGTAGATTGCATGCTCTTTTCTTCCTGTCTCGTCGTGTTGACCGAGAACACAACCCATGCTTCCCTCCAGAACCGTCAAATACATGATCAAGGGTCTCCCTGCCACTGGGGGTATCAAAATAGGAGGCTCCTGCAAATACTGCTTTATTTTATCGAACGCTTTTTGACAGTTTTCGTTCCACGTCACAGCTTGATCTTTCTTCAACAGCTTGAATAATGGTTCACACGTGGCAGTTAGGTGAGATATGAACCGAGCGATGTAGTTCAACCTCCCTAAAAACCCGCGCACCTCTTTCTCTGTTTTAGGCGTCGGCATTTCTTGAATCGCTTTTATTTTAGCAGGATCGACCTCTATTCCTCTTTTGCTTACGATAAACCCCAGCAGTTTACCCGATCTCACCCCGAAGGTGCATTTGTTAGGGTTCAGCCTCAGCCTGAACTTCCTAAGCCTTTTAAATAACTTCAACAGATTCACCAGATACTCTTCCTCCGTCTGGGATTTGGCAATCATATCATCAACATAAACTTCGATCTCTTTATGCATCATATCATGAAAAAGAGTCGTCATCGCACGCTGATATGTTGCCCCAGCATTTTTCAAGCCAAAGGGCATCACTTTGTAACAAAATGTTCCCCAAGGCTTTATGAAGGTAGTCTTCTCCATGTCCTCTGGCGCCATTTTAATCTGGTTATAGCCTGAAAAGCCATCCATGAAGGAGAATACGGAGTATTGAGCAGTATTATCAACTAGCACGTCAATATGAGGAAGTGGAAAATCGTCTTTTGGGCTTGCTTTATTCAAATCTCTATAATCCACGCACATTCGGACCTTGCCATCTTTTTTCGGCACTGGTACGATGTTAGCAACCCATGAGGGATACTTTGTCACAGCCAGGAAACCAGCGTCCCACTGTTTTTGAACTTCCTCTTTGATCTTTACTGCCATATCTGGTCGAGTTCTGCGAAGCTTTTGTTTGACGGGCGGGCATTCTTCTTTCAGTGGCAGGCGGTGTACAACCATATCTGTATCGAGTCCTGGCATATCTTCATACGACCAAGCGAATACATCACTATACTCCCGGAGCATTTCAACCAGTCTTCGCTTGATATCATTCTGCAGTGCGGCACCGATACGAATGTTCTTCTCAACCCCTTCCGACCCCAAATTGATAATTTTGATGACCTCGTCGTGAGGCAGAATGGCTCTTTCCTCTTGCTTCACCAACCAAGACAGTTCTTCAGGAACGTCACTATCTTCGACAACCTCTTCCTCGGCCTGAAATACCGGATGCTCAAAGTCGTGACGAGTCATAGGCGGTTCAAGGATGTCATCTGAAAATGTTATCCTGCAAAAGGAATGGTTAAGTGCTTCAAAATGCGTATAAAGCGAATAACCACGTTGCCATTTTATTGAAAAATATAAAACAAGAAAGACAGGGATTACAGTATTTGCACATGAAAAACGCCATTTATTTAATGATTAACACGCAATGTTCATAACAACACAGCCCTAAGCAAATCCTGATGCCCCGGGCAAGACATCAGATTATTCCACAATTAATAAAGCAAAGCATTACTGTTTAAGAGTCACAGGAACAAGCTCCTGAATGGACCAATTGCACAGTCCTTGTCCTGGCGTGCTTGGCTGAATCCAGGCATCCATATCACAGTCGCTGTCTCCTTCGTCAGACTCCGAAGCAGCGTTGATGGTTTCATGACATACTCCACTGGCAGAGATGGTTATTGGCCCTCTGAAACGGGGTGCCCCCACAGCGGGTGCTGATGACGACGGTTGGTATCCCAGCCCGAATCGGTCCATCTTCACAGGAATGTCCAGCACTTTGCCCCAGCCCTTTGCTTCTCCTGCCTCCACTAGAGCTTGAGCTTCTTTATACGATGAGACGACTATCTCCGACGCTTTGCTCGGCCTGGGACTTTTGTCCTTGACACGCAACCCTTCAAATGCTTGGCAGGGTGTTTCGTGGATCTCTCCGTCGACCTCCACATATTTAAATGACGACAGATGGCTGACCAGGATGTCTTCTTCTCCGCATACGGTGACTACGCTGTCTCCAACCATATATTTTAACTTCTGATGCAGGGTAGACGTGACTGCCCCAGCCCCATGAATCCAAGGTCTTCCGAGCAAGCAGCTATACGCAGGCTGTATATCCATGATATAAAATTCTGTTGCAAATACCTCCGGCCCCACCTGTAGAGGCAATGTGATCGATCCAAAGACTGTTCTTCGCGTGCCGTCAAAGGCTCTAACTACCAAGTCACTGGGCGTGCACAGGATTCCCCTGACATCCAGCTTCATCATCGCTTTCTTGGGCATCACATTCAGAGACGATCCGGTGTCGACCAATACATGCGACATTACTGATCCTCTACATTCGACAGATATGTGCAGCGCCATATTATGATCTCTCCCTTTCGGGGTCAAATCGAAGTCGGTAAAGCCTAAGCTGTGGCCGGCATTCACATGTGCCAGCACTCCTTCCAGCTGATTCACGGAGACGTCTTGGGGTACAAAGGAAGTATCTAGGACTTTCAACAAAGCATTTCTGTGGGCTTCCGAACACAAGAGCAATGACAAGATGGATATTTTGGACGGCGCCTGTTGCAGATGCTCCACAATCTTATAATCACTTTTCCGAATCAAGCGCATGAACTCTTCTACCTCTTTCGACGCTGATTCTTTTTCGCTTGCTTGCACTGGGACATTCTCCACCATTTTCCCCTTTCCTTTCGCTAGTCTTTCGGCCTCCACTTCAGGTGATATAAAGATCCTACCACTCCTTGTCATACCTCCTGAACCAACAACGTTATCCACAGTCTCGGCTGGCTGCTTATTAACATCAATCTTTATCCCGTCACAATACACCTCCAACCCATATGACCATGGGACTGCTTTTGTGTTCTCGTACGGGATTGGTCCGGCCTTAGTTATGGTGATCGGTGGTCGCTGGACCGGTGCTGCAATAGTGATGGTCTTTCGAGGAATCGTCACAGTGGCCACATCACTCTGATCATCTGCTACTTCCCCTGCAGGCTCTTCGGTCGCTGATCGGTCAAACTGCAATGTGCCGCCATCAATTAAAGCCTGAATGCCTTTCTTCAAATCATCGCACCCTCCAGCTAGGGTCCAGCATTCTAAGCAATACTCGTCACATCCTGGAAAAATACCCCCTTGCAACAATCTGCTTTTTATCTCGTTTAGCGGCGTCTTTAAATCGTCGACATTCGTGATCAGATTCAATCCTTCCTCAGTCAGAATGGCGTTCGTCCCATGATTAGGCATGGGTTTCTGTACTATATTCGGACCGGCCGTTCCGAAATTGATAGTTTTATTGTCCAAAAGATCCTGCACAACATGCTTAAAAGCATGGCAACCCTCTATATCGTGGCCCGGAGCCCCAGAATGAAACTCACAGTGCCTGCTTGCATCATAACCATACGGGGGAGTTCCCGTTATCGGTGCCAGAGTTCTTTTCTCTACCAAGTTTAGACCCAACAACGTCTGCAACAAATCTGCGTAGGTTGAGGGAGGCTTCTCAAACACTCTTCTTGGCTTACCACCCTGGAATCTTCGCTGAGCCTGCTGTGGCTGCTGCTGCTGTTGCGGTTGTTGTTGCTGCTGAGACGGTTGTTGTTGTTGAAGTGGTTGCTGCTGATATGGGATAGTAACACTCGCCACCTGCTGCGGCTGATGATATTGGTTCCGACCTTTGCCTCGGCCTCGACCTCGGCCTCCAAACACTGCGCTGGCCTCGCCCTGACGGCGCCCACCAAAAGCCTTCCTATTACTGCCAGATGCAGATGATTCCTCGACTTGGAACTTTCCCTGCTTAATGTTACGTTCAATCTTTTCTCCCATCAGAATCAAATCTGAGAAACTAGCCAGAGATGTATGAAACAACATGTCATGAAACAAGCCTGTGAATGTGCCGACGAACATGTCGTTCATTTCCTTGTCTTCTACAGGAGGACGGACCCTGGCAGCCATATCGCGCCACCGTTGCGCATACTCTTTAAAGCTCTCCCCCTTCTTTTGTGACAGCCCTGCCAATTGGACCCGATTGGGTGCCAAGTCGCTGTTATACTTGTAGTGATCTACAAATGCCTCTGCCAATTGCTTCCATGTCTTGACATTAGTCGGCTCCAACCCCATGTACCACTCTAAGGAAGGGCCTGACAGACTATCTTGAAAGAAATGCATTAGCATTCTCTCATCAGTTGAATACGCAGACATTTTTCTGTAATAAGCCCGCACGTGTACTTTCGGACAGGTGTCCCCTTTATACTTATCAAACGCAGGAGCTTTGAATTTGATTGGCACCCTCAAGCCAGGTACCAAGCCCATTGTTGACATGTCTAAGCCCACAGCACTTTGGTTCAGGACCCCCCTCATCTGCTCTTCTAGCATTCTGATCTTCTGGGAGTTATCCATTGGCCCTTCGAAACCTCCGCCGGAGAAAGCGTCCTCCTGCTGATCTTCTTGCCACATGCCATTCCCCACTCCATACCCATCATATTCATTATTGCGGCCAACCCTAATCTGATTCATCACCGGACCTCGACCTCTATTGCCGTACCCTTGAATGCCTCCAGCAGGCCCAAAAGCCATTAACTCAGCGCCGTTTCCATTGCCGAAACCTCCGTAGCCCTGATTGGCCATACCGTAACCATCTTGCCCAAAGCCTTGAGCATTGAAACCATATTTCCCAGCGTTATCGAATCCCTGATCGTTGAACCCGAATCCAGCATTGACAAAGTCGTTGCCTCCCATATTATCACCCAAGTTGACATCACCAAGCCCAACGTTATGGACAGCAGTCTCATTCCCAACTCCGACGTTACCGTTCACAGCAGCGGTAGCGTTGTTGACATTAGCAGCAGGTATATTGACTACAGGTGGAGCCACTGGCGTGGGAGTGCCATCTCCATGAACAGTATCGACTCGCACAGACTGATGCTCCTCATTACCGTGACCAGTATTTCGGGCCAACAGAGGTTGGACCATGGCTTGCAAATTCTCCTGACCTTTTATGATAGCTTCCATGGTCTGCATAAAGAGAGCTAGCTTCTCGTGCACATCTTGTATCTCGTTCTGCATTTGATCCATGATTCTTCGACAATTGGTGCGAGTAGAATAGCGATGCGGGTGTTGATCTGCAATCCTGAAAAGTACCTGGTACAGAGCAGGAAATAAGACACCATCCAAAGATTACCTATAATGCAATATGAAGATGAATGCAATGCAATGTGTGTCTGTGCATTAGGGAAATTCATTCCCTGATTCTAGTGTGGAGGTGCCGGTGCAGTGACAGTGATATCCATATAAAGATAGGAGCTGAATCACAGAAAGCCTCATATATTGCTGAGAAATCAATAAGCCAAGAATACAATGTCACTGAGAGTACAACAAGAAGGCATGACCTCAACCAACAATCCTGGTGATGGTCAGCACTATGCAAATAAAGCATACAAGTTACTACATGAAATGATCAGATCCTCCCATAAGTCTGGTACTCTTCTAGCAACTTCTTGGTCTCCGGATGACTTGGTCGAGCAAGCAGCCCTTCAACAAGTTGGTTTCTTTTCTTAAGAACACGCCGCACGTCTTCAGCAGTTTCCTCTCATGCCCCTTCTCCGAAGCGATCCTCTAGTTTACGCTTCTGAGACACAGCTTCATCTCTGCCCTGGATGGCCTTGTTTAGTGCATTCTGGAGACTGTACCGGGTCATCACTTCTTCTTCACACTTCTTGATGCTGGACTTCAACTGCTCTTCGAGGTCGGAGATTTGCTGCTTCAACTTATCTTCCCTCTTCTTATTGTTGGTGAGTGTGGCATTCCAGGTCTTATTGCAAGAAGAGATCTCTCGGTGAGCGATGTCAAGCGCTTTCTTCTTGGATTCAAGCATGTCATGGGAACTTCTGAACTCTTGCCCCAGACGTTCGCGCTTCTTCCTCTCCTCAGTCAACTCAGCCCCTAACCTGTTCATTAGCTCAATCTGCTGTTGGAAAGCATGGACGGCCTTGTTTTTCTCACTGCGTATCTGGGCTAGCTCCTGCTCTAACCCTTCGTTGATCTTCATCAAGGCTTCTTTTTCTTTCACAACTTGCTCGTAGGCCTCCCTAGAAACAGTAGTTGGCTCTGCTACCGGAATGGGAACAAGAACTGGTGCATCTGGAAATGGCATCCGCAACTGACTTGCTCTCTCCTGGATCCAAACCCTGTGAGGTGCATAGGCCTGACAGTTACTCTTCCCTAACAACGGCTTCCCTCTTCGGTTAATACGCATCCAGGCATGGTGCAGCTTGGCTAGTAACTCCCCCTTCCAATCTCCGGTGAAGTACAGAGATTCCTGTACTTCTTCCTCCTTTGGCGGGTTCTTCAGCGCATATCCGAACTGACGGACCAACAGGGATGGGTTGTAGTTGATACACCCTTTCCTTCCTATCAGCGGGACATTAGGGTAACCAGAACAACTGAAGATAAGCTCGGATCCCAGCAGATCTCTATCGAACCACTCAACGTCTTCGGAAGATAGCCTCATCAGGCGCTCTGACCAGCTAGCTGTGGTTGCGCTCTCCACAAAAGACCCCTTCATGGGAAGATGACTTTTGAACCACATGTTCAACAATGGTACACAGAAATGAACATTCTTTCCTCTTCCCTTCTCATTCTTGTAATGCAGTGAGTGGTAGAAATCTCCGAGCATGGTCGGTACAGGATTACCAGCGGCAAACAAGTAGAAGGCATCGAAGTCCACAAAATCCGGTACATTGGGAAACAATATTATGCCGTAAATGCACAGAGCCAGCACAGCATTGAAGGCAATCCAACATCCGCTCTTAGCGTACTCTTGAGCTTTACCGATCAAGAACTGGAGTGAGAAGCCTGGAACTCCACGGGAAACAGTAGTCAACATTTCAGAAGCATCCACATGCAAGGCTTTTGCCAAGTCTTCCGGCTTGGGCTTAATGCCCGAATGCAATGCAAGTAACATGCAACGGGGACCAACTGCCGTAGCTGAATAGCCTGGACCATATCAAGAAGTCTCAGATAGATTCTCTAGAAGTCCTCAAACCCTGGTCTCAGATAGACCTAAAATCAAGCTCCAATAATGGTATCTGACAGATCTCAAACCATAACTCCAACTGGTCTCTGGCAGACCTCAAATCACATCTCCAACTGGTCTCTGACAGACCTCATAACCCTCCATAAATACCCAGGATCTCTGATCAAGAAATAACCGGTATCTGAAGGTCTAGTTACCTGCATAACCCCAAACCCTCTCACAGGTGGATGTCCTAGTAACTGACAAAGGTACGGCATCCTATGCGGTCGTCGGCGTCACAGACTTTCAGGGTTGATGATACGATTCCCAGAAGGAGTGGCATCATCAAATCCTGAAGAGGCCTCACTTAGCCAACTTCCAAATGATCGGTCCCCAGAGTCGACAATTCAACTAACCAGCAACCCACGCCAACCAAAGGAAGGGGCAGGAGGCCAACCAGAGGAACCTCGTCTGAGTGTAGATTTCGCGGGACACCAAAGCAAGCAAAGCAAGCGGGCGCCAACTAATCTCTACTCTAATTCTAGGTGCACTCAAGCCCAGGTTCGGCTTCTCACTCAATATCAGAACACCCGTCACACCCCAAGATACAACAATAATAATCCATATATACAAAGCTGAAAATAAAGGTCAGAAATATAAATCCATACAAAATCCTCGACGGGAAAACAAGCGTTAGGATTGACTCTCTTAAGGGACGTTGGATCCCAAATGCATAAGAACTATCGCAGTCCTTAGCAGCCAGGGGACGTTGGATCCCCAGCAGAGTCGCCAGCTGTCGCTACTGCGAAAATCGGCGCCGGCTGACAGAAGAGTCGCCACCGTGCGTTATTTATCCCACGGGAGGGAAAGGAAACGCTCAGAGTAAACCTCGCACAACATGGGAAAGGTATGGTCGTCGCAACCAAAACCTGGATTCGGGAGTCGGTTACGCAAGGGGAAGGTATTAGCACCCCTCACGTCCGTCGTACTCGACGGGATCCACGCTTGTTTTCGGGTATGGATTGTTATTCTATCTAAACTAAGGGTTAAGGGTTAAAAAGAAAATAAAATGAAAATAAAAATGACTCGGCAAAGTATCGCACTTTATGCCTACGTATTCCCTCCTGGAACGAGAAATCAGAGTCAACGTAGTTCGCCTACCTACGGGAAAGGAGGGGAAGGTTGCTCGCTAGGATATCGCATCCTATGCCTACGTACTTTCATACAGCATGAAAGATCAGAGCAAACGTAGTTCGGGCCACGTACGACACAAGTCTGTCTGTTGTTTTTTATGAAAAATCTCACCTTAAACAAGGGTTTTCTTATTGCAAAAGGTTGATGTCTGTTCAAATCTTTTGACGGAAGAAATGAATTAATCTCTGTTATAACCTTTATTAATGTTTTTCTGTTGTTTTGAAGGAAGAAGAGATGACACTCTACAAATCCTAGGGTTAAAAGGGAATAAAATCTACCCTAATGTTATCATGCATGGGTTAACTCCTAATGTCTATCATGCTCCTCTCTTGCACAGAGAGAAACAGAGATCCTACGGGATAAGCGGAAACAGAAACAATATCAGATATATACAGTAAAGCAGTAAAATGCATGGATGCAGCAATACAAGCGAGGCAAGGGAGTCCCACTCAACCTCGAACCTAGAAAACAATAGGCAAAAGTGAACAGGATTCACTTTCAACCCAACAGGGTAAACAGCAAACAATACAGTCCAGAAAACCAATCAATACATCAGGAATGAAATACAGCAAAAATAAATAGCCACAGCAGCTCTGCAAGCAACATCTGACTTCTAGCTTCAGCAAGCATCAATCTCCATCTCCATAGTCTTCAGGAAAGGGCTTTGGTCACCAATCTTCAGTCTACAATGGCTTTCCTTCAAGTCTCATCCTCCAAGCTGAGGGATCAATCACCAGAGTGAATTGGGCGTTAAGCAATTAGTTGACTACCAAGGGTGGCAAACCAACTGCTACTAACACATAAGATATTTTCCCTCAAGAGTTCTATCCCCTAGACAATAGCACCAAGCCTTCCAAAGGAAGGGGGTGAGTGTCTTGGAGAGACTCTGTATCACAGAGAGGAATGGAGGCAGTCAAAGCCTTCCATGTTTGAGAATTAAACTTTCTAATCTAGAGCTCTGCCTAGCTCCTAAACCCTAGTCCCCTCAACAGCTGCTAGCAGGAATCTCCTTATCAACTCTGGAAGTTGGTCTTCAAGTTCTGGATCTCCAATGGCTTCAACATCATCAGTCTTCAGCTTCCCCAATCCCCAGACAGTCCCAATACCCACACAGACAAATCAGTAATCCCCGGAGGGCACACCACACCAATCAACCACATATAGCAGTATATACTAATAGCAGTAGGGGAATCCTGGTGATTTCTAAGGGGATCTATCCTATACCCATAACCCCTATAGTCCATACCCCAAAAAATCAAATTAAACTATCCTAAAAGAATTAAACTATTTCACCTAAGTTGACTTAAAACCCTAAGTTTGTTCATGTTGTTCACACCTACACTAATCACCTAAAATTAATTCCTAAAAATATGAACTAAATTGCATTCACAAACTATCAATGTCTATTAACCAACCTAAAAAGAATGGACAAAAAATATTAAAGCAACTAGTAGAACAAAAATTATCAAAATCATGTATGAAATTAAACTATTTAAAATGCTATTTATTTGGAAAATATGGGAAAAATATCAAATAAAAAATAAAATGCAATTTTTATTTTTTATAATTTTCTAGACTCTTTAAAGAAAATTATGCAAAAAGAATTATTGAAAAATAATGTTTTTATGATTTATTATGATTTTTAGAAAATGCATGAAAAATGAAGAAAGAAATTAAAATGAAAATATAAAGAAATAGAAGGAGGGGGTATGAAAAGTAAAAAGACAATTGATATGCGTTGGGCCCAGCAAGAGTGGGGGTGCGGATAACAGAAATGGCCCACCAGTACACTTTAATGAAACGCATCGTTTCATTATTTTGAAATTTGCCTCCAAATTCAGATTGAATGTGGATCGTTAGATCCTTGGTCAAGTCAAGGTTTTCCACCAGATCCAAGGGCCCACGTATCGTCTTCCTCTTCCAGCCATTAGGGTTTCAGAACATAATCACCATGCAAGCACTTTCGAGCTCATCATTCTCCCTCCTCACTCATCCAAACGCCACGATCTCAACACCAAAACTGCTCCACTCTTCACCCTCTACAAGATCCTAACCCTGGATTTTGCTGAATCTCAATGTGTAATCAAACCCGATGGCTAGAATACCCTGGTACCACTGCATTACACCTGGTGTGCATGATAATCAAACTTGCCAATTCTTGCACTAATGCCCTCAACACATTGCACTGACTATTCTGAACTAATCTATCATGATTATCATCTCCTAAACTAGGGTTTCTTGCTCATCAAAGTTTCATCACTCTGCCATCAAACTTCATATAACCTTCTCTAGATCTCATGAATCAATTCCCTATGGTCTCTAATCAATCCTATCTTAACCACATGATCTATAACAGCATAACTAAGGAGATTCGAAGGGTTTTGCATACCTTGCAAGTGATGATGGCAGAGGTAGTTGTGCTGCAATTCAAGACTTGTAATGGCTTCTAGATACTCCTCCAATGGTGCTGATTCTTCTGTTTGCAATGGTAGTTGCTCAATCTTCTTGAATTACTCTATCCCCCTCTTTATGCAAGTTGGAGTGTAAGCTTGGATCACCTTCACCAGCCACGAATTCCTTCCAATTTCCTTTGCCAAATTCTCTATGATAATGGTGGATGATGATGATAACAAAGACTAAGATGATTGATGAAGCTTTAATGGAGTTTGGATAGGAAATGCAAATTGGAGTGAAGGATTCAAAGTAATGTTTGCAAGCTCAAAGAATCACCAACCAATGCACAAGTGGCTTCATTTCATTATATAGATGATTACTAACAGCTTGAGAAGTTTCTAGATTGATCCTAGAGGGATCTAGAAACTTGTGGAACTTTCATGAATTTATCATTTGGTGGTATCTTGAATCATCTCTTATCATGCATACACCTTGGGTAAATTTGAGTGAAAATCTCCTTTCATGAGATATTAGGAGTGCATGTATGAAAAACCAATCTTTTCCTTGCCTTGTGTGAAGATTTGCAATGGTTCCTTAATATGCAAGCATGGACTTTACAAAGTAGCCCTCATTTTAAGGCCTCAAATCAAAAATCTATTTGAACCAATGTTTCTAAAATGATGTTGGGAATCAATATGGTATATTGTATGGCCCATATTGGACTTGTAGATCTCTCAAACCATTTTCCAACTTGAACTTTTTCAACTTATATGCCTTTTTTAAGTCACTTTTCACCAACTTTTATCAAGTCTTGTTCCATGCATTTACAAACTTCCATGACTTCTTTTATTGACTTAAAATGGCATTTTGAGCAACTTTTATGTTGGGAAGTTTTTCATTTGAAGCTCCCTTGTATGAGTTTTGGGCATAGGCTAAGAATGACCTGTAATCCTCAGATGACCAAAATACCCTTTGCTTGCCAAGACCATAAGTAAAGTTATACAAATCATATGAAGGAATACTATACCATTCTATAAAGCTAAGACAATAAGGAACAATTATTATGTTGACCAGAAATTCATTTGAAATCTCCTTGAGGGGTAAAAATTGCTTGGAAGTCAAGTCACTTTCACAGACAAAATTTCAGATACCTCAGATGACCTGTAACTTGCAAGGACCATAACTTGAGTTATATAAATCTCCTTGATGTCTTCCACCACTCAAATTAAAGGTCTTGAGATCCTCTACAAGTTCTATGTTGGCCAAGGATTCATTTGAAGCTTGCATTTTGACTTATCTTGCTTGAAAATTTGACCTAAATTAGGGGATTTTACACAGAAACCCTAATTTAGAAACTCCCCTTCTCCTTGATTTCTCTTGATTTCTTCTTAGCATATCATCATATCCTTATTCTTCATGTAAAATGATGAACCCCACATCTCTTCAATAGACCTTAATGCCTTTCAATCAATCAATTGACCTAGAGTTGACCTAGAGTTGACCCCAGATGAAACCCTAGTTGACTGTCTTCAACTGCAATTCTTGTGACCATGCCAATGACTTGTCTCCTTCTCCAAATGACTTTCTAAGTCCTCCAAGATGTCTAGATGCTCCCCATGCCTTCAATTCACAGCTCATACTTTCCTTGATGATCCCCAGACACCCCCAGTTAGGAGATATACTCAATGCTTGATCTAATGACTTCTCCCACTTTCAAATTCTTTTCTGATGACTTGAATGAGATTGAAATAACCTCTTGATAGGCTTCCAGAGATGAGAATAATGATTGGTCCCCTGTTGAATGATTGGCTATGCTTGTGCTATGCAGATGATTAGACTATGTACATGACTCTATATGCAAATGCTAATGATATTGAAACATAAACCAAGTGAATAAGGTTGAGCAAATTTTAGGGTGCAACACCATGCACTCAGGAGCATGATGTCCTTCGACACCACACTTAAAACACTTCACTGGAGTGGAAGCTCCTCGCCCACTCAGTTTCTTACCGTAACCAGCTTTCTGTTTCCCCTTATCAGCAGGAGTCACATACGGCTTCCCTCTGAATTGGCCATTTCCTTTCTTATCATTCAAACTCTTGTAGCGGCTAGACCGAGCCCTACTATCTTCATCATAATTTCTACTCTTGTTCACCAACTCAGAAAATCGCCTGATTTCCTGATACCCAACAGCTTGCTTAATTTCCGGCCTCAAACCATTCACAAACTTGAGACACTTGGATCTCTCAGCATTAACAGTGTTGTAATAAGAAAAAAAACTTAATCAATTCCTCAAACCTTGCCGCATACTCGGCTACAGTTGAGTTACCCTGCTTCAACTCAAGGAATTCAATTTCCTTCTTACCACGCACATCTTCTGGAAAATACTTCTCCAAAAATGTTTCTCTAAAAACATCCCAAGTAACCACAATCTCATCTTCTTTAAACCGCTGGCGAGTATTACCTCACCAATCCTCAGCTTCTTCTTCGAGCATATGAGTGCCAAACTGCACCTTTTGCACATCTGAACAATTCATAACTCGAAAGATCTTCTCAATTGCTTTCAGCCAAACTTGTGCTTTGTCAGGCTCATGGGTTCCCTTGAACATCGGTGGATTGTTCCTTTGAAACCTTCCCAAAGCACGAAACTCATCATCAACATTGTTTCTAACATTCATATTGGCTTGAGGATTCTGCCCAATCGCTCCAACCAACCTCGTCAAAGCCTCAGCAATCGCTTCATCATTCCTACCGACAACCATCGTTCTAAATCCCAAAAACAGAACTGATAAGAACAACAATATCGATAGTGTCACACACACAATCCGATATAAATGGGAAAACAAACACACTAACAACTTGGCCAACTGGCCGACCTGCTCTGATACCACTAATGTAACACCCCCTTATATACCCCCAAAATAATCAAATAATTCACATAATAAAATTCATCAAAGTATATTTGAAACATGGTATAAAAGAAGTGTGTCACATCATACACAAAATAACGTACAACACCTGCTCTATAAAGACATGCAACAGTAGGGTAGTTTTCAATTAAAGGAACTTCGTTCTTACGCCCACATGTCAACTTTTAAAATTAAGCGAAAGATTAAAACATTGAATCACTTAACACAAAATCATATAAATACATAACATTCAGTTGATTCCTCATATCATTCATGTTTTACAAAACATTTGCCATCAGATACATATACAGATGTATCATAAAAGAATGCTATACAAGCCTAACTACCCGGTGCTACATATCAGAGCAATCTGACAAAAGAATGAAGCTATACTTCACAAAAGACCTCCAGCAACTCTAATCTGCAATGCCTCAAAGAGCATTATAAAACAGCAGAAGGGTGAGAAAGATTATCATAATAATGAATGCATATAATCACACACACACACGCACGCACGCACGCGCGCGCACACACACGCACGCACGCACGCGCACACACACACACACACACACACACACACACACACACACACACACACACACACACACACACACACACACACACACACACACACACACACACACACACATATATATATATATATATATATATATAAGTATAGAATACATATACTCCACATTTTCTCACCACAATTCATTACAATCATCATATACGCCATAACATACGACTAGACAGGGTGTTCTCGATCACACGGGGGTGAGAGAAAGGATTGACGATACTAGCGTACGCATTCTAGCAGTTAGGTGTATGTTGCTCGACCATTGAAGACTTAGGCGTTACCTGTTTGTGGTAGAACGGACGTAGTATGTCAGGTTTTAGAGGTATGGGAACCTACGGGACTTAGAACTACGGTCTGGTCTCAAGTGCGCTATGGCAAGAGAAAGGGATAGATTAGTCGTCAGCGGAAAAGTCTCGATCGCACGGCAGCGAGAGAACATAGAAGTTAGTTGTTAGTGTGCTCGCTAGGATATCACATCTTATGCCTACATATTCTCGTCTGGTACGAGAAATCAGAGCAGATGTAGTTCAGCTAACTATAGCAAAAGGGAAAAAGGAAAAGGGAGCTCGCTAGGATATTGCATCCTATGCCTACGTACTCTCGTCTGGTACGAGAGATCAGAGCAAACGTAGTTCGACGCTACGGAAAGCATGTCTCGATTGCACAGGGGCAAGAGAAGGGGTCTCAATCGCCTGAATGCGAGAGAAAAGGGTTTCGATCGCGTGGGGCGAGAACAAAGAGGAAGCAAGCTTAACACGCCTAAACGGGAAGGAACTCGAGACACACACGCAAGAACCTAATACGTAGGAGCGAATGCGTCGCATGTCATCCAAAGGGTACCATACTAAACACCCTAGAGGATTGAGAGGAAACCCCTCAACTGTCATTTCCTACGTGTTTAACGATACAGCTCACAACACTCGACGGTTGCACGAAGACCTAAACAAGAAAGATGATGTTGAACGAAGCGGCTCCATTGGCTCCTGACATGTGCGCAAGCTCCATTCCAATCTTCTCCTCTCTGGATCCTTGATGAGGACGCTCGAATCAGTACCAATGTAACGCTTAGACCGTCATGGTTCAACTTATACGAGAAATCGAACTCTTAGAGGTAGCGTATTGATATCCGTGTCAAAGACAAGATAGAGAAGTGATATCGAAAATCATTTTCCAATTGAATCATGTCACACGGTCAGCCAAAAATAAAATCAACAGTAGAATCAGATAGAAAAGAAACGAGGAGAGAAATCCAATACAAATGGAAATAAAGTTCTACTCCTAAATTGAAAATAAATTCTTAATAGAAAATAAAATTTCTAAAGAAAAATTAAAAGGAAATTGTATATGAAAAATAGAATAAAAACTCTATAATATCCTAAAAAGAAAATAGAAATGAAAATTCTATATTATAAAATCTATATTAAAAATATAATAATATTCTAAACTATGACTATAATCCCTAAAAAGAAAACATAGAAAAAAATTAATATTATTACAATCACACATCCAATACAAAAGAAAAATTAAAAATTGAGGGGAGGGGGGTACAGCCTGAAAAAAGGGTGTAAAGCAGTAAGAACAAGGCCCAGCCCACAATACAGCCAGAAAAATACATAACAAAAAACAAGGGGGAAACTGGGGGCGCATTGGGAAAATAGAGGTACAGTGCAGCAACTCATTGGGCCCAGCCCAACAAAACAATTCCAACAAGGGGGCTTCAGCAGGGGGTGCGTCTGGGAAAATGGGGTGTATGGATCCAAAACCGAAATTGGGCCCTAAGGCCCACGAACCAACCAAGCCCCCTCGCCTCTCTCACTTCTCCCATCAGAAACCCTAGAATGCTTCTCCTTCACCCTCACCGTCGTCGGCCTCAACTTCCTTCTCACTCTCACCGTTCATTCCTCAACCTCCGTCCAATCTCACCGTCTCAAACCTTTGTTTCCCCTAACCTTCTTTTCCTCAGATCTCAAACCGTCTCCACCTTCAACCTACAAACCTGAACAAAATAACAAAAACCTCCAAATCAAAACAAAACAAAAACTCTTCTCAACTCCCAGTCTTGACGAGAATCGGAGATCTATTGTTGGAGATGGTGAAGTTCGTGATGTTAGATTGAAGAAGCTTCTGAAAAAGTGTGAAGAACATGAGGATGAATATGGTGGAAATTTCTTGAAGATTATTGAAGTTTTGAGGCGTTTGGTTACTGAAGATCTTGAGAGTGCGTGAAGGTGAACACTGACGAAGATCCAGATCTGGATCGTTGATGAACAGATGAAGAGATTCTTTGAAGTTGTGGAAGGCTTCTGGACATGGCGTTGAAGATCTAGACAAACTTGGATGAACAAGTTGAAGGTTGATGAACCTGCTAAAGCTCGATGAATCTATGGATCGTTTCTGGAAAACGTCTTGAACGGGATGAAGGCGTTTAAAGAAGATCTGGAAACGTTTGCTGACGAACTGGTGCAAGTTCTTGATGGATGAATTTCCGGTGAAGTTTCTGGAGCGAAATGAACTGAACCTGGAAAACGGTTGAGGTGACGATCATGGAGATCTTAAAGATCTGGTAAATATTTTTGGAAAATGCTTGAAGAACTGATGGAGATCTTGATGATAACAATGACGGACGATGAACATTGGTGGAGAATGATGAAGGTTTGAAGAAGTTTCTTGGAAAAAATCTGTGTTGACGAAGGTTGTTGATGATTTCTGGAAAACTCATGATGAACACAGATCCAGATCTAAAAAAACGGTTATGGATGTGATGAACACGGATCAAGTTCTTGGAACACTGAAAAATGTATTGAAGATCTATGAATGTTGGATGAACATTATGAATATTGGATGAAGATCGCTGGGAAAAAAGAGTTGAACATGATGAAGATCATGAAAAAAAAAACTGGAAAATGTATGAACATGAAGAATTCGATGAAGTTTCCGGTGAGACGATGAGCTTTCCGGCGAAGGTTACGGTGGCATTTGATTTCGCCGGTGACCACCTCCGGCGGTTTGCATGCCGGCCGATGAAAGGGGTGAAGGGGGAGAGCACGTGGCAGCGTGCATGATGAGGGAGAGTGAGGTGTGGCCACGTGTGTGTGATGTGGCGTCTAGAGAGAGAACGAGGTGGATAGTCTTATATATGGACAAGTGTCACGTAGACTGGACTGGGCCCCCACACTCTGGACATCTGGCCCACCGAAATTTGATTAATGACTCTGATTAATACAACTAAGACTCCATTAAATGATACAATTAAGATGCTAATGATTAATGACTATTAATGAAAACGAAAATTAAGACTCAATTAATACTAAAACAAAATGATTAAAATGGAGACTAAACTAATTAAAGCCAATTAACATGATTAAAATCCAAATTAATATCTAATTAAAATTTATTGAACTCTAAACCAAATTAAATCTAACAAGAGATTACTCTATTAATTTCTAAACCTATTAAAAATAGAAAAAATCTATTAAACCTATTTAAAAATTCTAGAAAAAGAGTTATCCTATTAAAAACCATTTAAAAATCTATTAATATCTATATTAAAATCTAAAAAGAAATAGAACTATTTAAATCAATTTAAAATCTATTTAAAAAATTCTAGAAAATAAGGGAAAAAATCTAAAAACGCAAGGAAGGTCAATTAAATCGATTAAAAAAAGATGCGCGAACATAGCGAAATAAAAGGTAAAAATCGGACACCAAAATGTCCTAAAAAACAACAGCAAGAGCCGAAAACACCGGAAATAGCATAAATTCAACAACAAAACTCGCTTATTCGAACTGATATGAAATGCCTGAAACGCCAGGGGAGGGCTGTAATCCCGATGAAGTCAATCTGACTGAAAAAATGCAATGTACGCGGTATGCAAATGCAACATGCAAAATGAGTCGAAACATAAGCCAAATGCGATAATTGGTTGGTCAAATTTTGGGGTGCAACAGTTGCCCCTATTCAAGCGGCTTGGACCTGAAGGGTTGAGAAGCGAACGACTTTCAAACATTCAAAGGTAGAAGACGGTTGAATACAAAAGAAACCCAGAAATTTGCCAACCTGCAGAAATAAACTGCAAAAACTGCTTGGGGAATAAAATATCCAGAAAACTGAATCCAGTTGTCACGGCAACAAACTGATCAATCATCTGACAAAGAAACTGACTTTAGCACCAGTTACATGTGTGACGCCACAGATAACAAACCCGAAGGTTGGATCAACATGCACTTGATCCTCTCACGTCGTCTAAAGATAGACAGGAAGAGAAATATACACATCGTCTAAAGATAGACGGAAAGACACCATCCCGAAGGAGAACAAAATCCATACTCACATCGTCTACTGATAGACGGAAAGGCACCATCCCGAAGGCTCACACTGTCTAATGGTAGACAGGAGGAAAAACAATCTTGATCTCGCATCGTCTAATTATAGACGAGAGGAAAATCATAGCCAAATCTCGCATCATCTAATGATAGACAAGAGAAAACTCTTGTCCGACGAACCACATCGCCAGTGAGAACTAGCGGAAAGAAAACCATATATAGTTCAACACCACCCATCAAATTTCAAAATCCTTTCGTCTACAGGAATTGATGGAAAGAACAATATCCTCAAAGGGGCCACATCATCAATAAGGATTGACAGGAAGAAAACCACCTTCAAATAGCCATGTCGTCAATAAGAATCAACAAAATAGGTAAACCGAATATTCTTCAAAGAGCTTCGACATCAATAAGGATCAACGGTCAGGAAAACCGAACATTCTTCAAAGAGCTTCGACGTCAATAAGGATCAACCGTCAGGAAAACCCCTCTTGAAATGTCATCTCATCCGATAAACAGAAAGAAAGCCAATATCTGAAAGATCGCCTTGAAACCTCTCAACGTCTAAAGATAGATGGAGAGAACCATACTCGACCTCACGACGTCTAAAGATAGACGGAGAAAACTCTGCTGGAAAATCGTCTCGAAACTTCATATCGTCTAAAGATAGACGGAAAAAACACCATACCCGAACTCAAGACGTCTAAAGATAGACAGAGAAAACACCTGCTCAAACTCACAACGTCTAAAGATAGACGAAGAAACTATCTGCTGGGGAAACACATCGTCAATAGGAATTGACGGGAAGAAAAGTCTATCGTCATCAGCTGATTGATGGACAAAGCATAACCGTCGAATGATCTGAAAATCAAATAACCCAAAGAACTGTCTGAACAAAGCTGCTGGATAAATGCCCCTGAACTGATTGCAGAGTGATTCACTTTGCCACGGAAGGCTGATAGAAAAATTGGTTTATGCTTCGTATGCATATGCGTATGTTTGAATTTTTCTACGGCGTAATGCTCCATATAAGATGGAATGCTACGCATTTGAGGATGAAATGAAAATATGATGCAAATATGATGATATATGCAAGATGCAAATGCATACTCGGGCTGCTGGGGAAAGCTGGATACAACAAAACCGCTTCAGCAAAATAAATGTTGAAGACAAAGCCAACTCCGCTGGGGATAACCGGGTATCACAGAATTATTCCAGCAAAATAAATGCTGGAAGAGTGAAACCAACTCCGTTGGGGAATGACAGAATGTGCCAAGTATGATTGGACTTCTCCGGGGATAGCTTACCCATGCCAATGAAAATTGGACTTTGCTGGGGAAAACAGACGGAGTCTTCTTGCGTACCAATGAAGATTGGATTTTGAAATGGTGCGCCAACACGGATTAGGCCTCACGATGGTTGCCAATATGGATTGGTCTTTAGGAATGGCGCGCCAATATGGATTGGGATTCCTGAAAATTGCCAATAAGGATTGGGCTTTAGGCTATTCTTGACGACTGACGCTAGAAAACATTATGCTTGAATTCACAGTTTCTGGTTGAAGGGTCAATGGATAATAGCATGACTTCCCGATATTCGTCTCACACTTGAAGACTGGCTGAACCTGCTTGAGTAGCTCTGAGTAGCTCTGATGACACGGAGAGGAACAATTTCTTCTCTTTTGATATGCCCTAGTCTGTGGGATCCCTGTGGGGATACTCCTCGAAAGGAAATCTGAAAATCTGTACCCTGATGGTCTGATATAAACTGCCCCAGCACTCTGAACCTCGGAGAGATGCTTCGGATCAAATGCCCTTCGGGCAAGAAACAACTTCTGCGCTTTTCTTAGAGTGGCATGCCCCTGTCTGCAACGACTTTGCCCCTGATTGGCTGATCTGCGGGGAAATACACTGGTTGTCCTCGAGAGATTCACCGAGTCTCGACCTGACTGCTTTAGCACAACTGACTTTGGATGGCTGGCATCATTAGGGATTACCTGATATAGCTTTCCCCGATCCCCAGAGCATTCGGCGTTCTGCATTCTATCCGGATCAGACTTTCCACTGTAGGAAACTTTCTTGTTGTCAAGCGCTTACTTGTAAGTAAAACAAGTTGTTCTGCATAAAAGATATATTAATGCAATGCATATGGCAGTTTTGACATCCAATTTATTCACTGGAAAAGGAAAAAACAGTTTATGGCATATAATGCACAAATCATTAATCACAATATCGACATCAATACCAACATGGTAAGAAGAACCCTTTTAGGAGTCAGTTTCGACGCGATCTTTACCGAAGTATGCCTTCGAAACAAACCTTCTTCAATTAGGACTTTTTCCAGTTGTAACGTGGTCAGGTTCATGGTTTTGAAGGAAAGGATAAAGGCTCAAAATTTATTTTAACCTACCCATTCATCTTTATGTTCTCCAATCCTACGTTTAGCTAATTCGACCTTAGCGTTTACCTCTTAAAGGTTGAAAGATAGGAGTGATAGTTCGAGAAACCATGAGTTTTTAGGAGTGACAGCCACTCACTTTTCGTCTTTGTCACTTGGGGTCACACGACTCGTATTTTGTTTGAGGATTTTTCTTTTGTAATCCTTTTCAATTTTCTTTTTTTGTTTTCCCTAACTTTTTCCTGGACTGACTCCTTTGAGCTTCTTTTGGTTATTAAGTCCAGCGGGCAATTTTTGCCTAAGTCATTTGCTTTCAAGTTTTTTGACTTAGCGGGCTTTTGATTCTTTTTCCCTTTTTTTTAACAAGTCATGCGACACTGGTTGTCTGACTCTTTGGGGAATAATGTGACTGTTTCACTCCTGACGCTTAACCACTGTGGTTTTTAGGCACGACCTCTAGAGGTGTGATTGATCCTCGAACGGACACTCTTTTCTCAGTCAAATTAGCTAACACCTACCCTGCCCCGGGTTAAGATTGAGGGTTTTTTTTGTTTGCCGAAAGAAAACTCCTACTACTAGGCTCAAAGGGGTTGACAAGGGATTATCTTCCTTATAACTCCGGTGTTTAGGGATTTGAAATAATGCCTGTACATCATCAGCAGGTTTTATTTTCAAAAGCATACAATCGAAAGCTTGCGCGTCTTTAGACTTCGTCATCCTCCCCAGATTCCGCTTAACCAAGCGTTGGATATCTGTAAAATTGAGTGAACACGAATGGATTAAATCAAAACATGCATATTCATTTCATTATCATTATCAATTGAAAACAATACAAGTTTTACAAACAAGATTGCAATTTAAACAGGGAAGAAACTACAAGTGCAAAGAAATGACATGATAAAACAAAGATTGCTAGTTTTTGGGAACCGAGCTTTTCGAACTTGATTTGCTGCTGAGCCATCCATCTTCAGAATTGATCATCGGAATCATCCTGATACTCTTCTGAACATCTGCTATCAGTGAATTCTCCCATAACCTGAACTGATTCACCCGCTTGGCTGGACGAAGGAAGGTCGACACCCTGAGGCGTGATAGATATCCTGTTAGAATCCAACAGAGTCTGAACTTGGCTTCGAAGCACCTTGCAGTCTTCAGTTGAATGCCCTTGTGCCCCAGTGTGGTACCCACAGCGGGCGTTGACATCGAAGCCTAGCGGATAAGGCGGGATCATTGGATCGGTCTCCTTCGGCACTATCAGCCCACCTTTGACCAAATCCGGCAACAATTGACTATATGACACCGGTAGCGGAGTATACTGCCTTTCAGGTTTCCTTGGTCTTCGTCGGACGTGCTGACGCGGTTGACGACGATACGACTGTTGACTCTGGCGGGTAACAGATATCTGACATACAGACCCAACAGGTTGCTGACTATGAGCACTCAAAGTGTCTGGATATTGAATCTGAGGTACGAGAGATTCTGAGACAACATCACTTCCTTTCTCCCATTCTTCTTGAGAACTGACAATTGATTCATCTTCATAAACTGCAGTATACAGAATATCTTGAATCTTTCCGCTCTTGATTCCGCTTTCAACATGTTCTCCTACTCTTATCAAGTCCACAAAGCTTGTCGTTTCACAACTAAACATTATGTCATAGTAACGGCCCTTCAAAGTACCCAAGAAGAGGTCAACCACTTCTCTCTCCACAAGCGGTGGTTGAACACGAGCAGCCAATTCTTTCCATCTCGGCACATACCCTCTAAAGGATTCGTTCTCCGCCTGAGATAATTCCTGCAAATGCACGCGACTAGGAGTCATATCCAGGTTGTAGTTGTACTGCTTCATGAAGGCATTGGCTAAATCAGACCATGATTTGATAATGTCACTCTTCAACTGCATGTACCAATCCAAAGATGCTCCGAGCAAACTATCTTGGAAACAGTGAATCATAAGCTTGTCATTGGTAACATGTGAAGTCATTCTTCTGCAGTACATAACCAAATGTAGCTTCGGACAACTATCCCCCTTGTATTTCTCAAAATTGGGCGTCTTGAACTTCGGAGGCAACACAAGACCTAGCACTAGACACATGCTCGCAGCATTCAGGTCGAGAGCATTCTTACTCATCAGGGTAGCCATCTGATCTTCCAACAGCTGGAATCTTCTCATATACTCAATAGTCTGTGGGTTCTGAACATTAACCTGCGGAACCACTCTTGGATGTGGGACTATCCACGGAGAAGGAACAATCCTTGGAGAATCTGGCGTGGAGAAAGTAAAACCTTGATACTCTGTGTCATCGAGGGAAGGTGGGCCTCTGACAGGGGTTTGCACAGGCTGAGCGACATTGTTCACCTGAGTCCTCTGAACATTGTCCTCTCCTCTAGTCATGGCTGTTACGGCTTTCATGAACTGACTCAACTGGTTCTTCAACAATTCAAACTCTTCCCTGGTAACAAACTGATTCTGCTCTTCGGAGTTCATGATCCTTCCAGAAACTAACTCAAGTCCAATACGAATGTCGGGAAGTCAACTGTGATTTGGACAAAAGACGGGTAAGCTCTCTGTTCCAACCGAGGATGGACATGCAAGCATGATATGCACACGAAATGCAATGCAAAATGCAACAAACACGGGATCACAACCCCCACAAAAGCTCTGAATACTGTTGCGCTGCTGACGGGATAAGTTCGCTCTGACGAGAGAAAACCGAAATACCGGGTAGGCTGGAAGTCAAGTTTCCTGCAAAAACCCTCCCACTCACGGGTATGGACCTACACTGACACAGGTTCGGCATCCTATGCGTTCATCAGCGTCACAGACTTTCAAGAACGATGATACGATATCCAGAAGGTGTGGCATCATCATCTCTTGAAGCGGCCTCACTCGGCTGAATCACAAGTGATCGGTCCCCAGAGTCGACAATCCTCCAAACCAACAACCCCTCAAGCCCAAAGGTCTAGAAAAGAAGTCAACCGGGAGAACCTCGTCTGAGCGTGGATTTCATGAGACACTAGTGCCTACAAAGCAATCACGTGCCCACTAATTTCCACAACTACTGCTAAGTACACTCAAGCCTGGGTCTGGCTTATCCCTCATCAGAGCTCCCTTCCTACAACAGCATAATAGCAACAGATAAAAATAATAGTGCGGAAAATGTAAATACAGCAATATACAAAATACAACACAAAAATAAACACCCACAAACAAGCAAACAAGCGCTAGGATTGACTCTCGTAGGGACGTTGGATCCCCAGGAAACTATCGCATTCCCCAGCAGAGTCGCCAGCTGTCGCCACTACGAAAAAACGAGGCTGGCAATGACAGAAGAGTCGCCACCTTTCGTTATTTATCCCTCAGAACGGGAAAGGAAACGATCGGAAAAAACCTGACGCAAAGGTAAGGAATGGGCATCGCAACCATTGTCTGGGTTCGGGAGTCGGTTACGCAAGGGGAAGGTATTAGCACCCCTCACGTCCATCGTACTCGATGGGATCCACGCTTGCTGGTTTGTCTACGGGTGAAACACAATCTATCTACGGTTGCTAAAGCTAAACGGAAAGAAACTGACTCGATAGAGCATCGCGCTCTATGCCTACGTATTCCCTCGTGCAATGGGAAAGTCAGAGTCAACGTAGTTCGCCTAACTACGGGGGAAGGTTGCTCGCCAAGATATCTCATCTTGTGCCTACGTACTTTCACACGGTGCGAAAGATCAGAGCAAACCTAGTTCGGGCAACTACGGCTAGACAGAGTGTTCTCGATCACACGGGGGTGAGAGAAAGGATTGACGATACTAGCATACGCATTCTAGCAGTTAGGTGTATGCTGCTCGACCATTGGAGACTTAGGTGTTACCTGTTTGTGGTAGAACGGACGTAGTATGTTGGGTTTTAGAGGTGTGGGAACCTGCGGGACTTAGAACTACGGTCTGGTCTCAATTGCGCTAGGGCAAGAGAAAGGGATAGATTAGTCGTCAGCGGGAAAGTCTCGATCGCACGGCAGCGAGAGAACAGAGAAGTTAGTTGTTAGTGTGCTCGCTAGGATATCGCATCATATGCCTACATATTCTCGTCTGGTACGAGAAATCAGAGCAGCTGTAGTTAAGCTAACTACAGCAAAAGGGAAAAAGGAAAAGGGAGCTCGCTAGGATATCGTATCCTATGCCTATGTACTCTCATCTGGTACGAGAGATCAGAGCAAACGTATTTTGGCGCTACGGAAAGCAAGTCTCGATTGCACAGGGGCAAGAGAAGGGGTCTCAATCGCCTGAATGCGAGAGAAAAGGGTTTCGATCGCACGGGGAGAGAACAAAGAGGAAGCAAGCTTAACACGCCTAAACGGGAAGGAACTCGGGACACACACGCAAGAACCTAATACGTATGAGCGAATGCGTCGCATGTCACCCAAAGGGTACCATACTAAACACCCTAGACGATTGAGAGGAAACCCCTCAACTGTCATTTCCTACGTGTCTAATGATACAGCTCACAACACTCGACGGTTGCACGAAGACTTGAACAAGAAAGATGATATTGAACGAAGCGGCTCCATTGGCTCCTGACATGTGCGCAAGCTCCATTCCAATCTTCTTCTCTCTGGATCCTTGATGAGGACGCTCGAATCAGTACCAATGTAACGCTTAGACAGTCATGGTTCGACTTATACGAGAAATCGAACTCTAAGAGGTAGCGTATTGATATCCGTGTCAAAGACAAGATAGAGAAGTGATATCGAAAATCATTTTCCAATTGAATCATGTCACACGGCCAGCTAAAAATAAAATCAACAGTAGAATCGGATAGAAAAGAAACGAGGAGAGAAATTCAATACAAATGGAAATAAAGTTCTACTCCTAAATTGAAAATAAATTCTTAATAGAAAATAAAATTCCTAAAGAAAAATTAAAAGGAAATTGTATATGAAAAATAGAATAAAAACTCTATAATATCCTAAAAAGAAAATAGAAATAAAAATTCTATATTATAAAATCTATATTAAAAATATAATAATATTCTAAACTATGACTATAATCCCTAAAAAGAAAACATAGAAAAAAACTAATACTATTACAATCACACATCCAATACAAAAGAAAAATTAAAAATTGAGGGGAGGGGGTACAGCTTGAAAAAAGGGTGTAAAACAGTAAAAACAGGGCCCAACCCACAATACAGCCAGAAAAAATACATAACAAAAAACAAGGGGGAAACTGGGGGCGCATTGGGAAAATGGAGGTACAGTGCAGCAACTCGTTGGGCCCAGCCCAACAAAACAATTCCAACAAGGGGGCTTCAGCAGGGGGTGCGTCTGAGAAAATGGGGTGTATGGATCCAAAACCAAAATTGGGCCTTAATGCCCACGAACCAACCAAGCCCCCTCGCCTCTCTCACTTCTCCCATCAAAAACCCTAGAATGCTTCTCCTTCACCCTCACCGCCGCCGGCCTCAACTTCCTTCTCACTCTCACCGTTCATTCCTCAACCTCCGTCCAATCTCACCGTCTCAAACCTTCGTTTCCCCTAACCTTCTCTTCCTCAGATCTCAAAGCGTCTCCACCTGCAACCTACAAACCTGAACGAAATAACAAAAACCTCCAAATCAAAACAAAACAAAAACTCTTCTCAACTCCCAGTCTTAACGAGAATCGGAGATCTATTGTTGGAGATGGTGAAGTTCGTGATGTTAGATTGAAGAAGCTTCTGAAAAAGTGTGAAGAACATGAGGATGAATACAGTGGAAATTTTTTGAAGATTATTGAAGTTTTGAGGCGTTTGGTTATTGAAGATCTTGAGAGTGCGTGAAGATGAACACTGACGAAGATCCAGATCTGGATCGTTGATGAACAGATGAAGAGATTCTTTGAAGTTGTGGAAGGTTTCTGGACATGGCGTTGAATATCTAGACAAACTTGGATGAACAAGTTGAAGGTTGATGAACCTGTTAAAGCTCGATGAATCTATGGATCGTTTCTGGAAAACGTCTTGAACGGCATGAAGGCGTTTAAAGAAGATCTGGAAACGTTTGTTGATGAACTGGTGCATGTTCTTGATGGATGAATTTCCGGTGAAGTTTCTGGAGCGAAATGAACTGAACCTGGAAAACGGTTGAGGTGACGATCATGGAGATCTTAAAGATCTGGTAAATATTTTTGGAAAATGCTTGAAGAACTGATGGAGATCTTGATGATAACGATGATGGACGATGAACATTGGTGGAGAATGATGAAGGTTTGAAGAAGTTTCCTGGAAAAAATCTGTGTTGACGAAGGTTGTTGATGATTTTTGGAAAACTCATGATGAACACAGATCCAGATCTGAAAAAACGGTTATGGATGTGATGAACACGGATCAAGTTCTTGGAACACTGAAAAATGTATTGAAGATCTATGAATGTTGGATGAACATTATGAATATTGGATGAAGATCGCTGGGAAAAAAGAGTTGAACATGATGAAGATCATGAAAAAAAAAACTGGAAAATGTATGAACATGAAGAATTCGATGAAGTTTCCGGTGAGACGATGACCACCTCCGCCGGTGACCACCTCCGGCGATTTGCATGCCGGGCGGTGAAAGGGGTGAAGGGGGAGAGCACGTGGCAGTGTGCATGATGAGGGAGAGTGAGGTGTGGCCACGTGTGTGTGATGTGGCGTCTGGAGAGAGAACGAGGTGGATAGTCTTATATATGGACAAGTGTCACATAGACTGGACTGGGCCCCCACACTCTGGACATCTGGTCCACCGAAATTTGATTAATGACTCTGATTAATACAACTAAGACTCCATTAAATAATACAATTAAGATGCTAATGATTAATGACTATTAATGAAAACAAAAATTAAGACTCAATTAATACTAAAACAAAATGATTAAAATGGAGACTAAACTAATTAAAGCCAATTAACATGATTAAAATCCAAATTAATATCTAATTAAAATTTATTGAACTCTAAACCAAATTAAATCTAACAAGAGATTACTCTATTAATTTCTAAACCTATTAAAAATAGAAAAAATCTATTAAACCTATTTAAAAATTCTAGAAAAAGAGTTATCCTATTAAAAACCATTTAAAAATCTATTAATATCTATATTAAAATCTAAAAAGAAATAGAACTATTTAAATCAATTTAAAATCTATTTAAAAAATTCTAGAAAATAAGGGAAAAAAATCTAAAAACGCAAGGAAGGTCATTTAAATCGATTAAAAAAAGATGCGCGAACATAGCGAAATAAACGGTAAAAACCGGACACCGAAATATCCTCAAAAACAACAGCAAGAGCCGAAAACACCAGAAATAGCATAAATTCAACAACAAAACTCGCTTATTCGAACTGATATGAAATGCCTGAAACGCCAGGGGAGGGCTGTAATCCCGATGAAGTCAATCTGACTGAAAAAATGCAATGTACGCGGTATGCAAATGCAACATGCAAAATGAGTCGAAACATAAGCCAAATGCGATAATTGGTTGGTCAAATTTTGGGGTGCAACACACATATGCATACACAATGTTATGCCAACGGCAAAGAACTCAATCACATTCATCATGCATTTTCAATTCAATTCATGCATATATGTATATTTGTCAAAAGACCATATTTCACAATCATTCACGCCATAAGGCTACCCACATCATAACATACCACAACGGTACACAATTATTCATTTCGATAAGAATTAAACATAATTGAACCAAACAAATAACCATGGGATGGAAAACACATGAAATGGAAATTGTTGTCACATTCGCTACCCTTCGCCTAGCGAAGCATTTGGCGAATGCTCGCTGCCTCATTCGCCTGGCAAACTTGCTGGTGAACATAGTCAGTAGCTACTGAAAGTATTCGCTACCACTCGCTGATTCATTCGCCTGGCGAACCTTCGCCACCTTCCTTCGCCTGGCGAACACGCCAGCGAAGACTGGGTTTTGCTTCTATAATGGTTCGCCAGCCACTCGCTGGGATTCGCTTGGCGAAGCTTCGCTTCTGCTCGCCTGGCGAACAATGGCGAATCTGCGAACTCAGAACCCTATGCTGTCCAAAATCACCCAATCCTCATAAAATCGACCGATTTCATTCCAATCAACTCCAGTAGCCTTAGCCCAACATCACCCGACTAAACTATGCCATTAATTTCGGATTTCAACCGTTTAAACTCGGTTTCTACCGATTAAACTCATTTCTGCCCTAAAATGGGAAATGAGTAGAAACCCCCAACAAATCCAAACCAATCAAACAAAACACATACATAATCATAAACATTGATAGAATGACAACATTTCACACCCTTACCTTGATTAAATCGATGCTTGAGAGTTGTTCTTGAGCTTTTCCAACTTTTCCTCTTTTCTCCTCGTTCTCCTTCTTTCTCTATTCTTTCCCTTATGTTTCTATCTTTCTCTTTTCTTTCCACTTTTCACTTATGTTTTTCCCTTCTAATTCTCTCCAAAATCTATTAATTCATTTAATTAGTCATCCATTAATTAAACAATCCTCATAAATCATTTAATTAATATAAATAAATGATTATTGAAAAAATGAGTTGTTACAATTCACACCAATGAATTTCTCAATCTCATAGTTTGTTGACGATATTTTCTCTTCCACGCTCCTTGCACCAGTTTATTGTGATAAAAAACTGATCTGGCCTGATCAGAAGGGGATCGCTGACTGGTCGTACTCTGCTAGATAATCGCCTGTTCAACGGTGTTTGAGGAGAAGATGAGGGGTGTACCTGCAAGACACTCTGATGCCATAGTGAGAGATTGGACAGAGTGACGGCAAATACAAAGGGGGTAATAAGAGAATATCTGACCCTCTTGAGGAAGAGGGTATTTATAGAGAGTCCCCAGCGCTGGGCTAACGGTCATTTGAGTTGGGCTGGGTGGCCAGGCCCAACCCAAATGATTGATAGGGCTTACGTGTCGTAGTGAAGACCGGAACGTGGTCTTCGCTCTAGTCCAACCGCTTCGTGAACTCCGGAAAGTGGGTTTGACCTACTCTTCCGGGGTGGGCAGTTGATAAGTGACATATCCCCGCGGAGGGGAGCACGTGGAGAACGTGCGAGGGACACGTTGTTCTGGTCGACAAAAGGGGAAGGTTCTGCCCGAGGGGAACTGTGTCTGCCCAACGAGAACCTTGTGCTCGACGACGGTAGGCCAAGCCAGATTGAGCCTTGCCAAGCATTAATGGGCTGGGCCTGCCCGGCAAAGCCGAGGCCCAGGCTAGAACACAAACGATACCTTTCAACAAATCAATATTGAGAAATGGAGTTCTTGGGTGAACAATAAAAATGGTTAGAACAAAGAGAGAAAGAAGAAAGGATAAAGAAGAAAGAAGAAGAATAAGGATTAGTGCAAATTGCTATATTATTCACTTTCTCAATATTACAAAAGATTATAAGTGAATAACACAATCTGACCACTCTCACCCTAGTTAGGATTTCCACCACCCTTACAAAGATGAGAGACTAGCATGCTATTTATAAGAAAACTAACATACTAACCTAATGAGTTTTTACATACAGACTCATTACACAAGCTAACTTAAATAACTGGGCTTGCAAACAAGACTCAATTCGACATACTAATTTAAATTACAAGTTAATATATTTTGACAGCATGCTTGAACAGACTTCGACTACAGCAAGCACAACTCCTGTCGAAATATCAAGCTACCCTTGTCGACACTAGAGTTCGATCTGAAATACCACATTTTGCTTAGCTTTTAGCCTTGCTTTATACTTTACATGTTTATTTTAGGGTTTATTTATTTCCCTTGAATAAATAAAAGATCGGCGATGACATCTTATGTTTTGTGAGTCTAGGTAACCAATAGCTATGGTCTCCGGTTCTTCACCGCGACAGTCGGTTCCTAGGGAATTTCGAGGCAGAATTTCTAGAGTCTTCACTAAACCGGAATACACCCGCAGGGCTATTAAAGTACGGGCTATTAGAATACATTTTAAGAAAAGGTTGTATGCGGGTTTGATGTCTGAGATAAAGTTTAGGACAATCATGTCACTCTTATTGAATCGAAATCTTACTTATTATGCAAAGATTTAAGTTATAGATATATTTACTTATACACAATCTTATAAACGTTTGACGTTGTTTTTAAACTGGAACGGATCCAAGCTTATGCCATTGAGGGCTAAGCCCCCACACAAAAATTGAAATTCTAATGGATAGTATTAATGTATTTTATCTTCGAACCCATTAAACTTGTTGAGTTACATTTATCTATTTTAAAAACTCGTTATTCTATTTTCTAACTTTATACTATTTCAATTTTCTTTTTACAATGCTTTTGTAGGTAATTTCATTCTTCAATTAAAATCGCCACACACTCCCAGTTTAACTTTACTCTTATTTTCTCATTAACTTATAGATGTTTTATTTTATTTTACTATAACAACGTAAATCATTTTTTAATATCTTCCTCTTATGATTACACAATTTATTTTTGTCATCAACGTGTGCAAGTTTGAAGAAATATTTTGTTTGTTTGTTTGATGTTTGATGTTTGATAACAATGCAACTATTTAATTTTTTTTCTTTCATTTAAAAGTTTAGTGATAGTAGTAATGTGCAATGAGGAATCTCTGATTAAATGATTATTTATAGAGAAATATTTAATAATGTTAAAATTAAAAAAAATAATTTTGAACATTTCTAGAATATATAAATTTAAAGTAAACAATTATAATTTATAAAAGCTTTTTTTTTATATTTGGAGTTTGTTTGGTCCTTATAATAATGTATTTTATAAATATTCTTAGTATTTTTTATACAAAATATCTATTATTTTTAGTCTCCATTAAAGAATATTTTTGAATCTGTCACTGTTTCTTCTGAAATATTTTTTAAAATTCAAGTGAAAGATTATTAGAATATAATGTCAATATTCTAATATAGAAAGATGAATTTGAAAAGAAAAAAAGTTTCTTAAGTCTCACATTATGTGTTACTGAGAAATGCAAGAGGAATGATGTCAAAACCAAGGAAAAGGCAAAGGAAAACTCTACTGAGGAAAGGAGAAGTAAGGTACGAACTCTATCGGAGAATGCAGAAGAAAAGAGATGACTCCACTGAGGAGAAAAACAAAAGAATGACGACGAAACTAAGAGAAAAACAGGGTAAAAGATAAGAATCAAAATAAAGGTAAGGTACACAGAAAACTCGGTGCATCAACTGGTAAGCAGTGATTAATCGAAGAAAGATAAGAATAAAACGTGCGGGGAGAGTAAAAAGGTTGGTGTCAACAGACGGATTCAACAAAAATAAATTAAAAAATTTAATTCTAAATGCCAGTTGTGAATAAATGCACTTATAAATAAAACTAATTGGTTTTTTTATATTGAAGTAAGAAAAATCTAAACTTAAAAAATTGAGAGGGGAGTCATAAAAAGAAGTGAAAAAAAATTGGTTTAGAGGATATTTAAGATATAAAGAGAAACATAGTTAAAAGATAGAGCATAGATATTTCTATTATAAAGTAGAAAAATCTATTAAAAAAATGACTCATTAAATATGAACACGGTTTAAAGGTTTAAAGATAGATTTATTATCTTGTTATATAAAATTCAATAAAAAAAATATATTTGTTGCATTAAACGTGATAAATGAATATTCTTAAATATTTTTCAAAAGTCTATATTAAAATGACCATAAAAAAATTGGAATAGTAAAAATTAATAATAATATTATCAAATAAAATCCTTGTGTATTAATAGAAATGACTAACTTATGCAATTCATGATTTTTTTAGAACAAAGTTTTCAAAATGTCTTTACCACTTTTCTCAAGATTAATTTAAGCCTTTAATCTAATATTTTTCTTTTACTAAAATATCATAAACTACTTATGAGCCTCCACTTCAACAAATTTTTAGATCCATCATTACAATAGCCAGTACATATTTTAAAACTATATTTTCGTTAAGATATCTAAAAAAACATAGGTTTAGAAAGCTGCATGAGTTGCTAAATTTGGTTTCCTATTCCAACGGGTAAGAAAGCAACCAATAAAATGTAAGACCGACTATATATAACCAACGTCTATAAACTATTAGAGCTGGTTATGGCTACACCTCAATCAAACTATTTGAAACCTGTCTATAAATAATAATATAACAAAACACATTTGATTATAAAAAGGTTCTATTACCTCTGTTCTTATTCGGTGTAAACCTTGAACATCCATTTCAACATTTAGAAAAAAAATGGCACGGATCATACCTGAGACATTTCTCTTGTTTACCTTGGTTATTTTTCCTTCTATAGCTTTTCGATTTGGATTTGGACTTGATTCTGGTTTGAGAAATGATGGTAATAATGCAGAAGAATTCGGAAATTTAAAGTCTGGCAATGAAATCGAAGATTTAAAGGCTGGCGGTGAAAATGGAAAAGAAAATTTCGATGCAGAAAAGCTAATTAAAAAGGTTGCGGTTGATGATAGAGCTAAACTTAAGCAAGGATTCTATAGCCAAACTTGTCCTGATGCTGAGAAAATCGTTGCTGGTGCTCTTGCTGAAATTGTTAAGGTTAATCCAGAGGCAGTTGCTCACCTCGTTCGTCTTCAATTTCATGACTGTTTCGTTGTTGTAAGCTTTTCTTTTCCATATTCCAACCATCATTATGTTTTGTATATTCATTACTATGAGGAAAGAAAAATGTTAAACCATACTATGATCTATGTTCTAAAATCATGCTTGGTTATGATGAAAAAAACAGGGATGTGATGCATCAATCTTGCTAGACTACTCGCCAACAGGAGACAAAGTAGAGAAAAGTTCAATGTTCAATGGTCAACTTCTCAAAGGAGCTGACATAGTGGATGACATAAAAGAAAAGCTAGAAGAACTATGTCCAGGAATAGTGTCATGCTCAGACACATTAGCATTCTCAATCAATGAAGGAATGCACCTTTCTGGTTTGCCTCGTAGAGTGGCTCTTGGCGGCCGCAGAGATTCGGTCTATTCTCTCGCATCCATCGCGGAGGACAACAATCTCCCACAGCCTAATTGGTCAATGGAAAAAATGGTTTCACTCTTCATAAAAAAAGGTTTCTCAATTGAAGAAATGGTTATCTTACTCGGTGCACATTCAATTGGTTCAGCTCATTGTGATGTTTTCATGGAAAGGGTTTTTAATTACAAAAACACGAGGAACCCTGACCCTACGCTACCGGATCCAGTGGTAAAAGAGTTTCAAGGTATCTGTAAGGATGCTGGGACACGGCAATTTAGAAACCCACCTGTGAATTTTGATGAGACACCAACAGTTCTTGATAACTTGTTTTACAAGAATATGCTGACGAAGAACAGGACGGTATTGGTTACAGATTCTCATTTGATTAATGATCCTAGAACAATTCCTATTGTTGCGAAGATGGCAGCTGAGAATGGTTTGTGGCAAAAGAGATTTGCTGAGGCTATGGATAAGATGGGTGCTTTGAATGTTCTTACTGGAAACGATGGTGAAGTGAGGAAGACTTGCAGGGCCACTAATATTTAAATGTGTGTTGTTCATTAATATATGTATCTAAAAATTGTCATTATGTTTAATTCAATTTTTTTTTGTTTTTTTTTGTTTTGTTTTGTTATGATAGTGTGATATATTAATAAAAGATGATTTTTTTTCTTGTTTAATTTTTCTTTGGAATTTGTTTTTCAAGTATCTACAGCATGTAATATAGAAAAAAATATTATAAATCATTTTAATCAAACTGTTTTATTTTTGGGAGGGGAAACAGCAACAAGAATAAACCAAAATACACCAGCTTTTATTCAATTGGAAGTTCTATACGCCTATGAGCCGCAAATTAAAAGAGTTCAACTAAAACTCTCACTATTATTTCTACTACTAACCTTAACCATGTCTCTTCTTGTGTCCATTTTATTTTGATGAAATTATAATATTACATTCCCATCAGATTTGAAGACTGGCTGATATAGAGCTTGCTAGGCTAAGAACCTCAAATGGTGCCCTATGCATCAGCTCCTTCACTGTCAAGGGACATGAGTCTGTGATCCAGAAATAGGTGAATGCACTTTCTGGGTTCCCTGCGCACGGAACGTCAGAAATAATGTAAGAAATTAGGTTAACATGTTTCCTAATAAAAAAGGACTATTGAGCAAAGGAGAGCAAGCATTACCCCCATTATCATGCCCAAAGCGTTCCCATGATTTATTTGGAAAAATGCCATGAGTCACATAAGCACTTATCTTTGCTGCTCCATGAGCTGCCAAAACTTTCTGAAAAATGACAAAATTACGAGTTACCAAGAAAAAATAGGACGCACGTTTTCTATTATAAGTATAAGATTTCCAATTTCCGACTCATGTAGAAATTGGCTTACATTGATGTTTCATACCTGGCATTCTATCAGGGTTCCACCTGACTGAACCAAATCATCAACAATCACAATATGCCGACCCTTAGGATCTCCCTCTTTAATTCGAACTATTCGTTTATCTCCTTCACGAACTTTTGCACAAACTACCTGCATATGCATTGTGTAAGTGCTATTATACAGAAAAGTCGCTCCAAGTTAGTACGATTTTCACACTGGTAGCTTCTAGACTAGTACCAGTGTTATATTTATGACTTCAACAAAATTTAGGAAACATTGTTAGATTAAAAATATGCAATACCGTTGGAAAATGCTGCAATTGCTTATGAAACCGTTTCCAGGCCCCGTCATCAGGAAAAGCAACTGATATCTGAAACAAGAAAGCCAGAATTTCCGTTGATATGAGATAGTGTGAAAGGATCATCCTCATTCAATTTTTCAATCAATATCTATAAAATATAAGCTTGTTACAGTATAAGTTGAAACTATAGAAGATTAATCAAGAGTTGAAACTATAGAAGATTAATCAAGAGTATTGAGTGCCGACTAAAAGGGAAAATACCAGATGCAATATTTAAAACAAAGGGAAATTTGTTTAGTTGATTGGAGCAAAATAATAAGCTCAAAGTATTTTACATGACAACGAGTAGGCAAGGGAAAATCGGAACAGTATTTGAAAAAGTAGATAAAAAACACAGTCGCAAAGGGAAGAGTTAAGAATAAATGAAAGTCTAACATTGTCAGAATCAGGCAGATCTTGGAGCCTTCTTTTAAGCAATGGTATGCCACTCTCAAAGCATGGTAATATGTTGTCACCAAAGTAGAATCTCTCCTGAATTATAACAAATAATCAAATAAGTATGGGCAGGAATTTCATGATATAAAGAATGGCATATGGACCAACAAAGTGTGTGTTTGGCTTCATTGGAAACTATCAAACATTGTTGTTTTGTTGAATAAAAAATTGCTTTTGACTCTGAAACTCTGTTTCATTAGCAACAATAAAGTGTAGTTTTGTGTTAGGAATAAAAATTTACACTAAGTTCTAAATCAATATTTCATTCAAAATCACAACTGACAAACATTCACCCAAACACACGCCTAGAACAATTGTAGAAAGCAATTCAACCAATAGCACACCTGCAAAGCATGAATGTCAAAAGTGACCAAACTCGTCGGTCCTCCTCTAGAAATCGGTATGTTTGACAAAAGCCTGGCCAAAGTAAAAGCAGTGGCGATATCACCTTCATCCTCCATTCTTTCAGAAGTTCCAGTTGGGAAAAACGGAAGCACAAGTGTAAATGAGGCAACAAACAATTTCGGCAAGGCATAAATAACAGGAATCTGCTCAAAAATCACAGCTGGAGAACTGAATGATGCCAGAAAAGCCACATGCTGTCCACGAATGCCTTGAGCATTGGGAATGAAAATGTTGGGGAAGCCGTCAGGAAACTTGCTGAAGTTTTCAATTTCATAAAGCATTTCAGTGAAACCATTCAACAAACTATACTAAAAAACACCAACAAGCTAAAAAAAAGAATCAATGTACCATAGCAACAGCATTTCAATAAATCTCAATCACAAGGAAGGTTTTAAAAAACGGTCCGTTACACAAACAACCGATACTAATACCGTCATTCATTGTTTTAATGATGAAAAAGAAATAGTGGACAATTCACAGCGTGACGACCACAATCAGTATCGCAACATTTGTACTAACCGAATCGGAAATGCCTTTACGCGAATCGAGCTATCAAGGTTATTACTCATAATGTAGTGTTCTAAATCTTAAACTCAACATTATTGTCATAAGTGTATGTTTGTATTGACTTATTTGATTATACCGGCTACCATAAGCACTTCCAAGACTGTCTATAAGACATAATAGCACTGACACCTCTGGAAAAAAAATGTGTTTGTGTTAATGTCGGTGTCAGAAACTGACACTTGTAATTACGTATTCAAATTATTACTAGTGGTGTTGACGTGAGTGTCGGTTTTGTGTTTCCAGCGTCAGTGCTTTAAAATAAATTCTCTAAAATAGTTTATGAAAACAACTTATAACTCTACTATAATGTGGTACAATAGGTCAATTAAATTGTTTAACCAAACAAGGTCTAATTCTAGTTCCAAATTTGTATCCAAAACTATGTCAATTAAATTAGAGAAAATTAGGCAACACATTGATGAAAATTGAAAGTAGCAATGCGAATGAAAATGAGGAAGAAAACGAACAAACCCCCAAGAGATGGATCGGAGTTCAATGGCATCAGATTCAGAGGCAATATTGTAAGCTAGTGATTTGGTTTCAGCAGAATAAAAGAGAACAACCTTCTTGGAATTCTTCGAATTGAGTTGAGAAGCTGAAGAAGAAGCAGAGACCAATGAGGAAGAAAATGAAGAATTGTTGCCGTGAACCGAATCTCTATTCATATTTGAGAAATGTTCGATTGTGGAATTTCGATGATTCTCGAAACTGCACTTTGCGCTGAAATTGTAACGGAAATTGGAAGAAGAGAGAAGATGCGGAGAGTGAGAGAGTCTGATTTTGTTTGTTTCCGGAAATAACGGAACAGGTGGCCTGGCCGCCATTATCGGTGCTCAGTTGATACTTCGGATTTCCAGGTGGATCAAATCAAATAATTAAATTCCGTTGCACTTAAATATAGGATTTTTTGTTTTATATCGCAGATGTAATTAAATAATAGAAACATTAACATTTTAAGTTAATTTTTTTAGTCATTTTTTAAGATAAATTAAAAAAATATTTCTTTTATGATAAAATTTAATTTTAAGATGCAGATCCGTATGTGCTAAAAGTGATTTTTTTAAAAATAATTAATTTTTTTAAGATAGAGTACATGTATCCTAGTCTTGTATTTATTAATGTTTAATGTTAAATATGAAGAAATTAAATCTGATTATTTGATTTAATTTGCAAGTCGTTTATTTCTACATTTAGATTTATAATTTTTTTCTTTTGTTAAAATAAATCTAGTTTGTTATAAATTTGTTTTAAAAATTAAATCTTTTTAAAACTAAATTATGTTTATAATATTTTGTTTCAAAAATTTAAGCCTTTATTTACTTGCATACTTGCAGTCTAAGTTTTACTCAATAAACAACTGGTAATTAGTTGCGGTTCTTAGGTTCAGCAAAACAATATAAGAAGCTTGTTAGTTTCTTAAATCATCTTTGTCTCAAATATAAAGAAGGGTCGTAGAAAGGAAAAACCACCCTAACTCATTCATCCTCTTCCATTGCATTATTTTTCTTTTTATTCCTGTTAATATGGAAGTGCCACAAGACATTGCTTTTGAGATATTTTCATGGTTACCTGCAAAAAGTATTTGTAAGTTAACATCAACTTGCACTTCGATATCAAACTTTTCAAAAGAAACATTTTTCAAAACAAAACAGGCTCTTAATTTGTTGGAGACCGATGATTCCTGTATTTTTATTCAACCTAATCAAGTTAGTCAAAGGTATGAAAAAAGAGTTGAATTATTTTCTTTACCTAAGGAGCGTCCATCTTCGGGTGTCCCCTATAATGTTCTTGCATTCTTATCAAATTCGGTGTGTGTATTAGATTCAAGTAATGGTTTGCTTCTTTGTCACACAATTAATGACCACTCAATTGAGTTGTTTATATGCAACCCAATTACAAAGTCTTGCTTTTTCATTCCTACTCCAAAGTCACTTCAAAAAAATCGTAATTTTTGTAGTATAAATCTTATGTTAGATTGCTCTCAGAGATCTTCTAATGATGATTATTCAGTGTTCTTTTTTGAATTTACATTAGATTGGTGGCCAACCCATTATATATGCAATGTTTATCATGGAAAAGAAGGTGTGTGGAAAACAATGGAACATAATTTTTCACCCGGTGAAAGGAACATGAAATTTGACATGCCCGTGTTTCATAAAGGAGCACTTCATTTTATCTCAGATAACGGTCCTTACATTTCAAAATCAAGTACTTTTTATAAGCCATATATAATGTCTTATAATTTAGAGAATGGAAATTCAAAAATGCTTAAGTTGCCGTGGAAAGCTATACAAGGTTGTCATGACTCTAACATGGGCATATTCAATTGGGGCAAAGTATCAAGCTCAAATCAGTCCATTTGCTTGGTGACATTGAAGAAATTTGCCTTTACCGTGTGGTGTTTAAGAGATTATGAATTAGGTATTTGGCAAAAGATTTTGAAAATCAGAGTGAAAGCATTGGGATTAAAGGAGGAAGATCCTAATGTTACCGGATTTATGGTGATGAACGGCCATCTTTTAGTTTTTGCAACCGAAGAAAATGTTTATAGTTGTGATGTGGGTGATGAAGAATGTATGATGGTCGAAGAAATAGGTCAGCACAAGTGTGGACTTCACCCCCGCTTTATCTCATACTCAAATACTCTTCGTCCTTGTGGAACTAATGCTCGAGATATGTCTTATTAAGAACTTTAATGTAATTGATGCATTTTCTATCGAGAACCGTTACTACTAGAATTATATATGCTACTGAATGTGCCATTTTTGTTTGATAATAGTTTATTTAACTAAAATCCATCTCGTGGTACTTATTTTTTTTTTATTATTATTCAATTTTGAATTAAATTTGTGATTTTCTCAAATATTAATAAAATATATTTATGTGTTTTAGTTTTTTTTGTTATAGTCTCTTAACATTATTTTTAGTTTTTTCAATTTTTTATAATGTGTTTTGTTATGAACCAAACTATTTAATTTTTTACTTATACATTTTATAAAAAATACTTATTTTTTATTAACGTATCCTTATCTTGATTTTTTATTTAAATGTTGTATCCCGTATCGGTATTGGTAGCCGCACCGGGTATGTAGCCGTCCCTATGTATCATAGGAATTCATGTTTCATGGGTTTTATTGTATTACTAGTGTCTTGTTATAAGGTAACTCCATAGTTTTTTTTATTATAGTTTCTTTAACTAATGAATGACTCTCAAGCTGGGCTTTTTGCCCTTTTGCTTCTCAAAAAAGCAAAAGTGTCTTTCAAACAAAAATGCATCCGTTACTAGCTCACCTTATAATAGTAGATGATAATCAAATATTTTTCTTGGGTTTGCTATGAAGTCTGTATTTCTAGATTACGCATAGGGACACAAAGGGCAAACAAAATGCTTGAGTTGCTTTCCACAACTTGTGTGCGGAACATAACATAGATGCTGTTAATCTTTAGACAGGTTACTGTCAGTTTTGGTTTATTAAGAGTTAGCCATTTCTCTATTTTACAGCTACAAATTCTAAAGAAAATTAAATAGTTTGCAGCAAATAGATACCCCCTCAATAAAACGGACCAGGCTCTACCATTGTTCATCATCACTAATGTTATCTACAACTATCGTCATCTACAGTCAAGGTGCTAAAAAACAACTCTATTTCTTCCAACAACCTCTTACTACCCATATGAAATCCCCAGAAATCCATATCTAAATATGCCTCAGATGCCATCAAATCAATGAGATGCCGGCAAATATCTCCAAGATCATATGGCATGGCGAGGACCTTCTTTATGGGTTCACTTGGGAGACTGTCTTGAGCATTGTTAGAGTACATATGCCGTCTGCATTCCTGTGAATAACATAAATGGCACAACTATGTAATTCAAAAAAAAAAACCAATAGATTTAATACATGTGGAAGAATTTTTTCAGATTTGAAACACGTGGAAGAATTTTTTTTCAGATTTGAAACAGGTGGATGAATTTTTCTATGTGGTTTACACAAATAAAAAATAAAAAGCTTTAAAATGAGGAAGTTACCTGCAGTATTTGATTTATAGTTGCAATTTGCTCGGTACTTAAGAAGTCAGACTTCAAAAGTTGTCGAAATAAAACCAAAATTTCCGAGCTCAAATCAGTAGCAGCAAGGTTTTCCAGTATGCCAGATATGCATGAGTCATTAAGAACAGATCTCATCCACTGGGGAATTATATGAAGTTTCAGCAGGGCGACAGCTATAAGGACTGCAGGCGTTTGACTGTTTGTGAATGATTGTGATGCTACCGCAGGAGCTGCCAAAGATACCGTCATCTCCTCTATAATCAATCTAAACCAACTGCTTTTTCCTAACTGTTCCGTTTCCTTTGCCAGATTTTCCCACTGCAGAAGAATCGACAGGCAGAGTGCACAATTTGTAGCCACTGTAGAGTCATTATAAAATACCAGCCCTTCCAATATATTCCTTAAGGACATTAAATACTCAAATGTACATTTCAACTCTTCGTGTTTACTGTTTATTTGATCTGATATTCTGTTGAACAATTCTAACAGGCAATAAGAAGCAATAATCTTGACCACAGGAGAACCAAAATGCAGAAGTCTGCACAAGTCATGACAACGAATGCCTATGAAGGCTTGTGGTTCAGATGAATTCATTGAAACGAGGAAGCTTTGCCAATCCACAAATCCAGGTAGGATAGCGTGCAAGCTAGAACAGAGAATTCAACATCGACAACATGTTAGAAATCATGTATATTTCCGTTGCAACATTAATAGATTTCTTTACATTTAGAGTAAATCACAAAGAAAGTAAAATGTAACAAGCATTTACTGTAACATGTTAGCTAAGAACTCAAAATAATACCTCCTAGAGTAATTCTTGTGTAGTCACAAACAAGTCCGACAAATTGTCAATTTATAATAAGATATAAAAAATGGAAGTGAGTTGTAAGTTTAACTCCATGTTTAAGGGTCAGGAGTTATATGTTTAACTCCATGTACATCATAATTGATTGTTAATGAATTGATGTCGTCGCTAAAAATAAATTAACAGAATTTGAGGATTGTTAAAAATTAAATTTACCAACTTCTCTTTTTCACATGGTTCTAATTAAGAAATAATATTTATTCGGCAAATCTAACACTGATGTTATCGAGTTAAGAACTAATTTTACATTACCCTGACAATGGTTAGGGTAAGGCCTTAGTAAATCATCTATAGTATGGAAGGATGCTGCTTTCCCTGCCCATTTGATTTAAAAAAATCACATGTTCTCTTATAAAAGCATAACTAAATAACTTTGAATAACAAATTATATTATAATATTGATATATTCAGCATTGAAAGAAGTGAGTATGTTTTTAAAATTGTTTTCTCATAATCCATATCTTTCATTAATGATATAATCTTTCATTAATGATATAAGAAGTATGCATTATGTGTTACTCCATTGAATGTAAACATATTTTCGGATACAGTTTAAGGACAGGTTTCGAAGTTTACAATTTGGAAATATCAAACTATAACCATATGGTCCGTTTTTACTTTTTATATATTCTCATCTCAAAATATTTCAGCCTTCTATTGTGATTCCTATCTTTCAATATTTCTAACTGTTTTTTTCTAAAATAAATTTTAAGGCACCTGCACAATTTGAGAATCTTTATCAGTGTTTAAGTAACTTCAACACCAATTTCATTATATTTTCAAATCATTATTTTAATTTATCTATTTTTATTAACTATTACTCCCTTCAAGCAGAAATTGCCACGGCAAGAAGAGGATAAGTGCTCTTTTATTTTACTACTACTGAGGCAAGTGGGCTTACCTTTTAACAGCAAAGTAATTAAGCAAGAGAACAAATATTAAAGTTTCTCCAGTGCTGGTTCCCTCGTCATGGTCACCCAAAGCAGGCCCTTTTGAAGAAGCTGCACAAACTATAGTATTGACGAGAGATATTATACAAGTATTAAAAAGAATGGGCTTTGAAGTCTCTTCAAGTACTTTATTGGTGGAAAGATGTAAGATCAATGAAAGAATGCCAATCACGAAGAGACTTTCTTGACTTAAGATATCATCCTTTGTTGGTGGAATGGAGTACTCCATCATCTGCAGAAGTGGTATGTACATGCTATTAGAACTAACAAAAATCATTGCCATATAGACTACAGCCTTCCCTTGCCTAAAATGTGGATGTTAAATAACATCCTTCAGGATTGTTATACCTCTTATTCAGAATATTTCTAAGAGGAAGAGGGGGTATAAATAAAGCATGCAAAATGCTGTCAAGTAGCAGTTACAGGCATAGGAGCAGCCATGTTCTGATTATCCGGAAGTTGTGAATGTTAGACACTTGGGTGGGAGAGAACAAGCTCTCAATCTTAGGTGTGTGTGTGTGTCCTAATATTCTGCACTATTTCCTTATAGCTATTGTAAGGTGTGTAAGTGTAGTATTCTGGTTTTGAATTGCATCAGAATTATTATCAATAAAGTATTCCATTTATCCAAACTGTTTCTGTTCAATGCCAGTTTCTATCAGATTGCAAATTTTAAAAATTGGGAAAATGACATCCATATCAACAAAACTTAATAAAGTCCTAGTCAAAGAGAGATGGCTTGGTTACAAACCACATTTAATCTGATAAATACCCAGGTAAATTGGCACAAATAGAAAGTCCAGGAAGTAATTCTAAAGCAGGAGTAAATTGGAAAGAACAGAAGTACACTGTACTTCAGCCAAATAAAAATATAGATGCCAGTAAGCCACTAAAAGAAATGTGAGTCCTGCATATGGAAGAATCTAATGACAGTAATTAAATTTCTATAATCTTAAAAATTTTGTATAATAAATTAACATTTTAGTATATGAAAATGGATGTAACATGCATAAATGAAATTCAATTACTCACCTTCATGGTTACTGAAACCCAACTCTGATCAGTTGATAGTGTTTTAGGATGCACTGAACTCAAAGTGCTAAAAACTAAAATCAAGATGGGCATGAAAGTTGTTGTCGAGAAGCACTGAGTCCTGATTGCTGTCCCTATTCCATGCAAAGATAGTTGGTTAGAAGCAGCTGGACATATATGAATCATAGTTGCTATTAGATTCAGAACAGAAATTATGTCATGTTCCTGGCCATCTTCCTCAGCGAGTTGCGTCAATAAGCACACGAAAATTCTAGCTCCATAATTATCTTCAATGGATGCTAACTCTGCAAGTGTCTGTACATTTACAGTTTGGTTACTGTTTCCAATAATCATGGCATGATTGGCATCCCCTTCTAAATTATAGTTTCTGCAGAATTTCAATATCTGATGACACAGTGATTCGATTATATTCTCTTGTTGAAACAACCACTTCAACGATACTGTGTGAATTCTTGCAGAAAGTAAATCCCATTTGCCATTGTTTATGAGCTGGAATATAATCTCCTCAGCTTCTCGACTATAGTAAATTTGGTAGTTCATATTGCCAAGACCCCTCAACAAACTGTAGAGATTCACCAATTGAGTCACCGTCAAATTATCAGTTGTCCAATCATGAAAATCACTGCTATTAAGTAGAGCATATTGTTCAAGAGAAGCTAAAACCAACTTATCATCTGCAAGTCTAGCAATGAAAATCAGAAAATTGTTAGACAAAAGAAATGTCTGTGAACTGTTAATGAGAATAATAAGACTCAAATGGATTTTGTAGTTCCCTACCTTTCGTCGTATAGTGAACTGGTGTACATAATTAGCAAAGCAGCAGATTGACAAGGAGAAAAATGTAAATTGTCTGTACTCCTTTGCCCCAGAATAAAGAGTAAATCGACAGGGTCTGAAGGCAGATGTAAAGCAGCATCTTCAATAGGTTGTCCAGTATCATTTCCCAGTAGAGAATCTATGAGTGAACCGATTAACAAATATATTCTCTGTTTCATCCTATCTCCTGCATATAACCCCAAACATCCATATGAAAAACTGAACCAGCGGAATGACATCAAAGTCTCTGCAAATTCCCTAGAATTAATAGTACAATGCAGAAGCAGAATCGAATGAAAAATTTCCAGCAAGCCCAGGATAATTTCTTCTTCCATTTCATTGATGCTTGTTGCAAGCCAGGGCAGTAAATGTGTTCTGCATATATCTAGAACGCCGCTTCTAAGTTCTAGTTTGCTAGTGTGAGTGGAGTTTGCATCATGACTGTAGGCATATGCCTCATTAAGTAGGTACAAGCATTGCAAAATTTGGTTGATATTCCTCTCAGAGACATAGAGACAAGCTAAAATTGCATGTTTGACTGCTACCAAAATTGATTTTGAGAGATCTAAAGCTCCATTACAAGTTGGAGATCTCATAAGAGCCACAAATACAGAGCAAGCCATTATAAATGTCTCAGGAACTATGCCCATCTCCCCATCAGAATGCTTTATAAGCATTCTTATCAAAACAAGGACAAGCTCCTCCAGCTGAGAAGTTGATACAGCTCCAGGACACTCCGAAATGCATTCATAAATGAGCTTCAGTGTCTCGCATTGAACCGGATGAAAAGGAACTTCAGTCACATAGCGCAGTACTGGAACCAGAGTTGAAAACCCAACAACCAGCCTTGGTCTAAAAGCTTCCTCTGAATTTGATAAAAGATTTAGTACCTGAAGGCACATCTTGACTTCTGGATCCTTATTCTCTGTTCATTCATTAACTAATTAGTAAGCTGCTAGTTAAAACAGAAAGGTTTAAATTTAGTTATGCATTCACAGACTTTTAATTTGGGAAAATAAGCCAAGCTAAATCAGAATAGTGTAAACTTTATTCAGATAATGAGGCTATAAGTTTACGAAGTTTCCCTCATAGCTACAGAAACATCTTTTTCATCAAAGCAAGGAATGCTTGCGTTTAGCAATTTTTGCATAAAGTTCTCACCTGTTAGTCTCAATATTTCAAATAAATAATCTGCAATATTTTCTTCCACTAAGACTTGAATCTGATCGCCTGAAGTCCCAACTGAAGACAAATAATGAAAGAGCAGATCTAGAGTGCCGATTTGAACTTGACTCTCTGATGAAAGTAATGGGCCTTTGATTGCTTCAGCAAACAGATTAACCAGAGATGCTCCCTTGGCTCTATCTTCAGTTTCTTTAGAGCTAACTTCGCCAGCTAAAGACATGTTACCAATATCATATACAGATTCTTCCCTGAGCAACTGTCTTCGAGCAAGTATTGTCAAAAGTGCTGATGAGCAATAAATTATTGTTAACCATAATTCATAATAAGACAAGAATGGAAGTTGCATAGCAAACTATCTTATCTTACTAAACCTATTCGGTAAACTGTGGCTACACTGACTTCTAACTCGCCTTGGAAAGATTAATGTTAATCACATGTGCATTAAACGAGCAACTTTAATGCTTAACGATGCATACTAACAGGAAGTTGACCTTTCCACCGACATTCATGATATAACTTAGTCATCAAAAGTGATGCATGACTTGGAACATGGGCCTCTTAATATTAATATCATCTTTATTTGCAACTAAATGAGTACAGAAAAGGTGAAAAAGAGAATCTCCTATTGTCGCTTCATGTCTAAAATAGGCGTAACAAAAGGGGAAAACAAAAAGGATATCTAAAAAAAGAAATTACAAGCATTCTCTTTGATGAACAAAAATATTGAAATTAAAAATTGATAACATACCAATACAATTCAGGCGAACATCATCATTTTGGGTCTTCAAGAGAACATCTGTCAGCAGGTACAAAAGCTTTGGACAAAAGGGGATCAACATATCACTTCCATCACCCGCTTCTGATATACTATCAAGAGCAGATAATTTGTAAAGCACAAAAAGGACTTCTCCACGAATCTCCTCACTGCACCGAGAAGTAAAAAATACTTGCATAATGTAAAACAAATCACTAAAAGTGACAAAAACACATCAAGACGACAACACTTTTTCACCTTGGCAATTGAAGACCTGTAACAAGAACGGAAATGAGACTATATATGTCTTTGATGTGTACGTGGAGATCATCCTCTTTTTCACAATTCAGAAGAACACCTAGGCAGTGAAGCTTTACACACAGTAGCATCAGAACAACAAAAACAGTTCATAAAACTTGATTCACTTTATAGTAACATATTATTTATAGTACATCAATTCTGAACACACTTGATGAGCAACTGCCTATAAAGCACAACCACAGACGTGTACACCAGACATGGCACCGACACTGACATGTTCAGTAATTATTAGAAAAAAACAAATAAATTGAATGTAATTACAAGTGTTGGTGTCGTGTTAGTATCGGTGTCAGTGTGTCCGACACTGACACGCCTTTTTCCAGGGGTGTCGGTACTACAGTAACTGCTAATTAATGCATGAACATAATAGATACTCAGCATCCATAGGTTCAGCTTATTAATTAGCATTCGGCAATAGCAATAAAAAAGTAACAGCTAATCAATGTAGGCGCAGAATAGATCCTCAAATTATTTGTACTAATATTCCCTGATTAGCACTTAACAATAACAACCAACACAGAGAAGTTAAAATTGGAATCTGAAAATGAAATTACCATGTGCAACTGACGTGGACTCCAACCTAAAGCACCAGAAGAAACACGATCTGAAATCCTAGCGACAAACTCACGGCAAACGGAAGGATCTGATGAAGCAGCGAGGTTGAGGATGAGATTAACGAGTTGTTCAGCGATAGGCTCGTCGTCAAAAGAGGAGAGAGCGGTGACGAGAGGGGAAACGAAGAAGTGGGGATGAAAAGTGACGACGGAATGAAGAAATTGAGGTATAGAGAGGGAACGAGAGAGCTGGGAGAGAGCGTAAGAGACATGGATAGTTGGAGAGAGAGGGTTAGAGATGAGGTTAGAGAAACACACGAGGCAGATAGTGCCGCCGTGCTGTGTTTGAAGGTTGAGAGAAGAACGGTGGCCGTGAGTACAACAACACCGTGAATCGCCGTCGTCTTCAACGTCTATGTTATGTGAATCGATGCTCATGTACATTTTCAAATTACGCCGATAAAGAATGGCGCCAAAATTGTTTTTTAAGTAGTTAGGAAGTTGCTGTTAGTTACCCTTACGCTTTGTTTGTATAAAAAGAAATAAAATAAAAGGAATGAATGTCAATTAATCAAAAATATGTATTATGTTAAATCACATCAATTTTAAAGGCATAAATTTCTAAAATATAGTAATAATTTAATAAATTCTTGATTTTTTTATTAGATTGTAATATAAAACTATTATATATATATATATATATATATATATATATATATATATATATATATATATATATATATATATATATATATATATATATATATATATATATATATATATATATATATATATATATATATATATATATATATATATATATATATATATATATATATATATATATATATATATATATATATATATATATATATATATATATATATATATATATATATATATATATATATATATATATATATATATATATATATATATATATATTCTAGCATTAGATTTTGTTAGTATAATAGTTTTTCATAAATATTTAACTGTGTATATAAAGAAATTTCAAATTTTTAAATATTGTTTTTATTACCATCATTAAAAAATAGATAATGTGAATCTATTTGCTTATAGCTATGAAACTGATGATTCTTATATTAGTGACTTTTTAAGTGTTTGATGACGATAACTTCCTAAAGTCGGTAGTGATATTTGTCCAAATCTTTGATGATGGTGATTAAATTGAACATATCTACAACCTCATCAAGTAGAAGATTTAAGGTTCTCATTAAAGTGCTTATATGATTAATATATCTGAAAAATAAACTTGAAAGCTTAAGAGTTATGAAAGAAAGGAAGTGTGAAACTCACATAGTTGTGTATATCTAAGTGTCCATAGTCATGTAAAAGTAGGAAAGTAAACTCCATGCATACACACACACACGCACGCACAGACGCAAACTCATACGCGCAAACTCACTCACACATGCACGCACGTGCGCACACATATGCACACCCACACACACGCACACGCTGGCACGTGCGCGCACACACACACACTCACAATCTTTTAACTTGAAAATCAATTTAAGTTAATAAGGAAGGTGAGAAAAAGTACACAAGAAGGAGGAGTTGAATTGTGTTTTCCGTTTTCTTAATTTGCGTCTGAGCAGAGTTCAGAATCTAAACTGGTGTTCAGATTCTAGTTAGACTTAGCAGCGGAACGTTAACCGAATCAAATAAATAGTAGTAGAAGACACAAATATTTATACTACTTCCTATGAAATGAGATTTATAACACCCCAATTTATTTTAATCAATTGAAATTATCTGATGTTGTGTATATGTATGTGATTATGTGTGTTTTATTGTGTTTGGGATACCCTTGGTGTGGGGTAGTGACCTTAAGACTGGACCTTGAGGGAATAGTTAGGGGTGTGTGACCAATTTCTTAGAGATTGGTAGTGTGGTTAGTAACTAATTAGTAATATTAGTTAGAATTATTTAATTAAAAGGTGAATAATATTTTGATTAAGTTATTATTATTATTATTATTATTTAATTAGTTGAGAATTAGTAATAATAATATAAAATAATAATAAGAGAAGTGGGAGAAGAAGTTAGTCAGTACGTGAAAAGTTAGAGAAAACAGAAAGAGGAGAGTTAGGGCAAAGGGAGAAGATAGAAGATCAACATTGTTGAGGAAGAAGAACTCATTGCAAAACTCTAAGGTAAGAGTGGGTTCTGATTATCTAAGGGAAATTATGATGAATGGTGGGTAGATCATAACATGTAGGAATTATGTTTTTTTCTTCTTCTTTATCCATGTTCTTGACGAATGATTGATTGTGGGAATTATGAAATTGATGATGATTTTGGGATGAAATTTGTGTGCCTTTCATGTATGCATAAATTCAGGTTTGATGATATTATGTCATTGATTGATGTTTGAAGGTTGTGACCTTAAGTGTGTTAATGGTGATTTAGAGATGATGAATTAATGTTGTGATGTATTTATTTCCCTTTATTCATGTTCCATATGATATGATATGTTTTGGGATTGTTGGAGGCCAAAATATGGGGTTTAGGATCTGTTGCAAGACTGAAAAATAGAAGAGATCGCACAAAATCGCGAGGAAATGGGGGATTTTTTGGGCCCTACTACGGGTGGCCATAGCAGCCCCCTGGATTTTGGCACCACAAACGTGCCCAAAGTGAGTTTTTGGCGAAGGAGTGCTACGGGCCGTAGCCGCTGCTACAGCCGGCCGTAGTAGATCCATGGATTTTGTATTACAAAATTGTTTCGATCATAACTTTTGATCCGTAAATTTGATTGAAGCGTTGTTCAAAGCGTTGGAAAGCTAGCATGACGAACTACCTTATAAAAATGGTATTTTTTTGTTCTTATTTACCATAAAAATTGGTAAAACAATCGCTGATCTTTCAAATTTTTGGTTTACTTGCAGGATCAACTAATGAATCCTAAGGACATAGTTGTTGTATTAATGTATTTCTGGAAAATTAATGAACACTTTGATAATATTCATTAGTGTAAAAAGATTGTTTTTATTGTTGTTGGAAAGATTAAACTTTATAAAAGTTGATAAAGAAATGCAATGAAGAAAATGACTTAAAAGTAAAAAGTGCATTAAAGAATAATTGATAAAATGAAAATAAATTTCTATTGAATAAACTATGGAGTTTCAAACGTACATTTCTCAATAGTAAATCTTTTCTCACTTTGACTTGGATATTTTGAGTAAATTTTTTAGTATAGTATAACAATTAAACACACGGTAATCTTAATACTAAGACCCTTATTTATAATACATCGAAATAACTGTCTCCAACGAGCATTTCTCCAAAAGTTGACACGTTTTGATCTGCATTCCCTCGTTTCACCATAATTCTCCATGTGTCTCCCCTAAGAAATGAATAAGGATAAAAGACAGTTATCTATCTGTATTTTGAAATTCAAAGTTTTGTCGAAAGAAGGCTCTAAAATATCCCTTCGTGGAAGTGACCTTAGAAAATATTTCTAAGTTTTTGTCCAAACACGTCTCCTTATGAGAACCACTACGACAAAACTTCATACTAGCTCCTTTAGAAGTCAACCATATTTTAAGAAACTTTAATTCTCACTTAGTTTCTTAAATTGGAACATGGCGTCGAAATTCCCAGCCAACAAATTGCCCCCTAAAAATGTCATTTTCGACTGAAACGAAGAAAAGGGCATTTTTTGAATTTCCATATTCAACGCCAGAAACCTTTGGATTGCTTATGACGTCATTGTCATCATGACAACTTTCCCCAAAACATCTCAAACCCATGCGTCAATCTTTTCAATCATCACACGTCTAATCCCTAGGAGATCATGGGTCAGATTTTTAATTGCTACCGTCTCATCATACAACCCTTACATGACACGCATCCCATGATTTTTATCACCATTAATGTTGTACAGCGACCGTTCCACTTCATCCATCTATAAAATAGTGGAAAGCACCATTTTTTTTTCTTTTTTCACTCTCTGGACTCTCTCAAGCATATTTCTTCAAAACTTCATCTCCTTCAAATCTTTTCTTTACAAACTTACTACAACAATGGCTTCTACTTCAAAAATCTCCAAGGAAATAAGCAAGAATGCCAAAGAATCCAAGAAATCCAAAGAACTTGCTCTAGTTCACAGAATGCTTGGCCCAAATGTGGTAGAAAACCAACAGTACATCCATGAACCTCCAAATGAAGAGGAGAAATGCAGGATTTATCAATCACAAGTACTCATTCCCGTTCTTGTTTTTGGTAAGACCCATGCTATGTTAGGCCCTCTCCCTGATCTTGTTGCTAACCCTGCTAAGGTTAGGGAATTTTTTTTGCTTACCACCATTACAAACCCATAGCCAATGGTTTAACACCTAGGACTAATGAGGAGATCAAAATTGATGAGAAAGAAAATATGGATGGTCAAGGTTCTCCTTCGACCATAGCTTCTAGGGACCCGATCAACTTAGAGTTTATGAATACTAGTTTTAGAGTTTTCATGTCGTGTCCTTTGTTTAAAGACCCTTTTGATTACTTAGATTGGTTAGAAAAAATAGAGAAAGCAAAGTCCTAAGTCTGGAAAGACATGGGCATCTTCGACCTAATTCAGCTATTGAAGGTGGGGCCAAGTTACTGCCCATCTATTCTTATTGCTCCCCTCTATTTTTGGGATAACACCTACAACAATTTCTAATTCCCTTGCGGAATGGTTACCCAACTTTGTTTGACGTTGTTTCCAATACTGGCCTTAAATCTATCGGAGTGGAATATAATCCCACCCTTTTAGCTGATGACTCAATATGTTTCGACACCAACAAAGCAACTTTCACCACCTACATAGCCTACTACCATGACAAATAAACCAAAGAAGTTTTTGACCAAGAACACATTGCTTTCCTGGCTCTTTGGCTTTCGCACTGTGTCTTTTGCTCAAGGTCTCTTCAAGTGGCGAAGAGGTATCTTACCATGGCCAACCAACTGCATGCTAGACACGACATTTGTCTCAGCAAAATAATTCTGGCCAGCCTGTACGAATCCCTTGGCAAAGGCATCACAACATTGAAGATGATCAAGTCAAGAGGAAGCTTGCTTCTTTCTGGACCCTTCTGACTGCTACAATTATGGCTAAATGCCACTTTTGAAGCATCCCTTCCTGCTTGAAATCCTACCAATGAAGCATCTGTCGAAGTGAAGAATATAAGGGTTGAAGGGACGAGGCTTTCCCTGCTAACTCCTAGTGAAGAAGGAATAAACCTTCAATAGATATTCACCAGCTACGTGATGACATTTGAAAAGCGTTACAATTTTTCTCCCAGCATGACCCTTTTTGCAAATAGGAAAGTAGGCCCTGAATGGTTCACAAGAAAGTTTCCTCCTGAATCGAAAGAACATGAGGAAGAATCTCTTGACATTTGGGAATCTTTTCTTACGGCAAAATTGTTGGCTTCAAGGCTCGACCCTTCAAAACTTTGAATCACTCTTATCAGTTACCAACCAAATCTCGTCTCTCGACAGTTTGGTCTCATTCAAATCAAACCCAAACCCCTCTTTCCTAAAAAGGGTTCGTTGATTCATTATAACATGTGGCACAATGAGGCAAAATGCACAAAGTTGCTAGCCAAGTACTCTGACCTCACATAATTCAATCTTGTGGCCTTCGAACCATCCTTTCTCTACATCACAGAGTTCGACAATTGGTGGAGAGAAAATTACACTGCAGAATTCTTTGATGTAGTTGCCTTCAATCTCCAACCAACTCGAGCTTTTTCCCTTGTGCAAGACAAAATGAAGAAAGGTACTTGTCGTAACCCAAAATTTGACCTCTTCTTTTTCCTTTTTGCATGAGCACGTGCATTCGCATTGTCGGCATACGCATAAGCATTTTTTCTTTGTGGCTGTGTTGCAGGAATATTCAGAATTTCAGAGCCTGGTTAATTGCATCCTCACAAAGTTATCACATCATCAATACAAGTAAAATACATGGGCTTCCATGCCTATTTATCAAAGCAAAGAGTCGAAGATCAGAGCCATGGCCATAGCACCTTGTTTTAAACCAAATTGGGCAAGTTTTAGCTGTGTTAATCGATTAACCATTTGCTAGGCAAAATGTGTTAATCGATTAACACATGTAAATTGGCAGATATTTTGCATTTTTATGATAGCAACTTTTCTTCTACTTCTTTGGGGTCTACTTGGTTCTAGTGTCATGTAGAATATTCTATACACTTTAAGACACTTCAAGAATTCACTTGCATTTGCTACAATACATCATTTCCAATCAAGACTACTATACACCTTTGTTTCCAAGCATGTGAACCATTAGATTTTGGACTTGTATTGGGATGCTCCCATCGAGTTAACAAATAACTAACTGAGTCAACTTCTGACTCAGTAGCTATATGTAACTAACTCTAAAGTTAGCTCCAAAGCAAACTCCAAACCTAACCTACTCCAAAACTACCTTCTATTTAAGCAAACCTTCACATTTTCACAAAGGAGCTTAATAATTCTCAACCATTTTTCACTCTTCACTCTCAATTCTCTCTCACTTTCACTCTTCTCTATCAATTCTCTTTGAATTTCTTGTAATTCATCTTCATTTTCTTCACCAAACCACACACAAAAGCTTAATCTCCACCATTAGAGTGTAACAATCTTCACTTTGAATTTGTCATTCTCTTGAGCTAAACCTTCATTCCACTACATGGATTTTTGGATTTACAGTAGCGCCAACTTCAATTCAAATAATCATCTCAAGCTTCTCAGTGCAAATTGATATTTAGAGCATTTATCGTGTTTTTATCGGTTTCGCTATGGGTTGATATCAAGCTTGGAATTCTCTGGTTTTGTTTTCTTATTCTCACTACATTTCACTTACAAAAATCACCAAGGTAATCCTCCACCTTGTAGGTTGGTAATTCTCACTTGATTTACTATTTTCGATCACTTTCTCATGTTTACAATGTAGATCCAATAGCTTTTTGATGTGAATTAATCATTTAATTGTTTGATTATTGATCTTGATTTTGATGGATTCAATCGATGCTTGATTGTTGCTACTTGATGTAATTTTCGTGTACAATTGCATGCCATAACATGTAGACGATTGGATAAGTGATTAATTGCTGGAAGTGCTTTTGAAAAGTTGATTTTCTGCCACTGCTACAGGGTTAATCGATTAACCATTTGCTAGGCAAAATGTATTAATTTATTAACACCTCTGTTTTAGGCAATTTTTTCTATTTTCAAAGGTTTAATCGATTAACCATTTGCAAGGCAAAAATGGTTAATCATTAACATTGTTGCAAAAGCTGTTTTTTTATGTTTTTTCATGCTTGCTTGGTTTCCTCTCCTCATTTAACTTCCATGGCTTGATATGCTTGATATTTATGGATGTTTTAGGAGCTGTTTAGCCTCAGTTTGAAGTATGCATGCCAACTTTTGTGCATGATTTTATCGATTATGGAATTGTTTGCATAATCATGTTGCTTTTTGTACACATTTAACATGATTAGTGATGCATGCTAATTGATGATTGTTAATGCTTGGAAAATTCATTCTTGATTGCATTTAGTTTATTCTTTATCAAACAAATTTAATTTTGTATAATCATTAATTCACACGTTTGCTTTAATGATCTTTCGACTCGCTTGAAAGATTGTTGGCTTGTCCTTCCCTATTGATTAGTTGATCGAAACCTTGTTTCGATTAGTTAATCTTACCTTTTTCTTCTCTTTAGGCTTCCTTTAGAGTTTCTTCTCATTGGTCCCCTGCGGAGCCGGAGGTTTACACAACACATTGGAGCATTTTACAACTTACGTCGTTACTCTGTAGGTTTCAATTTCCGCACTATACTCTGAATGCTAGAGAAGGGATGAGAGTAGAGAATTCCTACACTCATTCTGATTATTTTGAGTAGGGGGCGAATGAACCTGTGCCTGGAATAATCGTCTCTATCTCCAAATTATAGTGTCCCGCGTTCCTCAGTCGAGTCGATATTTGATTCACATCCTTTGCTTCCTTTGATCAAGCATTCTTTCCTTGGTTCAAGACCTATGTTTCTCTTGGGTTAATCACCTTCTCTTGTTTAATCACCAGTTCTTTGGTTAATCACAATTTCTCTGTTAAAACCAGATTTTCTTCTTCGCTAGTGAAGTCGTAATCCTTTTTTTTTGGTTAATCACAGTCCGCCTGTTAAAACCAATCTTTCTTGGGTTAATCACCTTTTCTTGGATAATCACATGTTCCTCGGTTAAGCACAGTCTGTTTGTTAACATATTCAGCTTCTCTTGAGTTAATCATCGTTTCCTAGTTAATCACTCTTTCTTTTCAGTTGATCATAGTATGTTTGTTAAAATATCGAATTCTCTGATGTTAGCAACCTTTCATTGGTTCAAATACTCGCACCTTTGGGTTAGTAACCTTCTTTTGGTTCAAATACCTTTTCTTCGGTCAAGTACTGCTTGTTCAGTCAGTGTGTCGAATCCTTGGGTCACAAACTTCGCTTGATTCTACACCCGTTCCTTGAGTTACAAACTTCGCTTGGTTCCACACCCATCATTGGGTCACAAATTTTGCTTGGTTCAACACCCGTTCCTTGGGTCACAACCTTCGCTTGGTTTCACACCCGTTCCTTGGGTCATAACTTTCACTTGGTTCCACACTTGTTCCTTGAGTCACAACCTTTACTTGATTTCGCACCCGTTCCTTGGGTCACAACCTTCTCTTGGTTCCACACCCGTCCTTTTAGGTTACAACCTTCTCTTGGTTCTACACCATTCCTTTTTGGTTTACTATAGTTCATCGGTTAAAAACCCAACTCTTTTTTTTCTTCTATTAATCATTGTCCGGCAGTTAACACACCGAGTCCCCCAGAGAGTCAAACACCTTATTTTGGTTTAATACTCTCCTTCTGGTTCATCACAGTCCGTCTGTTGACACCAACCTTTGTTTTACCGATAGGGTCCTACTCTTTTATTGCTTCATTTAACCACTGCCTATCAGTTAATAAACTGAATCCTCAGTGGATCTTACTTCATCTTGAATCAAGTTCTTTGCTCATTTATTCTCTTGGTTTCGACATCATTCCTTTACCCTTACTTCTCGGTTTTAACACCATTCTTTTTCCCCAGTAGAATCTTTCTATCTCCTTTCGCTCTTGGTTTTAACATCATTCCTTTTCTTTCTCCGTCCTATTTCCATGAACTATGGAGCTCTGAATTTCTCATTGCATTATGAGGATATGTAGGCACGAGGGCCCCAATCTTCCGTGAGCGCTTCTTTCTCTCTTCCTCCTTCTCTCTTTATCTTTCTTTCTTTTTCATTTTCCCTTTCCTATTTAGCTAGAAGTAAGCAAAACGGTTCCTGTCAAGTACGACAGATGCGTGGGATGCTAGTACCTTCCTCTCGCATAACCGACCCCCTTACATGTTTCTCTTCCCCTTGGGTTTTATCGATATTTTCCCTGTACCTTGGGACTAAATAAAGTTCAGTGGTTACTATGTTGTATCTTTGAGTGTGTGATTCACTCAGGTATAATCCTGCTAGCTTCAGTTGGCGACTCTGCTGGGGAGTCCTTGCGCTCGCAAGTTGGGGTCTCTCCTAGTTTTGTTTGGGTATTTATCTTTATGCTTTACTTGCTTTATCTTTATGTTATTTACTGCATTTCTTTATTGCTTTAAATATTCATATGCTGCATACTCTAGATATCTGCTATATATTCTAGTGTTGTTGGGATGGGTAGATGTTACTTGAAAGATAAGCCCACTACACAGGCTTGAGCATATACACAAGATATAATCATGGATAGTTATGACGCATGCGTTTTGCGCGTTGGGTTGTCAAGAGAGCCACACCCCAGACTACGTTTCACTTGAGAATGCCTTTCTCCTGCGAGAATTTGCTACGACTGGGTATTTTCACTTGATTCCATTGGTTTGGGGGACCTTCTAGGGACCACCTTTTGGAGACTAGATCACACTTGTGAGAGGGATATTGGGTTTTTGCAGGAAACCAAGACTCTTCATACCTTTTGTTCTCTCATGCACGTCAGATATTTGCACTGACACAGAATTATATATGCAGATATTCAGATTATGCATATTTGATTGTTCATATTATGTAGGCTTCTTATTTCTTGTGGTGCATATCATTTCATCATGACAATAAACTTTTTCATGTGCACTTCCAGGTTATTCGAGAGCTTATTCTTTTTTGACATAATCATAGAGGATGAGTACTGGTTGTAGAGGTATCTTTAGCTACAAGTTTGTGGAGCCTAAGCTAAAGACTTTGAGAGGTTTGGCATCCCGTCTGGTTAAAGATAACAGGGGTGTTTTCAAAGATGATTATGGTAATCTTTTGGCCATCCTCAACACTAAACTCAATATCATTGCCATTCATACACTTGTTTAGTTCTATGACCTGCCACTAAGGTGTTCCACGTTTCAAGATTACCAGCTAGCACCTACACTTGAGGAGTACTATCATATCTTGGGGGGTTGAGATCAAGATTCAGGTTCCTTTCATCTACACCAGCAGTTGTCCAAAGTCTCATCTTATTACTGAAGCTCTTTGCATTAGTAAGAAGGATGCGGAAGCTAATCTCAAGACTAAAGGAAATGGTATTTGAGGGTTTGCTTTGAAATTTCTGGTAGACAAGGCTGTTTTTTTTTTGCTGAGGTTGGAAGTTGGAAGGCTTTCAATGTCGTGTTTGCTTTGCTGGTATATGGGGTTGTTTTGTTTCTGAACATGGAGGATTTCTTGGATCAAGCTGTCATCAGTATCTTCTTATCCAAGAATCTTGTTCCTACGCTTATTGCTGATACCTATTATCTATTCATTCGAGGAATGAAAAGAAGAAAGGAACTATTGTCTGTTGTGCTCCTATGTTGTACCGTTAGTTCATATCTCACCTTCCACAGAAGGGTCCCTTTGTGTAGAATAAGGGAAATCTCATTTGAACTTAAAGGATCATGCCTCTTATTGCTGATGACATCTCTTGGTATTCTTGAGTCTACGACAATGTTATAATCATTTTTCATTGTGGTAAATTCTCTAATGTACCTCTCTTGGCTATAAAGGGTGGAATTAACTATAATCCGAGACTTTCTTTTCATCAATTGTGGTATCCTATGCTTGACAAGCCAGAATCTGAGGAAGTGGAAGAGTTCATCTTTCATGAAGGGGTTGATGACATGGGATTACTGAAGAGGTTTAGTGCTGCTTAGGCACAGATTCACCATGAAGGAAGAGATGAGTTGGGTAAGAATAATTGCATAGCAAAAAAATCCTACACACAATGGGTTAAGGAACGAGTCCGAGTGATTTTACTGTCGTTTTATTATGAGCCTTCCATGAATTCCAAGCTTTCTGAAATTGCCATTATTCCTCCATATGAAGTTGATCTACTCAAGCAAATTATAGAGGTGTTGAAGAAGGATAATGTTGATCTTCGTTTCAAACTTGATAAAGTCACATCCAAGAAGGAAAACTTACAAGTTGATCTTCGCCAGAAGAGAGAGCGCATGCTCAAAGAGGTGGAAGTTGAACATAACAAGCGAAGGAAAGTAGGTGATGCTCTGAAGGGTACTTATGGTGGATTAGCTTCAAAAAAGAGACAGCTTGTTGACACTCAGTATCAAGCCTACAAAGACGAATTAAGCTATAAGAAACAACTTGGAGAACTTCGAGGAAAGCTATCAGAGTACTAGACAAAGCTTTAAAGTGAATAATACCGTGCTGGCCAGTTGGTGAAAGACCTTTCTCAATGTCAAGCTGAGCTTGACAAAGCCTTCAGTGATATTCAGAAGTTGCAAGATTAAGCGCATCAGAACCGAAAGGAGAATAATCGACTCAACTTGGAGAGTACTCAATGGGAACGTCAAAGCCTCCATTGGAAAGTTCTCTTAGATCAGAAATAGGCATTTCTACAGGATCTTCTTTAGAGACCTAATCATTCTTTGCTGCGTAACCTCATGAAGGATGCAAATTATTAGAGTGAGAGACACGACCGTCTAGCAAAATTTGTCGAGCACGCACTTGAAGATTTTCCAGAGTTGTTGAAGGATAAATATGATGATGTGTTGCTGTATAAGACTCCTTGGGTTGTTTTTTATTTCCTATCTGTTTGCAAGGTAGTTTTTGATAGGATTCATGTTGATCTTATTATAGCCCAGAGGGCAGATATTTGAGTTGTATTTGACTTGTACTTCTTTCCCTTTATTGAATGAATGAAGAGTTTTCTTTCCAGTTTTATCTTTATGTCTTTACTTGTATGCTTTATGATTATTGTTAATAAAGATAAAAGCTCACGAATTCCTGGAATCAAAACTTTATTTTTGCATGCATTGCATTCATTCATGCATACATATGCACGTCCCTCATCCGGAAAACAAAATTCTTACACGGTCCGTCTCTTCCTTGTAGCAAGACGACGACTCGACATCGCTATTTCACTCGATCAAGCAAGTCTAAGGTCATGGCTGACTACGAACAAAAGAACGCTACCTACAAGGAAACCTTGGATTAGTTTCAAGGTAGGGTGGATCATTTCAGACTAAAATGGATGTTATCATGGAGTTCCTTCACGCGCAGAAGGACGTCGTTGTGTCTGCTACTGTTGCCGCAACTGTTACTGATGCAACTATTGTTACTCCTATTGTCACTTCCACTCCTGTTATTACTTCTTCTCATGTTACTGTTGAAGCACCGATTGAGACTGTTGTTCAACCTACTGTCAACCTACCAAGCGCTCAGTCTAGTCCAAATAGGATGCCTGCTACCTTTCCATGGGGAATGCCTTAGAATTTCACTCCTCAGATTGCCAATGGTAGTGCCTTATCAACCTTTTGTTGTACCCGTGCCCAATGGGAACTCTACTACTTACCTATGGGGTGTACCTACTCCACTTCCACCTCCTATGGTGAACCATGATGATCATGAGATTCCTCAAGCGCAAACTCGCCAGACTTCTGTGCCGACTAATGTCGAGAATTCTGATGAGGATGAACATGTGTACAAAGTTCCACCCATTCATGTTCCGGTTTTGTCTCAATATGCTCAAACTGCTGTTCAGAATGTTCATTCTGGAATTCCTTACCCTGGGGCATCCTCTGCTACTGTGGTACCTCTTGGTTATCTGTATGGTTTTCAGATGGGTCAGAATTCTAGTCAGATGGTAAATTTTGGGTTGGTATATTCGTCTTAGTTTGCTTCTCCTCAACTGCCTGCTCCAGTTGTGTCATAACTTCCAAATCCACGGACTCTTGTCAGACATGGTGATCATAATAGACCTACAAACTATAAACTGTTAGAAAAAAGGATCAGAGCTATTGAAGGTTATTCTGCTTTTGGCATGGAAGCTAAAGACTTGTTTTTGGTTCCTAGTGTTGTGCTGCCACAAAAGTTCAAGATTCCAGAACTGCCAAAGTATAAAAGGTTCATTTGTCCTCGCATTCACGTGACCTTGTACTACAGAAAGATGGCGTCCTACATTGACAAGGATGAATTGCTGGTTCATTACTTCCAAGATAGCTTTCTGGAACTTCTTTGGATTGGTATATGGGTTTAGAACGTAGCAAGATTCGCTCATGGAGATACTTGTCAGAAGCTTTCTTGAAACAATACAAGTATAATCTTGATTTGGCTCCTACCAGATTGCAATTGCAGAATCAGTCTCAGTGTACAACTGAAACTTTCAAGGAATATGCATAAAGGTGGCGCGAGATGGCCTCCTGTGTGCGACATGCTCTTTCTGACACTAATTTGGTTGATATCTTTGTGGGCACTTTACAAAGGCTATACTATGAGAAAATGGTAGGTAGTTCTTCTTCAAATTTTGCTGATATTGTGACTATTGGTGAAAGAGTTGAGAACGGGTTGAAAATTAGTAGGATTGCTAGTATCGCTGGTCAACAACCAACCAAGAAACCTCAGAGTCGTTATTTGAAGAAAAAGGAAGGTGAAGCAAATGTTGTGATGGCAAAATCCTCTCCTTAGTATCAGGTTCATACGGCTCTTGTGTCGTATTATCCTTATCCTTATATTGTTGTTGCCCAGTATCAACAACCTCTATATCAATATCATCCATAAAAACAAGTTCATAATCCTCATAATCAGCAACAACCACAATGTCAATAATTTTAACAAAGAAACAAAAGTCAACAATATCATAATAGACAGAACAACAACAATCAAAACAACCACAAGCATCCGAAATTTGACAAAATTTATGTGTCATATACAAAGTTATTTCCTTATCTGGTTCATCAAGGGGCAATCATTCCAAAGGAGATCATGCCTACAATACCTCCTTATAGCTCGAAGAAAAATCCGAATGTATCTTGTGCTTACTATTCTGGGTACATAGGACACACTATCGAAGACTGCATTATTTTCAAAACCAAGGTTCAAGAGCTTATTGATCATAAAATCCTGGCATTTTCTAAAGAGCGTCCTAATATACAAACTAATTCATTGCCTACCCATGGTAAACTAGGGGTTAACATGGTCGAAGACAATCAAGGGGTCGAGTTAATCAGGGATGTTGACAAAGTGAAAACTCTGATGACTGTTGTGATCAAGATGTTGAACGAGTAAGGTTTATTGAAAGGTCTTCATGAAAAATGCCAAATTTGTGATGATAATCCTAATCAGTGCCAAAGGTTGAAAGGTTGTGTTCAGGTCTTAATGAACCGAAGTGTGATTCAGTTTTCTAGATCGAGGTCTATGGAAGAGGTCACTATCATTGAGCCGTTCACGATCATATATAGGAAGGTTCCCATGGAAGCTCCTAAAAACAAAATACAACCCATTATTGTTTGTGTGCTAAATCCTTTCCTGTATCAGAGTTCAAAAGAGGTTCCTCGAAAGTATGGTTCCACCGTGTTTTCTAAGGGTCGAGAAATTCAGTTTTCAGAATCCGAGATTGTGAATGTAACCATTCATGGAGGTATGACTCGTAGTGGACGAGTGTTTGCTCCAAAGGTCACGTCTAAGCTAGTGGAAGTTCCAATCCTTGTTCCTCCCAAGGAGAAATCTGCTTCAACAACCTCTATTATGCAACAATGGGCATCTACCGCTGCGTTAGTGCCAGTCACTTCGTCTATGGATTCTAGAAAAGGTAAAGAGGTAATGGATGATCAAGAATGAAATTCTGGCAAGCACATGATGGATGTTATTGTAGATGTTAGGACATCCACTGTAACATGTACTACTGCACTTAATAATAAGCTGTAAATGGAAAGTAGTAAATAACACAAGTAATTGTTCACCCAGTTCAGTGTCAACCACACTTACATCTGGGGGCTGCCAAGCCAGGGAGGAAATTCACTATCAGTAGAATTAATTCAGAGTCAAACAATCCCAGTTTGCACTCCTCACTTAAGACCTACCCAATGCCACTTCAGCCTAGAGATCACTAGACCTGAGTATACCCACTCACTCCCCCTCAATCACCTCAGTGATATTAATACACAATTACAAAACCAATATGAAGATAAACTTCAAACACACCTTGATCTTGCTTCACAACTTTGATCAAGGGACACACAGTCTTTCTTAACAGCTTTGAGTGACACAATGAACACACCTGTTCATACACAATAACCACAACAATTCTATAGAATACAATTGCTTGGCACACAAGGAATCCTAAGACTCCTAGACTCACGTGAAGAACAAAGTTATTCACTCACAAACACACTTTATGATCTCTCACTAAATGCTCTCTCCTCTGTGTGTCTGCTTATTAGGAATGCTCCTTCTGCTATTTATAATAGCAGACCTACTTTGGGCCTTGGTAGAGAATTTAGGTTTACCAAAGATAAACCTTTCTTCATGAAGCTGCGCACTTATCATTAGGTCAGGAGCCTTCAATGTTATCCTCAGCGATTCCTGTTATGTTGCCTAAAATAACTATGCTTCCTGGATTATTTCCTGAAGTATAGCCTGAGCTAATAACAGAAAAACAAACCGTGCGCGCCCTGATGTCATACGATCAATGTCATAACATTCAGTCATGACATTCAACTTCACTTACTCTTGGCTTTCCTTGCATACCACTCTTCATGTATGTCCTAACATCAGTTATGACATTTTCTCATACATTACTATTTTGCCATAAAATGCAGCCAATCAAAAGGACTTATAAACTCCCCCTTTGGCTAACTTTTGGCTAAAACACCCTGTTAACATATCAGAGTTTACAAGCAGCAGAAGTCTTAACCTACCATGCAGAGAAGCTACTAGCTACACACTATTAGTGTTGTCTACACACACTCACACTGTTAGCTCTCAGGATCAACCTGTTCTCAATACCATTTGTTAGTCAACACTACAAATATCACAATTTGTTGAGTAACATATCAGAAGTTACTCCCTCTCAACTGATGCATATCACACCAGCTGTACAAACCTGCAGTCACATATATTCATCCAGCCTGCTCTGGATATTATGACATTTAGGATGACATCCTGAAGCACACTTGCTGTGGAACAACCTGTGCTACTCCCCCTGAAGAGATGCACAACATTCTGCAATCATCCTGCAGATACACACGACACTAACAGCTATAGAGCTACTAGGTTCCATAAAGGAACACAAAAATATCTAACATACATTCCTATACTCATTAGGAACTCACACATCACTAACAGCATCAACTGTTATCACACATGCACATTTGCAGCAGCCCCTGCAACACACTTGTAGCAGCAATTCAGCCCAGTCTTCCACCTGTGAAAGATACACTTCTCTAATCTGCTGTCACTACCTGCTGTTATCTAACCTTCTCTCCCCCCTTTTAGCCACAAATTAAGATCAAACTAATAAAATAGTATGGATCATAATGAGTAACATTACTAATGTTTGGGGTCATTACAAACAAAAACTGCTCTGGAGAGCATCACAAAATAATGCTGTCAAATAAGGATTAAAATATAAAGCAAGAAAGAAAACATCACTAGCCACACCAGCAGCACACTCACATCAGCCTAGACACCTACTTCCTGAGCCTCACAGCAGGCCATCAGCACATTAATCCTCCTCTTCAGCAGAGTTGGAACTGACTTCCTCAGATCCTTCATCACTAGCTTCCTCAGAACTGGCAACAACTTCCTCTGATGCTGCATCCTGGCCATCATCCTCCCCTGAACTCTCATCATTGTCATGAAATTCAGAGTCCCTATCTAGCTCAAGAGATCTGATCAGTTTTTCCAGATTCTGCTTCCTTGTATCCAATTCCTTGCAGGTGCTGGGACTCCCTTTGGATGTCTCAGCGGAAGTCATGACAATGTCTGGAACATGAGTTCCTTGAAACAACTTGTGATGGAATGACATAGGATTCTCTCTCTTCCTTGCAGTATCATTCTCTTTGAGGATGTTGGGATAATGATTCAATATAATGCCATAGATGAGTGAGGGAAATGCAATGAGGCCTTTGACACTATAACTTCCTGCATGCTTCATGGTCTGATCAAATATGTAGGCACCATAATTAATTTTGGTCTTGGTCCCAACATCATAGATAAACCTTTCTAGAATAGTTTCCACTATTGATTTATGATTAGTGGGCACCCAATTTGCAGCACCACTCTTGTGTAGCACAACATATTTTACACTCAATTTGCTGGCAACTAGCTTTCCTTTTGCTGGCCAACTTTTGACTTGGTTGCCAGTACTTACTTGACACTCTTTGTTGTCAGAGCAATTATATCAGATTGAGCTCCATCTGATCTTCCAAGGTAGTTGTTAATGGTAGTGGAGGAGAAGGTGACACATTTTCCTCTAACATAAACTTTACCAAGTTCAGCAGATTTCCTGTCAGCACATTCATCTGATAGATTTACTATGAATTCCTTGACAAGTGTTTCATAGCATTGTGAGAACTGAGTCACAATCTTCACCAAACCAGCATCATAGATAGGAGCCATGATCTCTTTGATTTCAAGAGCATTTTGATCTAGCTCTCTCTCTCCAAGGCCAACCTCTTTTGATAGACACACTTCCATCTGTTTACACTTGATGGATAGTGGAATGAGACATTGTCAATAGGAGCATCTGGGACACTAGCAGCAAGCTTGCTAGTTGTTGGTTTCTTCTTTGGTTGGATGTCAGTGGCATCACAGGCAACACCAGAATCTGATTCTGTACTAGTTTCAGCTTTCCTCTTCTTTGGTACTACCTTGCTCCAAGCTTTGGTAGGGCCAACCTGAGTTCTTTTGGTCACAGTCTTCTTCTTAGGGTTACTCTGGACAACTTCCTTCTTCCCTTTCCTAGTCATGAGCCTTTTGGCTATTCTAGGGTTGACTGTGGCTATCAACTCATTGTTTGAAGACTCATTAGCATCATTTTCTTCACTTAGCATGTGTTCATTGTCTTCATAGGCTTGATCCTTGTCATTGTCTTTTGGAGAGGTTGCTTCCAAGGTTTCAACATTGTGAGTGACATCAGATTCTTCCTCAATGCTAGGGGGAATGGATATTCTTGGCACATCATTTGGCTTAATCAGAACCCTAGTAACCAAGTTGGCAATGGTGGAGTGGATTTTCGTGGCTTCTTCATCATTGATATCCGTGAGACTTCTTGTCACTGTGTTAGCCCTTTGTTGGTCAGAATCACCACGTTTCACACACTCCTTTTCAAATTGATCCATGTCATCCCTGTGCATGGTTCTCTTGAACTGAATGGAGTTCATATTGAATTTACTCTGATTGTCACAGAATAATGTCATGACATAATGAGTGACATTTTTTCCTTTATGATGATTACTTGTCATGGACTCCATCAGACTCCAGTATAACAGGTTCAAGTTTCTGTGATGTACCCTTTTTGGATATGCTATCTTGGCTTGCCTGCCAACCTGACATTCACTACAGCCTCTTCTTCCATCTAGAGGAAATTTAGAAGTTCCTCTTACTGATTCCTTGGTTATGGTCTTCTTCATCATGTGAGGAAGTCTACCTTTCTCCAACCATATTGGATCCTTCTTCTCTTCTTGAGTCATGGTACAGTCATTGAAGTTACTTTTAGACTCTCATAAATAATAGTTATTCTGAGCTCTATTACCCCTTATGAATTCCTCATCTTCTTTATTGACCACCACACATGTCTCCTTAGTGAATTTGACACTAAGTCCTTGGTCACAGAGCTGACTGATACTGATAAGATTTATAGTCAGTCCTTTAACCAACAAGACATTGTCTAGTTTTGGAGCACCAGGACAGTCTAGTGGTCCAATCCCTTTGATCTCTCCTCTAGCTCCATCACCAAAGGTCACATGACTTGAGGTAAGAGGTTTGATGTTTACCAACAAGTCCTTTGTTCCAGTCATATGTATAGAACAACCACTGTCAAAATACCAGTCTCCTTTGGTAGGCATCCTAAGATAGTTATGAGCTACTAGAGAAACCTCCTTGGTAATCCATTGTTTTTTCTTGGCAGGGACAACCTTCTTGAGCTTAGCATGATGTTGTTTCTTGACATGAGCACCCTGTTTGGATTTGCCTTGATGAGGATGACTAGGAAATTCATGCAACCAGAAACATAAAGGTTTAATGTGTCCAAGTTTACCACAGTAGTAACACCTATACCCTTGGAACTTTTTCTTGGTTTGGTTCTAGCTTCTGTTTCTTGGGTGTTGTGACATTGGTCGTGACATCCATTTTGACCTCTGAGTTTCAAGCTTTGGTCTTTTGAGCTCCAAGATGGGTTTCTGTTCACCACCAAATCCTAGTCCAACCATGTTTCCAGCTCTCTGACCACTCTGTAGAATCCTTTCTAGAGTGTCAGTCCCAGGGTTTAGCATCCTTAGGTATTTTAATATCTGCTCCATTTTGGATTTCAACAAACTTGCCTCACTTTTGAGTGATTATATTGTTGCAAAATGCTCTATCTTCTCCGCCTCTAATTCCATTATGAACTTTTTTTGATGCTCTCCTTGCTGAGACAATTCTGTACTTCTGATGTGAAGCTTTTGATATGAGGTTGCAAGCTCATTAAAGGTTAACTCATCTTCACTTGAGTCATCATCGGAAATACATACATTGTTTAGAACAGTGACATATTTAGCACATTCTTCTTCTGATCCACTTTCAGACTCCCCATCTGACCAAGTGACTGCTAGGGCCTTCTTTTGCTTCTTAAGATATGTGGGACACTCAGTTTTAATGTGACCATAACCCTCACATTCATAGCACTGAACTCCTTTGCCTTGGTTAGATGTATCTTCAGATTTTTCCCTTCTGTTGGTGTCAGAGGAGCTGTTCTTGACATACGACTTAGACTTATGGTTTATTCTCTTGATTAACTTACTGAATTGTCTTCCAAGCAAGGCTATTGCTTCTGAAAAATTCTCCTCCCTTGTACCATTGTCTTCATCATAAACTTCTTCAGCCTTTGACACAAAAGGTATGCTTTTCTTCTTTTTAGCCTGATCATCTATCCCCATCTCAAAGGTTTGGAGAGAGCGAATGAGTTCATCCATCTTTATACTGCATATGTCTTGAGCTTCTTCAATGGCAGTGACCTTCATGGCAAACCTTTTAGGTAAAGACCTGAGAATCTTCCTCACAAGCTTTTCATCAGACATCTTTTCTCCCAAGGCTCCTGAGGTGTTTGCAATTTCAAGGATATTCATGTAGTATTCATGAATAGTCTCATCCTCCTTCATCCTAAGACTTTCAAATTTAGTGGTCAGCATTTGTAGTCTTGACATCTTGATTTTTAAGGTTCCCTCATGAGTAGTTTTGAGATTGTCCCAAACCTCCTTAGCCAGTTCACAATGGTGTACCAGTCTGAAGATGTTTTTGTCTATACCATTGAAGAGTGCATTCAATGCCTTAGAGTTCCCAAGAGCCAAGACTTCTTTCTCTTTAGTCCATTCTTCTTCAGGTATAAGTATAGACAGTTCATCTTTATCAATCTTCACTGGATGTTCCCAGCCAGAGTTTGCAGCTCTCAATGCCTTGCTGTCTAGAGACTTTAAGAAGGCAATCATCCTAGGTTTCCAATAGTCATAATTAGAGCCATCCATAATTGGTGGTCTATTTGTGAATCCTATGTCTTTATCCATAGTACCAAAATTTATTTTCCTTAGATCTCACCCAGAAATTAACAGGCAGGGTGCCTGCTGTCGCTACCGCGAAAATAAGGTACCGACAAAACAGAAGAGTCGCCACCTTTCGTTATTTATCCCTCAGAACGGGAAAGGAAACAATCGGAAAAACCTGACGAAGAGGTATAAGACAAGGTCATCACAACCATTGTCTGGATTCGGGAGTCGGTTACGCAAGGGGAAGGTATTAGCACCTTTCACGTCCATCGTACTCGATGGGATCCATGCTTGTTGGTTTGTCTACGAGTGAAAATCAATCTATCTACGGCTGCTAAAGCTAAACGGAAAGAAACTGACTCGATAGAGCATCGCGCTCTATGCCTACGTATTCTCATCAGAGAATGAGAAATCAAAGTCAACGTAGTTCGGGAAACTACAGGGGATTTTGCTTGCCAAGACATCGCGTCTTGTGCCTACGTACTTTCACACGGCGTGAAAGATTAGAGCTTGCGTAGTTCGGGCTAACTACGGCTAGACAGGGTGTTCTCGATCACACAGGGGTGAGAGAAAGGATTGACGATACTAGCGTACACATTCTAGCAGTTAGGTGTATGCTGCTCGCTCGACGGAGACTTAGGCGTTACCTGTTTGTGGTAGAACGGACGCAGTATGTCGGGTTTTAAAGGTATGGGAACCTACAGGTTCTAGAACTAAGGTCTGGTCTCAATTACGCTCGGGCAAAAGAAAGGGAACATCAGTCGTTAGCAGGAAAGTCTCGATCACACGGCAACGAGAGAACAAAGAAGTTAGTTGTTAGTGTGCTCGCTAGGATATCGCATCCTATGCCTACGTACTCTCGTCTGGCACGAGAGATCAGAGCAAACGTAGTTCGACGGGAAAACGAGTCTCGATTGCACAGGGGCAAGAGAAGGGGTCTCAATCGCCTGAACGCGAGAGAAAAGGGTTTCGATCGCACGGGGGCGAGAACAAAGAGGAAGCAGGCCTACGCCTAAACGGGAAGGAACTCGGGACACACACGCACGAACCTAAGGCGTAGGAGCGAATGCGTCGCATGTCACCCAAAGGGTACCATACTAGACATCCTAGACGATTGAGAAGAAACTCCTCAACTGTCATTTCCTACGTATCTAACGATACAACTCACAACACTCGACGGTTGCCTGAAGACTTGAATAAGAAAGATGATGTTGAACGAAGCAGCTCCGTTGGCTCCTGACATGTGCGCAAGCTCCATTCCAATCTTTTCCTCTCTGGATCCTTGATGAGGACGCTCGAATCAGGATCAATGTAACGCTTAGACCGTCATGGTTCGACTTATACGAGAAATCGAACTCTAAGAGGTAACGTATTGATATTCGTGTCAAAGACAAGATAGAGAAGTGATATCAAAAATCATTCTCCAACTGAATCGTGTCACACGACCAGCCAAAAATAAAATCGGAGACAAAATCGGATAAGAAACGAAAATAGGAGAGAAAAATCACTAACAAATGAGAATAAATTCTACTCCTAAAATACGACAATTAATTTCTACTAGATAATATTCTAACGAAATATTAAAAGGAAATTGCATATGAAAATAGCATAAAAAACAATTCTATCTAAATCCATAATATCCTAAAGAAAATAGAATAGAAATTCTATATTAAAATCTATAATACTCTATAAAGAAAACTAGAATAAAAATTCTATATTAAATCTATATTCTATTTAAAATTTTATAGTAAAAAACATGCAGAATATGCTAAACTATAAAAACAATCCCTAAAAGAAAATAGAAAAAATAGAACTGCACTATTACAATCAATCATCCAATACAAGGGAAATTGAAAATTGTAAAGGGAGGGGGTACAATCTGCAAACTGGGGGTAAGGCAGAAAAACAGCCACTGGGCTTTAAGCCCACAATACAAAAAAATGCAGAAAATAAAAAAGAAAAACAAATGGCCAGGGGGGTGCGCCAGGAATTGGGTGTATGGTCGAGAAAAATTATTGTTGTTACTAGGCCCAACCTATTCGCAACAAAAAAGAAAATAGTAAGGAGGGGGTGTGAAGTCTGAACATTGGGTGTATGGACTGAAGAAACGAATTGGGCCAAACTAAGCCCATTACCCACGTTGGTTTCCTCTCCTTCCCCAATTCCCTTCTGAAACCCTAGCTCTTCTTCCCTTCTCCACTTAGCCGTCACCGGCGCTCTCACCGTCCACCTTCACCATCTCGCGTTCTCCCTTTCTCAATCTCAAACAGTCTCAACCTCCATCTTTTCCTTTTCGTTTCAACCTCCATTATCTCCCAAACCACCGCGAATTTGTCAAGAACCGTAATATGGAGAAATCATCCTAAATCCGGAGATTGTGAAAAGATTTGTCGCTGCATGTTGATGATGAACCTGAAGGTTCCTTGAAGGTTCTTGGAAGATCGACCGCCTGTTGGTGCTTCTGATGAAGATCTGGAGAACGTCTTGAACGAGATGAAGATGATGAACGAACGATTAAGATCTTGAATGCCGCGATGAACATTGCATGAACAGGGATGAAAATTCTGGAAATTTGGAGAACCTGTGAAGAGCGTACGGTGGAGGGTTGAAGATCTTGGACGGAGATCGTGATGGATATACGAACAAATCTAGAAAACTTGAAGGTTCGATGAGATCGAAAAATTGTTGAAGGTTCGATGTGAATCTGTGGTGAAGATTCTGGGGATCTCGGACGAAGTTCTTGAATCTAAGGGAGAATCAGATGATTAACTTAATGAGTTTCTTGAATGGTTTATTGAACGATTGATCTGGATGAATGTATGATGAAGTTCTGGAGATTTGGGTAAAGTTCTGGGAAAAGGACGAACATGCGATGAAGATGATGATCGAAGATCTTGAACCCTATGATGAACATCGCTCGAGCGTGGATGGAGATCTGGAAATCTGGCCGGAGATGATGATCCTGGTGAAGACGACGATGTTCCTGAATCTTGAGAATAGAGATTTGCAGTTTTCGGCGAACATCCAGCGATGGTTGCGGCGGCTATGGTGGCGGATGCATTGCCGGCCGGTGAGGGTGAGAGGGTGAAGGAGGATGTGCCACGTGGTGCTCTGCATGGAAGGGGAGGAGTAGGTGAGGCCACGTGTGCGTGCGAGGTGGCGGATTGTGGGTGCATGCAGTGAATGAGGTGGTGGAGAGAGAGTGTGGATGTGTGGCTGTTTATATGCATGACAAGTGGCAGAAGAATGGGATTGGGCCCCCAAAACGCCACCTGGCCCACTGAGTTTGGCTTAAACACTCTGATTCAATTAATAGACTAAATGGACTTGATTAATGCTAAAATAAAAACTGATTCAAATTAAAAACGAATTAATGAAAACCAATGCAATTAATTCTGCTAATTAAATGCAACTAAGATTAAAACCTAATTAAAACTCAATTAAACTCTAAATAAAACTGATGTAATTAATTCCTAAACTAAAAAAAATCTCAATTAATATCTAAAAGAGGATTAAATCCACTAACTTCTAAATCAATTAACATCTAAAAAGAAATTATTCTATTAATTCCTAAACCTATTAAAAATAGAAAAAAGAAAATCCATATTAAAAAACCATTTAAAAATCTACTTAATATCTAGAGACAATTATCTATTAAAACTATTTAAAAAGAAATATCTATTATATCTAAAAATCATTCTAGAAAACAATTAACCTAAAAACTATTTAAAAAACTATTTAATGTTCTAGAAAATAAGGGGAAAATCTAAAAATGCAAGGAAGCCGATTAAATCGATTAGAAAACAGATGCGCGAATATAGCGAAATAAACGGTAAAAACCGGACACCGAAATATCCTAAAAAATAACAGCGAGAGCTGAAAACACCGGGACAAGCACCAATTCTCAAAATAAATCCTCGTATTCAAAATGGTATGAAGCTTCCTGAAACGTGATCAGAGGGCTGTAATCCCGATAAAGTCAATCTGACTGAAAAATGCAATGTACGCGGTATGCAAATGCAAAATGAAATGAGTAGAAACATGAGCCAAATTGCGATAAGCAGTTGGTCAAATTTTGGGGTGCAACAGCTGCCCCTATTCAAACGGCTTGGACCTGAAGGGTTGAAAAGCGAACGACTTTCAAACATTCAAAGGTAGAAGACGATTGAATACAAAAGAACCCAGAAATTTGCCAACTGCACAAGTACACGTTACTCTGATGGGAACAAATCTTCAGAAACTGAAATAATAGCTGCACGACAACTAGCTGGAGAAATACTGATCTGAACCTCTTTCAGGATGATTCTCTGATTTATCTAATATCATTGCGTCCTCAAATTATCGAGGGATCACCGATTACACGGTAACTGGCGATTTGCCAACCACACAGGTAAACAATACTCTGATTGGTAGGAACATCTTCAACATTGAGCATGACAGTTACACAACAACTCTGCTGGGGAATTGGTCACACGGTAACCGGTGAAAGGTCTAATTTCAAATCTCCATCAGGATGATCATCTGGTTTTGCTGTAGATATTCGTCCTCAAGTCATCGAGGAGTCACCAGTTACGCGATAACTAGTAATGGATGGTCGATTAGGCCGTCATACATTCTGTGTCATAGCAGAAGAATTCCTTATCATCGCCTATGGACTCATCATGTCGCTAGGAACGTCGACAACATCTTTGTCGGACTTCATCAGTAAGTCAATAAGGGATCACCGGTTACTCGGTAACTGGTGAATGATGGTTGATTATACCGTCGGGCATTCTGCGCCACTGTATAAGAATTCCTTATCGTCACCTATGGACTCATCGTGTCTCTAGGCACGTCGATAACATCTTTGTCGGACTTCATCAGTAAGTCAATAAGGGAAATTTCAAATTTTCTGTTTAAAACCTGTTGGGGATAACCCATCTCCACTGGGGATTCTGGAGAACTATCAAGTAACTCTGCTTCGGGGATCCAAAAATCATTCTGGGTGAATCAACTCTGTTGAGGACTTCAAGAATTATCTTGGACAAATAACTCCGCCGGGGACTTCAAGAATCACCCTGAACCAATAACTCTGTTGGAGATTTCAGGAATCATCTTGAGCAAACACTCTGCCGGGGACTCTAAGCATCAACTTGAGCAACCAACTCTGGCGACTTCACTGGGGAATTCAAGAATCATCTTAAGCCATCAATTTCGCTGGGGAATTCAAGAATCATCTTGAGCAAACCATTCTGCGTAGGAACACCTGCAAAACAAGAACGGTAACAACCTAGCTCATGTTTCATATGCATATGCTTTGACAATGGCGCAATGCTTCACACTGTGGAAATGCTATGCGTTTTTAGGGTAAATGCTATGCAATCATGCAAAATGCTATGACCCTATCAACAAAATAAATGCTGAAGGGAGAATCCTCCTGCCAAGGAGAAAGAACCACTCTGGTGGAGGAAGGAATCATCCTGCCGAGGAGAAGAAGTCACACAAATCTCAATTGGATTCCGCCTGGGGAAACGAATTTCAGTCGACTGCTGCAGGGGAACAAAGTTCTACAAGAACCTGAATCCGCTCAACCAGGTATTCAAACCACAAACCGCTGAGGGAAACGATGTCAATCGCAGAAATAAACTGCGCGGTCTTTGCGGCTAAACTTTCCTGGAGATAACGACTCTGGTGGGAAAATACAACGTCAACAATTCAACACTCTACTGGGGAAAACCAATTATGGCCCAAACGACTTCCAAGGACTCGACTCTCTTGGGGAACTGCAAACTCGGCTGAGGAGGGCAACCAGACGATGGAATCACTCCTACCTGCCGGGGAGAGTACAACTCTGTGGGGAATCTCAATTCCACCGGAGACCTCAGTCTGCGCTATCAAAGGCTGAACACTTGTGAATAGTCTCCTACGAGAAACTGCACCCTGACCCAATGCTGGGGAAATAAACCCAAATCCGCTTGTCAGGGAAAACTTCGATCCTAAACCATTGGGAATGCACAATCAATCTGCCGGGGATGGCTACACTCTGTCGGGGATATCAATCTCGCCCTGCTGAGGATAATCTTGACCCTACTCTGATAAAGAAAACGTGCAATCTCAACTTGCTGCGATCTCAAACAGCTGAGGAGAGTCGATCTTAACTGTACATCTCTGCTGAAGAAAATTTCCTGATTTAACAACATCACCCCCTAAGGGAATGTAGAACACCAATCATGGAGAACTGAGACCATTCGAGCCTAGTGTCAGGGAACGTGATAGCACATGTCACCAGGAATATCGGGCCAGGTACAATTAGGCTTTTTCTAGTTTAGGGATAGGTTTATGGGGATAGGGATTTATTTCTGGTTACTAACAAAAGTGGATTTGAAGGGGATATACTATACGAGAACTAGCATTCGAGGGTAGACTACAAGACGAGAACTGGTGGCAAAAGGGTTTAAGTTGTCAAACGAGATCTGACTTCTAGGTTTTGGATATCAGACGAGAACTGATTTTTGGTTTGCCAGACGAGAACTGGGCTTTAAAACTGCGTTAGCCAGACGAGAACTGGTTAAACAGTGGGTCAAGGAAAAGGCGACCAGACGGGAACTGGTTTAAAAGCTGACACGCACCAGACGAGAACTGGTATTCTGAAAAAGGTGGACCAGGCGAGAACTGGTTACAGGTTTGCCAGACGAAGACTGGGCTTTGGAAGTTTGCCAGGCGAGAACTGGGCTTTGGAAATGACTTTGGTTACATGGTAAGTAACAAGTTTAGGCTGTAGAACAACAATCCAATGGCAACAAAGCTTCTTCAGAAGGTTCAGGTTTTTTGGTAGGGTAATGACACGATTCCCCGACACTCAACTCTTGTTGGGGTGAACAAACTCGCTTGAACAACTTGCCCCAGTGCAATTCAACTTGCCCCAATCCGACTCTTGGGAAAAATCATTCTGAACAGAAAGCATCTTGCCGCGAGGCGACCTCGAAATGGCTTGCTCCGGCATCTGTACATCGGAAGGATTCATCCTCAATTAACCAACTCTTAGTATGGTTGGTTTCAATATACTTCTGAAGTAGCTTGCCCCTGAACGAGCGTTGAGCGATTTAACCTGCCCTGATTGAACACTGGAGGGATCTGCCCTCAAATCACAGGAGTTCCGGATGATTGCCCCTGAATGGGTCTCGAGAAGATTCACTTCTGATCAACTGCTTCTTGAACAAACTGTCTCATAATCAACCGATGCTTCAGGACTTGTCCTCAGACCAACTGATTCCAAACTCACTGGAAGTCAATGCCCCAAATTCACAGGGCTTCGTAGTATACCATTCTGATCTAGACTGCTGAGTGATTCAGTCTTGACTGATTATTCCCTGTTGGAATTTCCTCCATGTCAATCACTGACCTGCAATTAAAATTGTCTATTCACGAATGGTAATTTTAATGCAGTGTTCATGCAGATTTCGAAAAAAGTGTTGTCACTCATTTACGTGTCATGATAGTGAGTGACGAATGAACCAAAGAGTTCAAACGTAGTGCTAATTTGATCAGTGGAAAATACAACAAGGATTAGCAAATCATGTAGGAGTCAGGTTACTCAACCTCATCATAATGCGCTTTCAGAATAAACCCTGCCTCAATTAGGTCTTTTAAGGGTTGTATCGTGGTCGGGTTCACGGTTCATGAAACAAGGGATATTAGGCTCAAGTCATGATTCGTACCCACCCCTTCTACGTGATGATCTCCGATCCTAATGTTCAGTTAACCTAGCACGAGCGCTCGCCTCTTCGAGGAATGTTAGGAACAATGGCTAAGGAACTCACAAGGTTTTCAGAGTGACAATTACTCCTCTTTTGTTTTCGGTGTCTGTATCCACACGACTTTGTCCTTGTTTGAGGATTTTTCTGTTGAAATCCTTTCATTTTATTCTTTTGATTCCCTAATTTTTGCCTGGACTGACTCTTTTTGAGTTCTCTTCGATTTCTTTTGAAGTCCAGCGGGATGCCCTGATTTTTGCCTAAGTATTTGCTTTCCAGCTTTTCTTTTCTTTTTACTTAGCGGGCTCTCTTTTTCCTTTTTTTCTTTTGCTTGGAATAAGTCGTGTGACACTGGTTGTCTTGCTTGCTCCGAAAGGGTTGTAACTGTCTCATTCCTGACTGGTGAAGCTTAACCATTGTGGTTGACGAGGTACGACCTCTTGAGAGGAATGAACTATGATTGGTCCTCGAATGGAGACACTCCTTTATAAGGCTTGAACGCTTGGTCAAGCTAACTGACGACTACCCTGCCCCGGGTTAAGATGAGAGGGTTTAAAAGTCCGAAAGAAACTCCTACTTCCCGGCTCGAAGTGGCTAATGAGGGACTAACTCCTTATATCTCCAGTGTTTAGGGGATTTGAAACAATGCCTATACATCATAGGCAGGGTTTTATCCGAAAGCATACGATCCTCAATTATGAGTATTCAGTTTTGTCATCCTCCCTCAAATCTTTGCTAATCATAGTGATAAAGTGGAGTGAATAAAATGAAAGTGTCAGTGTAATGCAGTAAATGAGTGACAGCGACATGATTAATTCAGAAAAATGCATAGTCACTTTATCAATATTACCATTCAAAACAAACAATGTTTAACAACAAGTAGTAACTAACAGAAAGGGAACTACAAATGCAAATGATAACAAGTCTGAGGACTGCTAATGTTAAGGACGTCTGCCTGTCTGGACCACTGGCCTCTGGAAATAAACCTCTGAATCTGCAAGCTCAGACAGCTGAGAGGTTGTCATGCACAACCAAAACTCCTTCTGGAAAGGAAATGCACCCTTTGTCGATTAACTGTTGCACTTTTGCCTGAAAATCTTTGCAATCTTCAGTTGAATGCCCCGGGGATCCACCATGGTATCCACACTGAGCATGGGGATTGTACCCCGGAGGGTAAGGCTCTGGCACGGGCTTAAGAGCTTTAGGTTCCACCAAAGAATTCTGAATCAACTGTGGCAGAATCTGGCTATACGGCACAGGCACTGGATGAGAAGGAGCATTCCTTCGCTCCAAGTTGTTATGACGTTGGTTCTAATTCTGACGTTGATTCTGATAACCTCGGCCACAGGCTCGTGGGTTTGCAAGAGAAGAGACATAAAATTCCCGATGTGGTGCCCTAGGCACAATTGTCTGTCCAGAATAACGAGACACAAAGGATACCGACCTCTGAGAAGACGAAGAACCAACAGATTTCACCAATTCATCTTGAGGATACCCAACATCTGTCATAACTGCATTGAACACAATTTCATCTTCAGTTTGAAAGCTATAGAGAGATCCAGTTTCACCGGCCTGACTGCTCGAAACATTCTGAATTCTTCCAGTCTTTACACCATACTCGATGCGCTCTCCTGCCCTTACCAATTCAGAGAAATTTGGTGCAACTCCAAGTATTCTTTCGAAGTACGGGCTCTGCAAGGAGTTTACTAACATGCCTTTTAACTCTCGGTCTAGAAGCAGTGGTTGCACTCTAGCAGCAAATTCTCTCCATCTCTGAACATACTTCCTGAAAGGTTTATTGTTCTCTTGAGACAATTCTTGCAGCTGCATGCGACTAGGAGCCATGCCTAGGTTATAGTCGTACTGTTTCAGAAAAGCATTGGCTAAATCCACCCATGATCAGATTTGATTACTCTCTAACTGCATATACCAACTCAGAGATGCCCCAATCATACTATATTGAAAGCAGTGAATCATCAACTCGTTGTTGTGCACAAATGAAGTCATTCTTCGACAGAACATCACCAAATGTTGCTTCGGGCAACTATCTCCTTTGTACTTTTCAAACCTCGGCGCTCTGAACTTCGGAGGTAACACTAGGCCAGAAACCAGACACATGTCTGCAGCATTGGGGTTAACAACATCTTTAACTTCCAAGGCTTTGAATCTTTCATCCAACGCACGAAACCTTTTAGCATACACGAGAGCTAATGGGTCTTCAGTCTTTGCTATCGGGACCTCTCTTCGGGAATTTGGCACAGGGAAAACAACACCCTGATAGTCTGAGGTATCAATAGAAGGAGAGTGTTCATTTTGGACAACAAACTGCTCATGTAGATCTCGGTCTTCAACAGAAGGTTGTACAAGTCGAGTTGCAGTAAGGTTGTTCACTTGCGGAAAGTCTTCATCGGGCATGGAACCATACAGAGGATTGGACGTCATAGTGAAACCTGACAAGGTATCAACAAACTGGAAGCTGCTATCTGACATAGCTACCAACAACTTTCAACTGACTTCACTGCTTGATTCTGCTCATTTCTGCTTCAACCCCTTGGTCGTCCTCTAACAATCAACCCTTGCTCAGATCAAACACCAGATAATCACCCTCTGAAGCAAAACAAAGGCTGGATAAGAGCTCTGGCTAGCTGGAGACTGATATGCAATATGATGCAAAGATGATTATGCAAATGCAATGCAAGATGCAGCAAACACGGGATCACAGCCCCCACAAAGCTCTGATTACTGCTGTGCTGCTGATGGGATAAGTTTGCTCTGATGAGAGAAAACCATAATATCGGGTAGGCTGGAAGTCAAGTTTCCTGCAAAAACCCTCCCACTCACGTGTGTGGACCTAAACTGACACAAGTTCGGCATCCTATGCGGTCATCAGCGTCACTGACTTTCAAGAACAATGATACGATACCCAGAAGGTGTGGTATCATCATCTCTTGAAGCGGCCTCACTTAGCTGAATACTAAATGATCGGTCCCCAGAGTCGACAACCCTCAGATCCAACCTCACGTCGAGCCCTAAGGGCCAGAAGAGAAGTCACCAAAGAGGATCTCGTCTGAGTGTGGATTTCATGGGGACTGGTGCATGCTAAGCATACATGTCCGTCACTAATCTCCACTCTAATGCTAGGTATATGCTCTCAAGCCTGGGTTTTGTCTCATCACTCATCAGAATGCCATCCCACAACAGCACAGCTAATCATATCATACTGAAAATAAAATGCGGGAAATAAAATGCGATAAATAAAACCCAACAGGTAAACATACAAGCGCTAGGATTAACTCTCGTACAGGGACGTTGGATCCCCATATTGACTCGCATAAGGGACGTTGGATCCCTAGGAAACTATCAAGTCCCCAGCAGAGTCGCCAGCTGTCGCTACCGCAAAAATAAGGTGCCGGAAAAACAGAAGAGTCGCCACCTTTCGTTATTTATCCCTCAGAACGGGAAAGGAAACGATCGGAAAAACCTGACGAAGAGGTATAAGACAAGGTCATCGCAACCATTGTCTGGATTCGGGAGTCGGTTACGCAAGGGGAAGGTATTAGCACCCCTCACGTCCATCGTACTCGATGGGATCCACGCTTGTTGGTTTGTCTACGAGTGAAAATCAATCTATCTACGGCTGCTAAAGCTAAACGGAAAGAAACTGACTCGATAGAGCATCGCGCTCTATGCCTACGTATTCTCATCAGAGAATGAGAAATCAGAGTCAACGTAGTTCGGGAAACTACAGGGGATTTTGCTCGCCAAGACATCGCGTCTTGTGCCTACGTACTTTCACACGGCATGAAAGATTAGAGCTTGCGTAGTTCGGGCTAACTATGACTAGACAGGGTGTTCTTGATCACACAGGGGTGAGAGAAAGGATTGACGATACTAGCGTACGCATTCTAGCAGTTACGTGTATGCTGCTCGCTCAACGGAGACTTAGGCATTACCTTTTTGCGGTAGAACGGACACAGTATGTCGGGTTTTAAAGGTATGGGAACCTACGGGTTCTAGAACTAAGGTCTGGTCTCAATTACGCTTGGGCAAGAGAAAGGGAACATCAGTCGTTAGCAGGAAAGTCTCGATCGCACGACAGCGAGAGAACAGAGAAGTTAGTTGTTAGTGTGCTCGCTAGGATATCGCATCCTATGCCTACGTACTCTCGTCTGGCACGAGAGATCAGAGCAAACATAGTTCGACGGGAAAACGAGTCTCGATTGCACAGGGGCAAGAGAAGGGGTCTCAATCGCCTGAACGCGAAAGAAAAGGGTTTCGATCGCACGGGGGCGAGAACAAAGAGGAAGCAGGCCTACGCCTAAACGGGAAGGAACTCGGGACACACACACGCACGAACCTAAGGCGTAGGAGCGAATGCATCGCATGTCACCCAAAGGGTACCATACTAGACATCCTAGACGATTAAGAAGAAACTCCTCAACTGTCATTTCCTACGTATCTAATGATACAGCTCACAACACTCGACGGTTGCCTGAAGACTTGAATAAGAAAGATGATGTTGAACGAAGCAGCTCCGTTGGCTCCTGACATGTGTGCAAGCTCCATTCCAATCTTTTCCTCTTTGGATCCTTGATGACGACGCTCGAATCAGGACCAATGTAACGCTTAGACCGTCATGGTTCGACTTATACGAGAAATCGAACTCTAAGAGGTAGCGTATAGATATCCGTGTCAAAGACAAGATCGAGAAGTGATATCAAAAATCATTCTCCAATTGAATCGTTTCACACGGCCAGCCAAAAATAAAATCGGAGACAAAATCAGATAAGAAACGAAAATAGGAGAGAAAAATCACTAACAAATGAGAATAAATTCTACTCCTAAAATACGACAATTAATTTCTACTAGATAATATTCTAAAGAAATATTAAAAGGAAATTGCATATGAAAATAGCATAAAAAACAATTCTATCTAAATCCATAATATCCTAAAGAAAATAGAATAGAAATTCTATATTAAAATCTATAATATTCTATAAAGAAAACTAGAATAAAAATTCTATATTAAATCTATATTCTATTTAAAATTTTATAGTAAAAAACATGCATAATATGCTAAACTATAAAAACAATCCCTAAAAGAAAATAGAAAAAATAGAACTACACTATTACAATCAATCATCCAATACAAGGAAAATTGAAAATTGTAAAGGGAGGGGGTACAATCTGCAAACTGGGGGTAAGGCAGAAAAACAGCCACTGGGCTTTAAGCCCACAATACAAAAAAATTCAGAAAATAAAAAAGAAAAACAAATGGCCAGGGGGGTGCGCCAGGAATTGGGTGTATGGTCCAGAAAAATTATTGTTGTTACTGGGCCTAGCCCATTCGCAACAAAAAAGAAAATAGTAAGGAGGGGGTGTGAAGTCTGAACATTGGGTGTATGGACTGAAGAAACGAATTGGGCCAAACCAAACCCATTACCCACGCTGGTTTCCTCTCCTTCCCCAATTCCCTTCTGAAACCCTAGCTCTTCTTCCCTTCTCTACTCAGCCGTCACCGGCGCTCTCACCGTCCACCTTCACCTTCTCACGTTCTCTCTTTCTCAATCTCAAACAATCTCAACCTCCATCTTTTCCTTTTCGTTTCAACCTCTGTTATCTCCCAAACCACCGCGAATTTTTCAAGAACCGTAATATGGAGAAATCATCCTTAATCCGGAGATTGTGAAAAGATTCGTCGCTGCATGTTGATGATGAACCCGACGGTTCCTTGAAGGTTCTTGGAAGATCGACCGCCTGTTGGTGCTTCTGATGAAGATCTGGAGAACGTCTTGAACAAGATGAAGATGATGAACAAACGATGAAGATCTTGAATGCCACGATGAACATTGCATGACAGGGATGAAAATTCTGGAAATTTGGAGAACCTGTGAAGAGCGCACGGTGGAGGGTTGAAGATCTTAGACGGAGATCGTGATGGATATACGAACAAATCTGGAAAACTTGAAGGTTCGATGAGATCGAAAAATTGTTGAAGGTTCGATGTGAATCTGTGGTGAAGATTCTGGGGATCTCGGACGAAGTTCTTGAATCTAAAGGAGAATCAGATGATTAACTTGATGAGTTTCTTGAATGGTTTGTTGAATGATTGATCTGGATGAATGTGTGATGAAGTTCTGAAGATTTGGGTAAAGTTCTGGGAAAAGGACGAACATGCGATGAAGATGATGATCGGAGATCTTGAACCCTATGATGAACATCGCTTGAGCATGGATGGAGATATGGAAATCTGGCCGGAGATGATGATTCTGGTGAAGACGACGATGTTCCTGAATCTTGAGAATAGAGATTTGCAGTTTTCGGCGAACATCCGGCGGCTATGGTGGCGGATGCATGGCCGGCCGGTGAGGGTGAGAGGGTGAAGGAGGATGCGCCACGTGGTGCTCTGCATGGAAGGGGAGGAGTAGGTGAGGCCACGTGTGCGTGCGAGGTGGCGGATTGTGGGCGCATGCAGTGAATGAGGTGGTGGAGAGAGAGTGTGGACGTGTGGCTGTTTATATGCATGACAAGTGGCAGAAGAATGGGATTGGGCCCCCAAAACGCCACCTGGCCCACTGAGTTTGGCTTAAACACTCTGATTCAATTAATAGACTAAATGGACTTGATTAATGCTAAAATAAAAACTGATTCAAATTAAAAACGAATTAATGAAAACCAATGCAATTAATTCTGCTAATTAAATGCAACTAAGATTAAAACCTAATTATAACTCAATTAAACTCTAAATAAAAATGATGTAATTAATTCCTAAACTAAAAAAAATCCCAATTAATATCTAAAAGAGGATTAAATCCACTAACTTCTAAATCAATTAACATCTAAAAAGAAATTATTCTATTAATTCCTAAACCTATTAAAATAGAAAAAAGAAAATCCATATTAAAAAACCATTTAAAAATCTACTTAATATCCAGAGACAATTATCTATTAAAACTATTTAAAAAGAAATATCTATTATATCTAAAAATCATTCTAGAAAACAATTAACCTAAAAACTATTTAAAAAACTATTTAATATTCTAGAAAATAAGGGGAAAATCTAAAAATGCAAGGAAACCGATTAAATCGATTAGAAAACAGATGCGCGAATATAGCGAAATAAACGGTAAAAACCGGACACCGAAATGTCCTAAAAAATAACAGCGAGAGCTGAAAACACCGGGACGAGCACCAATTCTCAAAATAAATCCTCGTATTCAAAATGGTATGAAGCTGCCTGAAACATGATCAGAGGGCTGTAATCCCGATAAAGTCAATCTGACTGAAAAAATGCAATGTACGCGGTATGCAAATGCAAAATGAAATGAGTAGAAACATGAGCCAAATTGCGATAAGCAGTTGGTCAAATTTTGGGGTGCAACACCTGCTTTGATGCCAATTGAAATTTTGGCAAGCACACAATGGATGTTATTGTAGATGTTATGACATCCACTGTAACACGTACTACTGCACTTAATAATAAGCTGTAAATGCAAAGCAGTAAATAACACAAGTAATTGTTCACCCAGTTCAGTGTCAACCACACTTACATCTGGGGGCTACCAAGCCAGGGAGGAAATTCACTATCAATAGAATTAATTCAGAGTCAAACAATCCTAGTTTGCACTCCTCACTTAAGATCTACCCAATGCCACTTCATCCTAGAGACCACTAGACCCGAGTATACCCACTCACTCCCCCTCAATCACCTCAGTGATATCAATACACAATTACAAAACCAATATGAAGATAAACTTCAAACACACCTTGATCTTGCTTCACAACTTTGATCAAGGGACACACACTCTTGCTTAACAGCTTTGAGTGACACAATGAACACACCTGTTCATACACAATAACCACAACAATTCTACAACATACAATTGCTTGGCACACAAGGAATTCTGAGACTCCTAGACTCATGTGAAGAACAAAGTTCTTCACTCATGAACACACTCTATGATCTCTCACCAGATGCTCTCTCCTCTGTGTGTCTGCCCATTAGGAATGCTCCTTCTGCTATTTATAATAGCAGACCTGCTTTGGGCCTTGGTAGAGAATTTAGGTTTACCCAAGATAAACCTTTCTTCATGAAGTTGTGCACTTATCATTAGGTCAGGAGCCTTCAATGTTATCCTCAGTAATTTCTGTTATGTTGCCTAATATAACTATGCTTCCTGGATTGTTTCCTGAAGTATAGCCAGAGCTAATAAGAGAAAAACAAACCATGAGCGCCCTGATGTCATACGATCAATGTCATAACATTCAGTCATGACATTCAGCTTCACTTACTCTTAGCTTTCCTTGCATACCACTCTTAATGTATGTCCTAACATCAGTTATGACATTTTCTCATACATTACTGTTTTGCCATAAAATGCAGCCAATCAAAAGCACTTACAAAGAAGAGTGATTTTAAGATTGTGGATCAGCTGGGGCAAACTCCCTCGAGGATTTCAATCTTGTCTTTTCTCATGAGCTCGCTCCCACACAGATTGGCTTTGTTGAAAGTTTTAAATGCTGCCCATGTAATGTATGATATTCCCACGGAGCAATTTAATGATGTGGTCGCAAACATGACTGTGAGTCGATACTTAGATTTCAACGAGTCAGAGTTGCCTCTTCAAAGAACTGTGCATAATAGAGCATTACATATATCAGTGACTTGCATAGACGCCTTGTTATCTTGTGTCCTTGTGAATACCGGCTCTTCTCCCAACGTGATGCCTAAGGGCAAGTTGATCCAGCTACCGGTAGAAGGGAGCAAGATGAGGCTGAGTGCTTTAATTGTCAGAGATTTTGACGGTTCCATAAGAAAAGTTATCGGTGAGGTGGATGTACCCGTCAAAACCAGACCACATTTTTTACGATTACTTTTCAAGTGATGGATATCAATCCTGCACATAGTTGCTTGTTGGGTAGACCCTGGATTCTTACCGCAGCGGTAGTTACTTTCACATTGCATCAGAAATTAAAATACATGTATGACAATCAATTGGTCATTATGTGTGGTGAAGAGGATTTTCTAGTAAGCGAGTTATCATCCTTCCAATATGTCAAGACCGATGAAAGCATAGCTAAGGTGGAATTGCAATGTATTAAATTTGAAGACGTCTTCTCCGCTTCTACCAATCAAAGCAAATCACCAAAAGTGACCATGTCATCTACCAAGAGTGCTAAAGAGACCATTGAGAAAGGTACTTTTCCTGGATGGGGGAAACTTTTGGATGTGGTAAAGAAGCACGATCGTTTTGGACTGGGTTACCATCCCGATCTACAAGCTAGCTCACACGGTCGACCAAAGTGAAACCTAATCAAGTTCAATAGCACTGGTTTCCAAAAGGGTAATATTGTAGCTGCCATTGATGATGTTGGTCCTAGCAATCAGAGTGTAAGCTTTATACGTAAGTGTCCTCCTGGCTTCAAGATCAACAATTGGACGTCTACCATCATTCTCGTGGTTTTTCCTACAAACATGTAATGCATTTTGCTTTCCTGATCCCTCATCCTCGCTCGAGAAGAGTGGATAACTTATAAAGGGCCTCTCGTTTTAGACGTATTATGTGATCAATAAATAATATTTTTTTCATTCAAAGCATGCTCTATCTTCTTTATTTATTTTATTTTTTCATAAATAACAAATAGAAAAGTTTCTTTTTATTTTTACTTTTCAAATCAGCTCATTCTAAACAAATTAATAAACATGCAGAGCAAATAAATGCATTGATAAAAACATGGCAAACATCCATTGTAACCTTGGGATTCCAATCAACCAAGCTGAAGAAGACGGTGAGGAAAATTTTGAATTACCGGTTGAACTGGCAAGGTTCCTTAAGCATGATTAGAAAGAGAATCAGCCACACAGAGAGCCAGTGGAAGTCGTTAATCTTAGTACTGATGATGTTAAAAGATAAGTTAAGATTGAGGCATCCCTCTCTAAGAATGTACACTCCGAATTGGTCAAGTTATTGCAAGAGTATGTTGATATTTTCCTCTGGTCTTATCATGATATACCTGGGTTGGATACCAATATCGTTGAACATCACTTATAGCTCAAGCCTGAATTTCCTCCTGTCAAGCAGAAATTCAGAAGAACTAGACCCGACATGGCACTTAAAATCAGAGAAGAGGTAAAAAAACAGTTTAACACTGGGTTCCTAGCCACTTCCGAATATCTTGAATGGATTGCTAACATCGTCCCATTTCCTAAGAAAGATGGGAAAGTCAGAATGTGTGTGGATTATCGAGATCTCATAAGGTGAGCTCGAAAGATGATTTTCCCCTGCTTCATATTGATGTCTTGGTGGACAATACTGCACAATTCTCAATCTTTTCATTCATGGACGTTTTCTCAGGATACAATTAGAACAAGATGTCCCCAGCCGATATGGAGAAGACCACCTTCATCACACTTTAGGGTACATATTTCTACAAAGTCATGTCGTTCAGTTTGAAAAATGCAGGGGAAACATACCAACGTGCCATGACAACCCTCTTTCATGATATGATCTATAAAGAGATTGAGGTTTACGTGGACGATATGTTTGCCAAATCTAGAACTAAAGATGATCATCTGGACCATCTGAAGAAACTGTTTGACAGACTCCAAAACTTTATATTGCGGTTAAATCCTCCAAAGTGCACCTTTGGAGTTTGATCTGGCAAGTTGTTGGGTTTTATTGTGAGTAAGAAAGGCATTAAAGTTGATCCTGACAAGGTTCAAGTAATTCAAGACATGCCGTCTCCCAAAACTGAAAAAGAAGTCTGTGGCTTTCTGGGTCGACTTAACTACATCTCTAGATTCATTTCTCATTTGACGACTACCTGTGAACCGATATTCAAATTGCTAAGAAAAAATTAATCAGTTGAATGGAACAATGATTGTCAAGAAGATTTTGACAAAAAAAACATTTGCAAAAACCACTGATCTTAGTACCACTGGTTCATGGTAGGCCTTTAATCATGTATCTCATTGTTCTCGATGAATCTATGGGTTGTGTATTAGGTCAACATGACAACGTTGGCAGAAAAGAAAAAACAATTTACTATCTGAGCAAGAAGTTCACCAATTATGAGACCAGATACTCACTTTTGGAGAAAACTAGTTGTGTTTTGGTCTGGGCTGCTCGACGCCTAAGACAATATATGGTTTTCCATACTACTTTATTGATATCCAAAATGGACCCGATGAAGTAAATATTTGAAAAGCCTGTTGTCTCTGAATATTTTCTCAGTGACAAATGCTTTTAACTGAGTATGACATCTAACATGTTACCCAGAAAGCAATAAAAGGGAGTGTCTTGTCTGACTACTTTGCTCATCAACCTTTGGAGGGTTATCAACAAATGAAGTTTGAATTTCCAGATGAGGGTTAGTTTATCGAAGATTATGAAACTCCAAACCTTGACATAGGACCCAAACCAAGGGCGTGATTGAGGCTCGTGTTCGATGGTGCCTCCAATGCTAAAGGTCTTGGAATTGGTGTTATCCTCATCTCTCCGTCAGGTTTTCATCCTCCCTTCACCGCCAGATTATGCTTTGAATGCACCAACAATATGGTTGAGTACTGTTGCACCCCAAATTTTGAACCCTTAGATCTTCATCATCATTTTAGGATCATTCTCATTTGATTATTTAACCTTAACCTACTTCAAGTTTTTCTTTGTTAAGTTACAGGTGAACCAGGGTTCCGTTGGATTTAGGGCTGATCTCTATTGTGCTTTTCATGAGGGTGCCCCAGGCCACGACTTGGAACGGTTATACACTGAAAGCCAGAGTGCATGAGTTGATTATAACTGGAATCCTTGATTTTAAAGATAGTCATCCAAATGTCCAGAACAATCCCATGCCAGTACATCAAAGGTGAAGCTTCAAACTGACTTCAGCAGACTATCTTTTTTGACGCCAGTGTTTCAGACAAGACGGCTCATCCTTGTCCTGATTTAGTCACTAGGCCCTTTTGTTTCTTGTTGTTTGTACTTTCCTTATTTTGTACTAGCTGTTTGACTTCAAATTATGTTTATACTTTTATGTTAATGAATGAGCATTGCAACTTTTGATTCAATTCATTTTGTACAGTATTTGCATCTTTATGCTTTATCTTTTAAAAATATACACCTGTTGTTCAAACTTTTGATATGCAAATATTTGATGGAGGATGATGAAAACAATTATACTCATAACTGCTGTCAGTATGCTTTCAATCAAACTTTGTTGACGATGTAAGGCATTATTTCAACTCCCGAACACTGGAGAAATAAGGAAGATAATCCCTAGTCAACCCCTTCGAGCCTAGAAGTTGGAGTTTCTTTCTTTACAGAAAAAACCGCAATCTTAACCTGGGGCAGGGTAGTTTCTCAGTTAACTTGGTTGTGCTTTCCTGCAATACACCCTTCATATAAAGGTTGCATTCAAAAGTTTTCCTTCGCACACTGCAAGTAAGTGTCGAAGATGTTTTTCAAGCCAAGAAGCCGATGATGGTTCACCGTCATCATTAAAGTCAGGCAGTCACTCTCTTTCTTTCAAAAATATATCAAAAGAAAAAACCCGTTAAGTCAAAACCTATGAAGGAGACTTAGGCAAAACTGGGGCATCTCGCTGATTGTAAGCTTTAAAAGAAACAGTTCAGGAAAAAGTTAGAGACATTAAAAGAGGAGATCTTTAAATCCTTTACCATGAAAATTCTCAATGACAAAACAACCAAATGTTGTAAAGAAGCAGTGACTTCCTTTTCAAAGGGTCTGTTGACTGTTGAACCATCATCATGGCTATAATCAGTGCAATTCCTATAGGAACCTGAGTGTATATTCTGAGTTAGCTGGGCATAGGACTGGAGATCATCACGTAGATTGGGTGGGCACGAATAAACTTTGAGCTTTTATCCTTTGTTTCTTAAAACCGTGAACCAGGCCACACTACAACCCTCAAAAGACCTAACTGAAACAAGGTTATTTTGAAAGCATACTACAGCAAGGTTGCGTAAACTGACTCCGAAAGATCTTTGTAGATCATTTATTTTGACATCATACCTTTTGCTTTACCTGCCACTTTTGAGTGTCTTGAACCACCATGTTCTAACCAATGACTCATTTATGTGGCATCTTTCAAAAATAATTTTGATTTCAAAGTTGCATGAACTTTACATTACCACGTTTGTATAAATACTTTTGTTTGCAAACTGGCTTTCCTCTCAAGGAACTTTCAAACATTGAGAAACTTGGTCGGTGATCCTATCAGGGGCAAGTTCTTTTCACATCCTATTGAAGAATCAGTTCAATATTTGTTCAGAGCAAGGTCTTCTCAGATGTGGTTTATCCATAAGATATTTCAAGACTCAGACTGGGGCAAGCCTTCCAAGCACCCAGCGAATCAGTCATTTTCAACATCAGACAAGCTGAAGCAATTATCAGTTCATCTACAACAGACAACTAATATGGGGCAGTTTACTTGAAGAATCCCCGAGCAGCTTTTCATCCTTCCTACAAGGATCATCAATTTGACACAGTTTACCAGTGTGGCAGAGATATGTTCAGAAGTAGCATCTTTAGTCCCCAAGTAGAATGAAAGTGACTTCCGTGTTAAGGAATCAGTCTTCCAGTCTTGTCTTCTCACCAAAAGAGTCGCGCCTTGTCGTCGGCGTCTGCATTTGCATTTTGATCATATACCATCTGCATAATTCATATACATATGCATAACATGGGTGTTTCATCCTCATTTGCATTTCTCCTGAGGCCGTGTTTTATCCACGTCTTAGCTTGTGATCAAAGTCCAACTCACTTGGCACCTACCAAACAGGTTTTTGTGTCGTGTCTATCTGATGTTCTTCCAGATATGACATTTCTTATCCGATTGTTCTTCCGGATATATCTGTTCCTATATACATCCAATACTATTCTCAGATACTGTGTTTATACCTTTCATTCAAAGCCATTATTGGGTGTATGGTTTCCTTTTATCCAACGCTATTCTTGAATGTCACCTTTGTTTGTTTCTATCTGATGTTTTTCCAGATTGAGTCTTTGTTCTGATGTTTTTCCAGAACTTATCTGATGGTTTTCTAGATATTTACCTTGATTCTGATGTTTTTACAGAATCTATCCGATGTTTTTCTGGATATGTTTCTCTCTCTGATGTTTTTCCAGATTGAGTCTTTGTTCTGATGTTTTTCTAGAACTTATCTAATGGTTTGCCAGATATTTACCTTGATTCTGATGTTTTTCCAGAATCTATCCGATGTTTTTTCGGATATGTTTCTCTCTCTGATGTTTTTCCAGATTGAGTCTTTGTTTTGATGTTTTTCCAGAACTTATCTGATGGTTTTCCAGATATTTACCTTGATTCTGATGTTTTTTCAGAATCTATTCGATGTTTTTCCGGATATATATATATATATATATATATATATCTTCGTTTTGATGTTCTTCCAGAACTCCTTTAATGCTTATCTGATGTTCTCCCAGATATGTTTTCAAACCTTTTCCTGCACGTTTAAACACCCTTCTAAAATGTTTCAGATGAACCTTCAAATATATGTCTTCAATGTGCTTCTTTGATATGTTCCGGAGTTTATTCGATGTTTTTCCGAATATCTCAGGTATATTTCAGAGTTCATTCGATGTTCTTCCGAATGTCTCTGATGTTTGTTTCTGTGTCCCTATTGTATTTCTCAGATTTCTCCTCACCTCATTCATTTATATTTTGAATGTTGTGACTCTTTTCCATCCAATTCCATTCGTAGATGCTGTATGTTGGTTCCCCAGTGTGTCGGGTCCCCTGTGAGTGATTACTCGTCATATTGTCGTTCTTTAATTTTTGCTCGTGTGTCAGCATCTGTCTTGCATCCAAGCATCATGAAGCATCATTTAGAATCCCTTTCATTTCAGCATTTGTCTTGCATCCAAGCATCATGAAGCATCATTTAGAATCCCTTTCATTTCAGCATTTGTCCTTTTGCATACCATAGGATCTAAGGGACAAAATTTTTGGTTTGCTATATTTAAATATCTTTCACTACGATTCTATGAGGATTATCATCTCTCATTGCCATCTGGTGAAGATATTTAAATAGGGGCATCTGTTGCACCCCAAATTTTGACCCCTTAGATCTTCATCATCATTTTAGGATCATACTCATTTGATTATTTAACCTTAACCTACTTCAAGTTTTTCTTTGTTAAGTTACAGGTGAACCAGGGTTCCGTACAGTCAGAAATCGAGGTTTCAACGGTTTAATCAATCAGGGTGTTGGATTGTTTCTCCATAAAACAAGTCTCAACTTCATCAAAGATACTACATTGGGTCAAGCATGAATCCAATTTGAGGTTGTCACACAAAGATCAGGAACAGTGCAGTTCAGGATCCCCGATTAGGGTTTTTGATCAGGAAAAGTCAACTGTGGTTTGACTTTTGATTTTAAAGGTGTTCCAATGTTGGAATTATGGTCCATGAAGCTCATATGACTTATTCAAGTCCCCTCAAGAAGTTTCAAAGTCTCGAAAGACCCAGAACAACAACAGCCGATCCGATCGTCGTCGATCGATCGTTTCGTCGACCGAAAAGTCAACTCTTCACTCATAAAGAATTTGACCTCAAAGTGTGAATAAAAAATGTTCCTAATGTCATATTACACCTATCCATGAAGATTCATGACCATTGGATCAAGGATTGGGGAGTAATTGCAAAAATCGGGAATTAGGGTTTTGAAAGGGGCAAGACCATAACTCTCTAACCACACATCCAATTGAGTTGGTTCAAAGCCCATTGGAAAGCTCTTAACAAGTACTACAAAAGTCCCACAGTGGTCCATGAGCAGAAAATGCATAGATTTGGAGTTATGACCAAATTCATTACAAGAGGGAAAAATAACTTGGAAAAATTCTAAGTTATTTCACTTTTGGGCATGTTTTGCAACAACTTTGAGAGATCTTTTGACCTAGTTCCTTTGGGAATCTGAGGGTCATGAAAACATGGAAGTTTTAGAGCTACATGAGGGCTTTCCAAAATATACAAGAACTCCTCCATAGCCCTTATGAGCTAAGAGGTATGGATCCAACAAGATGCGGTTTCAACACTTGAATCCAACACTTTCACTTTTTCACAACTCATCCTTTGATCACTTGGGCTATTCTCAGCCCTTGGATCATGTTTGTATCTGATATTTAGAGAGTATAGTGAAGGAAAACGCAGAGGAAATGAAGGATGTGAAGGAAGAACAAGTTGCAAGCAAGTGGCATTAAAATAATCAAAGAATTCAAGAGAGGAAAGAGAAACTTTTTGGCTCCCAAACTGTAGCAGCTGTGACATATGCACTCTATGCCCTATTCAGTCACCTCATGTATCTCATTCCACTTGATTTTCTCCTGACATTGAGCCAAGAGAGTGATGTATGCAACTGCATCAAGATTTTGTACATGATTTCTTCAAAATCTCCCTCCAAAAGCCAAACTTCAAATCTGCCCCAAACCTCTTCATGGCCTATAAATAGAACACTCCTCCCACTCTATCTTACACACCAGAGCCATCCTAAACACAAAAAACACATGCTTCTCCTTCTTTCTCTCTTTACTTGAAATTGAAGAAATCTCACAAAATCACCATTTTTACCAAACTTGCATCTTTCACACCAGAACCTTCTCCAAACATTCTACCACTTCAAAAACCATATACACACCCTTAAAATGACCCTTTGAAGCTGTTCCCACCATTGGTTTCTCCAAAAAATCTTTGGATCAAAAAGTCAACTGTTCACACACCATAGTTTGACTTTTGTGCATCTTTCACACCAAATCACTACACAGATCCATTTCCATCATTTTGGCACTTTAGACACCTCATATTAATGATATTCTAGCTGTCCAAAACCTCAAACAATAGCTGGAAGTGCATTTACTCCAACTGTCCACAAACTTGCATTTTTCTTCAAGAAGAAACAACATTCAAAGGAAAGAAAGATCTCTGGATTTCTTAGGCAGCTTGATTGCATTGGAAGTCTTCAAGAGGTAAGTGCCTCCTAAACTGTACTCATTCTTTTTGGTACCATGGTCATGCTTGATGCACTTTAGTTAGATCTTCCTAGGATCATCAAGCCATGTTTTGAGATCAGCTTGTGTTTATTTGTACAAACTTGCAACCATTTTGTAGAGTAGGTGTTGGATTTGTATGTTTGTTATGCTATTTGAGAAAGTATGTTGTTTTTGTCTAGGTATGAGTTATTACCTATGTCTAGATTCATTTTCAGTTCATGACATTTATAGGACCTCTACACCATGTGAGATATTAGATAATGTGTTGAGACATTTGAATTTCTTTGTTCTGTTTCAGATGTGCAAGTTGCTATTTTCTGTTTAAATCTACTTTGTTTTAATTTGAAAGCTTTATGTGTATGCATTTGTTTTATGGAAATATGATGGAATGCTGTACTAGTTTCTGTCCAAACTGTCCTGAGTTTTCTCAGCCCAGCTTCATTACCACAACTTCAAAGCCATAAGTCATTTTGTACTACAGTTTGAATTAGAGGTCCATTGGTGTTAAGATCATGATGTGTTTGAGACTCACTTACAGGCCTGATATTTACTTGAATCATGATGTGTTGTTTAGCTGCCATGTTTGTTTGCATTTGCCACTGCCAGAATTTGGTGTTATGTTTGAAACCTCACAGCAGTTTAGGGGTTAAACCATTTTATACCTTCCATCAGGACTTTGTGTTGACTGCTGCTGTCATGTAGAGTAGAATCATATTCTGCTTACATTTGTGAACTAGATTTAAGCTGGCTACAATACATGCATAGTTTGAGTTTTAAGCATTGATGACAGACTTTAGAGCCTTGTGATTAGGGCTTGTTGTTCATTTAATAATTGTTGAGTTGAGTTTACTTGGCTGTTGATAGCAAAAGACTCTGGTTGTTGGTTGTTCTTATGCATTGAAATAACCAAAGCTGTCAAAGGCATTGATTGGCAAATATGTGGTATTATAATGATCAGGACTGTCATTTTGTAGAGTTTGTCAACTCATGACCTGATTACTGATAGGGCTGGTTTCACTTTTATATTGCTAAGTTGGCTGCCATATTTCAGTGAGCAATGTATGTGTTGGTTTAGCATGTTGGTTATAGATGCCTGTTTGAATTTTGACTTATATCAAGCCTATCAATGCAACATGTTCATGTCTGCCAAGTTGTTTTATCAAGCTGTTGGTCTTTGCTGCCAGAATTTGGTGCCTCATGCTGAATTTGGCTTATTGCTGTTATTTAGAGCCTTGCTTTGCTTTTGAACTGATAACCATGTTCCTAGACTTTGCTAATGTAAGTCTGATCAATCTACACCTTGTACTTTGCCACTAATTGATGTTTTCCCCTTGAGGTTTATGGCTGCCACTTGATATAGGCAAGGTCTGTCTTGCCTTGTTTTAGAGTTTGATTAGCTATTGATCCATTTAGCTCATTGTTAGTTTGTAATGACTTTGTGCATAGTTAATGGTTCATAAGTGAGTTTGTTTGCCTGCATTTGTTCACTTTTCATGTGGCTGTCAATGTGTTAGTTTAAGTTTTGGTTCTTTGGTGCTGGCAGTTCCTTGCTTTAAGGTTTGATACCATTAGGCTCAATATGTTTGTTGCAATTCATTTGTGTTTGAGTCCTTAACATGTTGTAGTTTGGATTGAAGGGTCTGCTGTCATGAAGCTATTAGCAGTGTTGATTTGCAAAAGTCATCTCAAAAACACCAGTCTCATCAATTTGCAACTCACATGCTCTTTTTTGCTCTATTGATTTTTAAATAGCATTCCCTGTTGAAACTCATTCTATATCACATTTATAACTTGCTCAAGCCATTTTCTACCCTTCATTGCATCTGTTTCAACTCATTGTGTTTCAAAACGTATCTCAAAGCTTTCAGATGCATGTTCCATCGAATTACTTTGTATGTACATTATTTGAAAAAACCAACTGCACCAATGTGTTCCTTATGAAAAAATAAGTGATTTAGACTAAAATTTTGTTAGATTTGGTGGAGGAATGACAAAGTTATGAGCAAAACGTATTTTGAGTTTCCACTTGCATTTGCCCAAGAGTTGCCCAGAATTTTTCACCTTGTTTCAGTACATATTTAATTGGGGTGGCAAAATACACGGATGTATCACCACCCCAGTGGTTACACACTAGCCCTTAAGTATCTTCCCTCGCCCCCTTGACCTGAGTTCGAATCTCAGTGAGGGCCTTTTTGAGTTTTTTATTTTCACTAGTTTTTCATATTTTTTTCTCTTCCCATTGCTTTGCATGCGCGCACATGTGGGTAGGTTGGCATGACTTCAAGTCCATAACTCCAAGGACGTGGGTTCAATACTTGGTGTGGGCACTTCCATTTTTTTAGCACTTGGGTCATTGGTTTATTTAATTTTTCTATTCAATTTTCAATTTATCATAACTCCTTCAATTTTAATCCTTTTTTAGTGATTCTGTTTTTCAAATTCTTGTGTTAATATATATTTTCGCATGATGTTTGAATTGTTGTGACATTGTTGGTTTATATTCCCCTTTACCTTTTATCCTAACCTTAGGATTTGAGTCGCCGTGCTCACTTTTAGCGTCCTGCCGTGGACAATTTATCCCTTTATCCTAACCTTAGGATTGGAGCCTCCGTGTTCTATTTAGCGTCCCGCCGTGGACATCCTTTACCCTGTTATCCTAACCTTAGGATTGGAGCCTCCGTGTTCTATTTAGCGTCCCTTCGTGGACATTCTTTACCATAACAATCTCAATGTAGACTTGGAGTCGTCGCACTCCACGTAAGTACTTCCCTATGAATGCTTACATCCCATTGGAATCTTGACCACAGTCAAGAGTTCCTCACCCCTAGTTAGGGGAACTATAGTTGCTCTGATTCCATTCCCGTCAGGATACGTAGGCACGAGATGCGATGTCTTCGTGAGCAAACTTTGTACATACTTTATATATACTTTAAACCTTTCGCTTAGCACTTTCTCTTAGCAAACAAACTTTAGCAAACACAAATACTAACAACAGGTTCCTGTAGAGTACTACAGATACATAGGATGCTAACACTTTCCCTAGGTATAACCAACCCCCGAACCTTTAGATCTCTCTTTGCTTAGTTTTAGGCCTTGCCTTTTGTTTTGCATTTTAATAGGTTTTTATTTCTTTAAACCTTTCCTTTTTGGATAAATTAAAGTCCGGTTGTGAATTTAAGAATTAAAGGTTCAAGTTAATAAATAGCTTGGTATCATGATTCTCACCGCAACAAGTACGAAGCATGTATCTATAGAATTGAAGCGGCAGTTGATATAAGAATCAAGATTCTTGATGTATATGAAGAATCTGCTCTAGTGATCGGCCAAGTCATAGGGAATTTTGTGACTCGGGATTCCAAGCTGGTTCCGCACCAAAAATATATCGCGAAATTGATTCCCTATTTTGATGAAATCTCTTTTCATCATATCCCTAGGGAAGAGAATTAATTAGCTGATGTTCTTGCTACCCTGGTATCTATGTTCAAAGTCAAGTGGAAGGATGAAGCTCTTTCTATCCGCATTGATCATTTGAATGAACTAACACATTTTTTAGCAATCGAGGATGAGTCTGATGACAAGCCTTAGTTTTACGACATCAAAAGATATATGGAAAAGCAGGAATATCCCAAGGGTATAACCATCACTGACAAGAAAGCTCTCAGACGACTCTACGCCAAATTATTCTTGGGTGGTGGTATATTATACAAGAGGAATTATGACTCTATGTTTGTCAGATACATGGATAGACACGAAGCAAACACGACCATAAGGTCTATACATGAGGGTTGTGAAGGTGTACATGCTAAAGGGCCTGTTATGACTAAGAAGATCCTTCAAGCTGGTTATTACTGAACGACAATGGAGGTAGATTGTTACAACTTTGCCAAAAGATGTCACAACTGTCAGATCTACGGTGACAAGATCCATGTGCCACCAAATCCATTGAATGTTTTTACTTCTCCTTGGCCCTTCTCTACGTGGGGTATTGATATGATTGGAGTGATCGAACCAAAGGCTTCCAACGGTCATCACTTCATTCTAGTTGATATCAATTACTTCACCAAATCGTTTGAAGATGCTTCTTACGCAAACGTTACACGACAAGTGGTTGCCAGATTTATCAAGAAAGAGATAATATGTCACTATGGTATTCCTAGTGGTATTATCACTGGCAATGCAATCAACCTGAACAACAAGATGATGAAGGAGTTGTGTCAATAATTTAAGATTGAGCACCACAACTCTTCACCATATCGGCCCAAGATGAATGGCATCGTCGAAGCAGAAAACAAAAACATCAAAAGGATTATCCAAAAAATGGTCAAAACTTACAAGGATTGGCACGAAATGCTTCCCTTTGCATTACATGGCTACAGAACTTCAGTTCGTACTTCCACCGGGGAAACTTCGTATTCGCTTATGTATGGTATGGAGGCTGTTCTACCCATTGAAGTCGAAATTTCATCGCTTAGAGTCATCATGGAAGTAGATCTCGATGAAGCTGAATGGGTCCAATCCAAATACAACCAGCTGAATCTCATTGAAGAAAAGTGCCTGACAGTTGTCTACCATGGTCAATTGTATCAGAGACGCCTCAAGCAAGCTTTTGACAAAAAATTCTCCCTCAAGCATTCCACAAAGGCGAACTCATGCTCGAGAGGTATTCTCTTGTTCACTCAGATTCACGTGAAAAGTGGACTCCTAATTATGAAGGACCCTTTATTGTCAATAAAGCCTTCTCAGGCGGAGCCCTGATCCTTATCACCATAGATGGGGAGGAGTTGCCACCAAAAATTATTATGCCTGAAAAAAATGATGAATAAAAATCCCGTTAGATTGGCATCCTCAAGGACAGTCTAGGCAAAAATGGGTGTCCTGATGGACCAAAAAAAAGTCCATGCAAATGTTAGGGACAAAAGAAAAAAAATAATAGCCCGCTAAGTTGAAAAACCGAAAGGACGACTTAGGCAAAAATGGGTATCCCGGTGGACGAGAAAAAATAGAAAGATGTCCAGGAAAAAAATATGGATAAAGGCTTTGACTGTGAACACTTGAGCCTATCTTCATCATAGCTGGACTTCAGACGGTAAGAGAGCAATCAAGTCGTCGTTGATTGGTGTAAAGTGTTGGGACCTAGACTTACAAGGGATGATAGCCAATGTTGTAATAAATGCAAAATCTAATTTCCCGTTGCCACTTACCTTTATTTTTAAATTTATCACAAAATTCCTTATTTAGGTTTTTCGCATTCTTGTACACACCTTATGTATAATTTTTTTGTATTCAATAAAATAATCATTCAATTTCTCTTTTTTTCTTTTCAGTAGTTTGTTTGCAAAACAAACGATTTTTATGATCATATAATACTACAAAGTGTTGAGAATAACAAAAAGCTAAATCAACAGTGAAAGCATTATGCATTGTATGATTTACTAGAAGTCCCTAATGGATGATTGATAGTCTTCCTTTACAAGCTTGATCCCTAGTGAATACCATTATGGTTGGTTAGGAATGCTGCATACTTTTCTTTTTCCTAGCAAAGCCATGTTTGTTCCCCAAGCGGAGACATGTTTGTCCTCTTTTCCCCAGCAGGAGTGGGATCCTAGCAGATCGAAGTTGTTATTCCCTAGTAGTGAAGGCATTTCGGTTTTCTTTTTGCCCCAAGCAGTAAGCATCATCCTAATCCCGTTCTTCTCCAAGCAGAGTCAGTTGTTTGAAGATAATCCATTGTTCCTCCATCCCCAACATTATTAATGGTAATAACCTGGAAATTTGAGATTCTAAGCTCATTCCCCAACGGAGTCGACGTCGTTTGTGGTATTCTTTCCCCAGTTGAAGATGATGAGTCTATTTTTTTTTACAATCCTTACCTACATGCAATACAAACCCTTAACCTACATTGCATAATGTCAAGCATCATGTGAGATCAAACATACATAGTGTTGTACCCCAAAATTTGCCCTACCTTTTCTCCATTTGGTTTATGTTTCATTTCATTGCATTAGCATATCACATCGCATAAGCATACCCCAAATTTGTCCTACTTGTATATATTTCTCATTTATACATCCTTCCATTCCTCATAGTCAGAAAATTCAAATGCTTTATGGTGGAGAATTACATGGAGTTTTGTTCTTTTCAATTAAGGCATATTCATGCTCATTGGATTCAAGTGATAAAGTTCATTTGATTCATCAGCAGAATAGGTTTTAATTCAATCAAAGGCACAAAATTGATTCGTGATTGATTTCAAGACCTCTTTCCTAAGTGAGAATCCAAAATGGTGGAATTTGGTTCATGAGACTTTTTGGAGTCTAAATTCAAGGGCATGAATAGCCAACCAAGGCCCATTTATAACCTCAAAATTCCATACATTTATCATACATTACACAAAAAAAATCCACAAAAAAATTGTCCTTGTGAAGATAAAGTCCATAGCCAAAATATCACAACAAGTTTCTACATAAATATACAAGCCCATTTCAAAATAAATTCATCACCAAGTACAAGTTATGAGATTGATAAAATCCAGGTCCATGTATCAAGTCTCACTCCAAAGTAGCCCATGAAGTTTCTACATCCAAGCTACCCCACAAATGTTCCTTCAAGATGTCACAGCACTCCAAGTCGTACAAACGGCATATGGTTCATAGTTTGAAAATGCAGTACATGACTCCCTTCATGATTCCACTATCCTCTAGCTACAACAATTCCAAGTTAATACCACAACACCATGTCATGACAATAAATCTGCACTTTTACCAACTTGGCTCCTGCAGTGGCACTTGATCAACCTTCACTCAAGCCATGAAAACTAAATAAAAAAAAGAGCAAAACTGTTATGTACGGCAAGCCGAAGCCACGCAAACTTTCGTACGCCAGCTTTTCGATCACTAACCTGCAGGAGAATACAATGTTTTAATTACTAAAATGACAGTAAATATGCATCAGTAAAAAAAACTAATATTAATTATTTGTTTTGAATGAAATTTCCTCTGATAATTTTCGAGATGATTGGTGGCCTGCCCCTGATTGTATCAGCTACCACAACAAATCGTCATCACGCCCTTCATGATTCACAAAAGCTGCAGAACCTGGAAGGAAAAAACAGTGGACACATGAAGTTTCAAACCACAACACATCAATATCCAAATATGTGAACACTTTTCCGCCTCCCTTTACTTCAAATTTGCGTTTGTAACGATGATGACAGTAGCAACGTATCAAGCTCGGTAGATTGGCTCGAGCCTGACCACGGATACGACTCACGACCTCGATTCAGTGTCGCTTTATCTTGGCGATGTCGATTATTCTGTTCGGTTTTGTACTATGAGTATGTTGCAATCGTGTTGTTAGCCACAATCTTTCTTGTATGAGTACCGCTACTCCAGGCTTCTTTTCGTCGCATCGTGTTTCAAATCCAACTCAATTTCGGTTGTTTAGTACAACGGTAGTGGTTGTGCAACACAAATAGCTCCCAACAGCTACGGTAGAGAGGCTGTGGATCGCATGCCGTGTGAAGATCCGAGGCTTAACTGTCAGTTGAGTAGAGAGATGAATTATTATAGAGAAAGACATTGTCCAATGCTGGAGAATACGCCACTTTGTCTTGTTCCGCCGCCTCGGGGTTACAAGATTTCGGTGCAGTGGCCGGAGAGCTTGCATAAGATATGGCACAGCAACATGCCGCACAACAAGATTGCTGACAGGAAAGGTCACCAGGGATGGATGAAACTTGAAGGTCCACACTTTATATTCCCTGGAGGTGGCACAATGTTCCCAGATGGAGCAGAGCAGTATATTGAAAGACTTGGTCAATACATTCCAATGAATGGCGGCGTTCTGAGGACTGCTCTTGACATGGGATGTGGGGTTGCCAGTTTTGGAGGATTTTTACTATCGCAAAACATTGTAACAATGTCTTTTGCTCCAAGGGATTCACACAAGTCACAAATACAATTTGCTCTTGAAAGAGGAATACCAGCTTTTGTTGCCATGCTTGGTACTCGCAGACTTCCATTTCCTGCATTTGGCTTCGACTTAGTCCATTGTTCTCGATGTTTAATTCCTTTTACAACCTACTGCAACTAGCTGCCAAGCCACTCTGCTACTACTTCAAAGCCATGCCAGACCAAATCTGCTGCCCGTACAGCAACCTACAGCAGTGCCAGCCTGCTACCCTAACCTCATAGCCCACACTATTGCACCCAACACCCCAGACAAAACCTGCAACAAAGTACAGCAAAAAGCAACACTCTGCTATGCCTTAATTCCCCACACCAGACATCCTATCCTGCACAAAAACAGCCAAAAAAAACCAACACAATATAAAACCACACAACCATCATTATGTAAGATACACAAAAATTCCCACACAAAAAAAAAGGTTTTGATGGATCTTCTTCATTTTGCACACAAAATGAACTCTGCCTTTCTTTAATCCATGGCCAATATCTTCAACCAACACAACCGGTCTTCATCTCCGAACATCATCTCTCCTTGAACCTTTTCTTTTCGAACTTCTTTCCGAATCCCAAACGCTCCTTTCGAAACAGGCTTTCGCGAACCCCCCACCGCTGGCAATTTCAAATCTAGCTCCGCATAGCTTATGCATCATGAAGTCTCATGTTAACCGTTGAAGACTCATCTCCTCAACACTTTTTATCCTCCTACAAACCCAGAAATTAAACGGCAATGAATCTCTAGATTACAAACCAAAACTCTGCTCAACACAAATACTCTCTGTTCTTCTTTCACACACCAAACTGTCTCTCACTTTTTCTTCAACAACATAACCTCCTTTATCATTCTTAGAACATCAACGAACCAAATCACTGCAAAAACCATTTTCAAACCTATCCTCAACCTCCATACATTCCAAGCTACCACGCACCATATAACTCCCTTTGTCACCACCATCTGCACCACCAAATCGTTCATTATCCCGTCCTTCTGCTCCCCCTCGTAGGAGTTCAATACCATCTCTTTCTCCTTCCTCTGCAACAAATTCTTCAACTTCTCTAACACGAACCAACCGTCTTCTCCGCTTAACATTCAAACTCGAAAACCGTTTTTTTCAGAAATATCATGGAAACTCACCTTCAGAAACAAACCATTCCAACACAACATAGCCCTGTTCTTTCGAACCACTCTTAAGAAGTCTCAACATCATATAAACCAGGAAATTCCTCCACCTTTGAACGATGATTCCTCTGCTGCAACCGCAAGCCATCAACCTTTCGCACACTCCAACTGTCACCAACAACAATCCTCTCCATCAACCATACCACACATAACACCGAAAACCTCGCACTTTCGATAACCAATTTTCGTCACTACTACTACCATTTTCTTCTTCACAGCAGAACAGACCCCAAAACTCCGAAACAAAAATCAACCGAAACTCATCACAACCATCTCTCCTTCAAATCTATCACACAATCCCGACAACAACTTCCGAAAATTACTGATAATCCTTCCATCAAACCTTTGTTGCTTCACTAACCCAAAACCGATTCATTCTTCGAACCCTTCTCGTAACAACCGTAACTCAGCAACACTACTCAGAACTCATGATTCACCTCCAACCTTCAACTAGTCTTTCTATTTCCTTCAAACAACCCTAGCAATCTCCGCCGCCGACTACCGTCAACCATCCATAAACTCCAAACCCCCACCAACGTTAAACTCGACAATCATCACAAACCCAATTTCTGAATCCCATTTCATGTTTTCTTCAAAACCCTCAAATCACAATTGAAACCCTTCACAACCCCATTCTTAAACTAGAATTTGAAATTAGAGATGAAGAGAGGTTGAATTGAAAATAAAAACCTGAAGAGGAATCCGCGGCGAAAGACGATTAGAAGGAGAGTGGATTCGCGCAAAATAGAGTTTGATAGATGAAGCTTCGTTGATTCATTTCGTGCAATTTCTTTCTTTCCATGACGTTTTTATCCACTGTTAAAAGGAGATGAGGTTTTTTTCAGATCTCTCATTTTTCCCTTTCTCATATTTATTTTATTTATTTTATTTTTTCTAAAAGAAGTTTGACAAGGGCCTTTGGATTCACAAGCAGACCATAGAACCAGGCCACCGTGATGTCTCTCTCATACCCTCTTTTCAAATTCCCATCCCCTGTTTCATTAACAACTCTCTTTTTTTTATTTAATAATGTAAATTGTTAGTTATTATTGTAAATATTTTTATATAATGATTTTTTTTTATTTTTCTAACAGATTATATACATACATATATTTTTAAGATGGATTGTTATGTAAATATATAAATTATTTTCTTTAGTTTGTATATTAGTTATTTTATATTTCTTTAGAGTTTATTATATATATTGTTACTTTAGGTCTTATATTTCATTTTCTTTTAGAGATTTTTAGACTTATTTTATTTTTTTTAGAGTTGAATCCATTTCTCATTTATTATTGGACATTTTGTCCCATTTCACCCGTTTTGGTCGATGACGAGACCTCTGTAATTCATTACCAGTCAAATTATTGATGAGTAATGTTGGATCTGAGACCACCTCTTTTCTATCCACATTATGCCCCGATTCGATTCAAAACATTGTCAAACCATCTTCCTAAAATAAATCATCTTTGTATTGAACTAAAAGAGGGGATTAAGTGTAGACTTTCTTCCTCTCCGAGTGTCGAGATGCTCACTGTAGTGTGGGTGGTTTAGACACTCGTCTTTCAATACGAAGACATTTTTCATTTTCAAACCATTTCTCTCCTAAAACCTCGGTCCTCGTACCGAGTGCATTTTCAAAAACCTATGCAATAAGAAACCGGTTTTTCTTTGTATTGAATTAAAAAGAGAGGATTGGGTGTAGACCTTTTCTTCTTCGAGCGATGGGATACCCACTGTAGTGAGGGTGGTTTCGACGCTCGTCTTTCAATACGAAGACGTTCCCATACCATCTCTCCTAAAACCTCGGTCTCGTACCGAATCCATTTTCAAACCATAATAAATTGATTTCTCTTTGTATCGAATTAAAGAGAGAAGATTGGGTGTAGACCTCTTCTTCTCCGAGTGATGGGATGCCCACTGTAGTGAGGGTGGTCTCGACACTCGTCTTTCGATACGAAGACACGCCTTTATCCACCACCTCTCACTTTCACGACTTCCTTCCGTAATCTTTCTCACCTAAAACCTCGGTCTCGCACCGAGTGCATTTTCAAACCATTTTCACAAGAAAAAACTTGAATGGTCGTGGAGTGGTTAGGCGTAGGCCTTCTCCTATCCCGAGTGCTGACGTTTACCGTAGGGTTCTCTGTCGCAAAGCACTTACCATTCAAAACCAAAAACATCTTTAATAAGAGAATGAAGTTCTCTTTGCATTGAATTAAAGAGAGAGGATTGGGTGTAGACCTCTTCTTCCCCGAGCGTAGGGATGCCCACTGTAGTGAGGGTGGTTTCGACGCTCATCTTTCAATATGAAGACGCCTCGTTCGCCACACCTTTTCATAACAAATACTTTGAGACAAAGAATTGGGTACTACCCGTAGGGGTTACTATCCGAGGACATGTCTCGCCCCTTAAAAACAATCCAATCAATCAAACGTGACTTCTTGCCTCGCGTGGCGAAAAACTAATCAACCTTTCAAAAAGGGGATGTTACGTCCGTTCTACCGCAAACAGGTAACGCCTAAGTCTCCAACGAGCGAGCAGCAATGCACCTAACTGCTAGAATGCGCACGATAGCATCATCCATAAAAAACATCAACACACCGTTAGTACGAACTACGTTGCTCTGATTTCTCTTACATGTTGAGAATACGTAGGCATAGGATTGCGATAATCCTAGTGAGCACCCTTTTTCTTTTTCACCCTTTCCCAAAAAGGCATGCTACGTCCGTTCTACCGCAAACAGGTAACGCCTAAGTCTCCAACGAGCGAGCAGCATTACACCTAACTGCTAGAATGCGCACGATAGCAGCGTCTACCAAGACTTCCCCGCACACCGTAGGCCGAACTACGGCTGCTCTGATTCTTAACTTTGTTCAAGTAAAGATACGTAGGCACAAGACGGCGATGTCTTGGCGAGCACAATCCCCCCTATCACCCGTAGTTTCCCGAACTACGTCGACTCTGACTTTCTCATATCTGTTGAGAATACGTAGGCCTAGGACCGCGAAGTCCTATCGAGTCCTTTCTTTCCCTCGGCACCCCTTGTTTCCCGTTTCTCACTCTTCTCTTTACCCCTTTGAAACACACCTCTTATAGCATATATTTAAGCAAATATATTCACACATCGACAAACAAAAGGTTCCCATCGAGTACGATGGATGCGAGGGGTGCTAATACCTTCCCCTCGCATAACCGGCTTCCGAACCCGTTCTTGGTCGCGAGACCATCTTATCCGTTCGTTTCTTAAGGTTTTCTCGATATTTTCCTTTCCCCCCATGGGATAAATAAAGTTCGGTGGCGACTCTTCTATCCTTTCTTTTTCGCCTCCCCATCGTTGCGCGATGCATTTTTCGAGTAGCGACAGCTGGCGACTCTGCTGGGGAAACATAGCCAAGCCTATTTTGTTTGTCGTGTTTGTGTTTTGTTTTTTGCTTTAATTTATTTTGTGTTTTGTTCTCTACCTGTTGGGTTCATTTGGTTTGGTTTGTGAGGATAAAGCTTTCTACCCGAGCTTTTGAGTATACACTAAGATTAGGAGGTGGTTTCTTTCTGATTTGCGAGACGTAGGACTCGTTGAATTAGTTTGAATCTCACCGCTCAGATGAGACCCCGTTGGAACAATGATGTCTTACGTGTAGTCGTAACGGCGTCTTTATTTCCAATTGGGAGTCCGCGATTCTGAGGACCTTTTGTAGAACCTTATTTCGAAGGTTGCTAAAACATAACTCTGTGTTCATCCTTTTGAAGGGATTACCGTCTTATGAGTAGTCGTTCTGATGGAAAACTTTTGGGGGTTAGTGCATGGGACTTTGTTTAAAAGCCTTTGGAATACCCTCTTATAAACCAATATATTACCCACCCGAGGTGAGAGGTATCTCGTTGTATTTTCTTGCAGAATTTGTGACTTTGATCCTTTGTGTGTTGCATTAGCATTTTGCATTGCATTTCATTTGCATCTCATTCTTGCATATCCATCCTCAACCGGAGCAGAGAGCTTACCAGTCTTTTGTCCAATTCGCAGTTGATTTCCCGACATTCACATTGGATTTGAGTTAGCTTCTGGAAGGATCATGGACTCAGAGGAGCAGAATTTGGTTGTTACGAGGGCAGAGTTTGAGATGATGAAGAATCAGTTGGATCAGCTCATGGAGGCCATGACAGCCATGACAAGAGGAGAGACCAATGTTCAGAGAACTCCAGTGAACAATGTTGCTCGAGTTCAGCCTGTGCAGATTCCTGTCGAAGATCAAGAGCATACTATTGTCAGAGATAGAGATTCATCTTCTCTCCATGACTCGGACTATCAGAACTTCACCTTCTCTGTGCCAGATTCCCAAAGGGTTGTTCCAAAGATTAATCCTAAAAACCCACAGACTGTTGAGTTTATGAGAAGGTATCGTCTGTTGGATGAAAAGCTTGATGCCCTGATGAGTCAAAACACTCTTAATTTTAATGCTTCGAGCATGTGTTTGGTGCCAGGTCTTGTGATGCCTCCGAAGTTTAAGGCGCCTAATTTTGAGAAGTACAAAGGGGATAGTTGTCCGAAGCAGCATTTGGTGATGTATTGCAGAAGAATGACCTCGCATGTCCACAATAACAAGCTTATGATTCACTGTTTCCAAGACAGTCTGAGTGAGGCATCTCTGAGTTGGTACATGCAGTTGGAAAGTGGTTGCATCCGATCATGGTCAGATTTAGCCAATGCCTTTGTGAAGCAGTACAACTACAATCTCGACATGAATCCCAGCCGCATGCAGTTGCAAGAATTATCTCAAGCGGAGAATGAATCCTTTAGAGGGTATGTGCAGAGATGGAGAGAATTTGCTGCTCGTGTTCAACCATCGCTTCAGGATAGAGAATTGGTTGACATCTTCTTGGGTACTTTGAAGGGCCATTACTATGATATATTGATTAGTGGCGGAACGTTAAACTTTGCTGACTTAGTGATAGCAGGAGAACGTATCGAGAGAGGAATCAAGAGTGGAAAGATCCGAGACATCTCAGATACCTCGGTTTATGAAGGTGAATCAGTTGTCAGCTCTAAAGAGGAATGGGAGAAAGAAAGTAATGCTATCCCGGAATCTCCATTACCTCAGATTCAATTTTCAGACATTTTAAGTATTCAGAGTCAGCAACCTGTTAGGTCTGCGTACCAGATATCTGCTTCCCTGCAGAGTCAACATTCATACCGTCATCAGCCGCGTCAGCACGCTCGACGGAGATTGAGGAAGCCAGAGAGACATTTCACTCAGTTGCCGTTGTCGTACAGTCAGATATTGCCAGACTTGATCAAATTTGGTTTGATTGTGCCAAAGAAAACTGATCCATAGACTTCTCCACATCCGTTAGATTCTGATGTCAACGCTCGCTGTGAGTACCATGTTGGGGCACAGGGGTATTCAACTGAAGACTGTAAGGTGCTTAGAAGCCAGGTTCAGACTCGTCTGGACTCCAACAGGTTTTCAATCACGCCTCAGGGTATTCAGATCAACGATCTTCCTTCGTCAAGTCATATGGGTTCGGCAGCTAATGTCATGGAGGGATTCACCGAGAGCATATGTTCAGAAGAGTATCAGATGGATTTCGATGAGCAATTCTAAAGATGGCTGGTTCAGCAGCAAGTCAAGAATGAAAGCCCAGTTCCCCGAAGCTGGCAATCTTTCTATCATGTTATTCCTTTGCATTTGTAGTTTCTTTTCTGTTTAAGTGTGAACTTATTTGCAAATTTCATTTGTAAGACGTGTTTGTTTTCAATTGATAATGATAATGAAATGAATATGCATGTTTTGATTAAATCCATTCGTGTTCACTCAATATTGCTTTTCCATTAATGTCAAACGCTTGTTTAAGCGGAATTCCTTGAGGGAGGATGACGAAGTTGAAAGACGCGCAGACTTCCGAATGTATGATTTTGAATAAAATCTCTGTTGATGATGTACATGCATTGTTTCAAATCCCTAAACACAGGAGATATAAGGATGTTAATCCCTTGTCAACCCCTTTGAGCCTAGTTGTAGGAGTTTCTTTCTGAAAACGAAAAAACCTCAATCTTAACCTGGGGCAGGGTAGGTGTCAGTTAATTCGACTAAACATCCAAATTGCAAGAGGAGTGTTTCTGTTCGAGGATCAATCATACCCGTAGAGGTCGTACCTAAAAAGCCGAGAAGTGAGACAGTCACAATCCCTTCAACAAGTCAGACCAGCTGGTGTCACATTGATTTGTTCCAAAAAAAAAGAAAAGAAAAAACAGAAGCCCGCTAAGTCGACAACTTGAAGACAAGTGGCTTAGGCAAAAATTGGGGCATCCCGCTGGACTTCGAAATCAGAAGATGTACTCAAAAGGGTCAGTCCAGGAAAAATAGGGGAATAAAAAATGACGAAGAACAAGTCGTGTGAGCCAGACACCAAAGACAAAAAGCGAGTGACTGTCACTCCGAAAACTTATGGTTTCTTGATCCATCACTCCTGTCAGTCAACCTCTGAGAGGCGAGTGAGTGTCGAATTAGCTGAACGTAGGATTGGAGAACATCAAGGAGAGTGGGTGGGTTAAACAGAACTTTGAGCCTTACATCCTTTCTTTCAAACCATGAACCTAACCAAGTTACACCCTTCAAAAGTCCTAATTGAAGCAAGTTTGTTTCGAAAGCATACTTCGGTAAAGATCGCGTCGAAACTGACTCCTAAAAGGATTTTCTTACCCTACGGGTATTGATATTGACACCCCGATAAATGATTCATTCACTATACATCACAACTTTTTTCTAGTGAACAGACTTGGATTTCAAAACTATCATATACATTGCATTAATATTATCTTGGCAAAGCAATTTGTTTTACTTGCAAGTAAGTACTTGACATCAGGAGAGTTCCTACAGTGGAAAGTTTGATCGAGATAAGATGCAGAATGCCTGAATACTCTGTTGAGCGGGGGCAAGCCATATCAAATGATCATAAAGGGAGTCAGCCATTCTAAGATACAGTTAATCTGGGGCAATCAGGTCGAGATTTGATAAATCTCTCGAAGTCAGCCAGGGGCACTTCTCTACAAATCAGCCAATCAGGGGCAAATCACTTCAAGGCTGGGGCAGGTCACCCCAAGAGCATAGATATTATCCTTATCCAGAAGGCAGTTAATCTGAAGCACCTCTCTGAGGTTCATGACGCTGAGGCAGTTCATATCAAACCATCAGGGTACAGAGATTTATGATTTCCTTTCAAGGAACATCCCCACAGAGATCCCACAGGCTGGGGCAAAATCAGAAGTAAAGGAATTGTTCCTCTCTATATCTTCAGAGCTACTCAGAGCTATTCAAGCAGGTGCAGTCAATCTTCAGGTTCAAGATGAATGTCGGGAAGTCGTAACCCTTCACCTGTCTTCCCCAGCAAAAGCCCAATCATCATTGGCATGTGTAAGCCACCCCTAGGAGAGTCCAATCATACTTGGCACATCCGGTTATTCCTAGCAGAGTTGGCTTCACCTCTTCAGCATTTATTTTGCTGGAGTGATTCCTTCAGATCCAGCTTTCCCCGGCAGCCCGAGCCTGCATCTGCATTTTTGCATATAGTTATCATATTTGCATCATCTTTGCATCTCATCCTCAAATGCGTAGCATTTTCATCCTATATGGAGCATTACGCCATAGAAAAATTCAAACATACGCATATGCATGCGAAGCATAAGCCAGTTTTTCCATTAGCCTTCTGTGGCAACGTGAATCACTCTGTAATCAGTCCATGGGCATTTATCCAGCAGCTTTGTTCAGACAGCTTGTCGGTTTACTCGGATTTCAGATCATATGACGGTTATGATTTTGTCTATCAACCTTCTGATGATGACATTCCCGAGCAGTTTTTCTTTCCGTCAGTTCCTATTGACGATGTGTTTCCCCAGCAAGTATTTTCTCCGTCTATCATTAGACGTCGTGAGTATGGTTTTCTTTCCGTCTATCTTTAGACGATGTGGTTCTTCGGACAAGTTTTCTTCCTGTCTATCTTTAGACAAGGTGATAAGATCAAGTGCATGTTGATCTGGCCTTCGGTATGGTCTTCTCCGTCTATCTTTAGACGTCGTGAGATTTGGATATGATGTTCCTCTCGTCTATCATTAGACGATGCGAGATTTGGTTCAAATTTTCCTCTCGTCTATCATTAGACGATGCGAGATTTGGTTCAGATATTCCTCTTGTCTATCATTAGACGATGCGAGATTTGGTTTTGATGTTCCTCTCGTCTGTCATTAGACGATGCGAGATTTGGTTATGGTTTTCCTCTCCGTCCATCATTGGACGATGTGAGTATTTTCGATATTGTTCTTCCTGTTTACCATTAGACGATGTGAGTTTTGGATATAATGTTTCTCCGTCCATCATTGACGATGTTGAGAGTTGACGGTGATGTCAGGTGCTTATCAGATTTATGTTTGTCTGGCGGCGATGTCAGAGGTTTATTAGCACCATGGTTGTCTGGCGGCGATGCCAGAGTTATGTATCCCCACAGGTACTTGACGGCGATGTCAAGTGATTTGATTCTTCAACGGCGATGTTGAGATGTTTGTGTTGGCGGCGATGTCAAAAGTAATTGTATTCTTCAACGGCGATGTTGAGATGTTTGTGTTGACGGCAATGTCAAAAGTAATTGTATTCTTCAACGGCGATGTTGAGACGTTTGTGTTGACGGCGATGTCAAAAGTAATTATATCTTTGAATTTAATGGTTGTTCGTATTTAACGAAAAAAATTGACGGCGAGGTCAGATTATTCTGAGGATTGACGGCGAAGTCAGAAGACGATTTTAAAGAAAATTTTGACGGCGAAGTCAGAAAATATTGTAAATTTGACGGTAAGGTCAGAAGATTGTTTGAGAATTGACGGCGAAGTCAGATTATTTTGTGGACTAGCGGCGAAGTCAGGTGGTTTACCATTTAGATATTGAGTTCTGACGGCGAGGTTAGACGCTATTAAAAGTTGACGGCGAGGTCAGACGTTTGTACTTGATTTATGACTGACGACGAGGTCAGATGTTCTACTTGATATAGACGCCTGATAGCAATGTCAGAGGTTTCTTTTTGCGGTTGGCAAATTTCCGCGTTCTTTTGTATTCAATCACCTTCTACCATGAACGTCTGAAAGCGGCTGCTTTTCATCCCTTCTGGTCCAAGTCGATTGAATAGGGGCAACTGTTGTACCCCAAAATTTGCCCTACCTTTTCTCCATTTGGTTTATGTTTCATTTCATTGCATTAGCATATCACATCGCATAAGCATACCCCAAATTTGTCCTACTTGTATATATTTCTCATTTATACATCCTTCCATTCCTCATAGTCAGAAAATTCAAATGCTTTATGGTGGAGAATTACACGGAGTTTTGTTCTTTTCAATTAAGGCATATTCATGCTCATTGGATTCAAGTGATAAAGTTCATTTGATTCATCAGCAGAATAGGTTTTAATTCAATCAAAGGCACAAAATTGATTCGTGATTGATTTCAAGATCTCTTTCCTAAGTGAGAATCCAAAATGGTGGAATTTGGTTCATGAGACTTTTTGGAGTCTAAATTCAAGGGCATGAATAGCCAACCAAGGCCCATTTATAACCTCAAAATTCCATACATTTAGCATACATTACACAAAAAAAATCCACAAAAAAATTGTCCTTGTGAAGATAAAGTCCATAGCCAAAATATCACAACAAGTTTCTACATAAATATACAAGCCCATTTCAAAATAAATTCATCACCAAGTACAAGTTATGAGATTGATAAAATCCAGGTCCATGTATCAAGTCTCACTCCAAAGTAGCCCATGAAGTTTCTACATCCAAGCTACCCCACAAATGTTCCTTCAAGATGTCACAGCACTCCAAGTCGTACAAACGACATATGGTCCATAGTTTGAAAATGCAGTACATGACTCCCTTCATGATTCCACTATCCTCTAGCTACAACAATTCCAAGTCAATACCACAACACCATGTCATGACAATAAATCTGCACTTTTACCAACTTAGATCCTGCAGTGGCACTTGATCAACCTTCACTCAAGCCATGAAAACTAAATAAAAAAAAAGAGCAAAACTGTTATGTACGGCAAGCCGAAGCCACGCAAACTGTCGTACGCCAACTTTTCGATCACTAACCTGCAGGAGAATACAATGTTTTAATTACTAAAATGACAGTAAATATGCATCAGTAAAAAAAACTAATATTAATTATTTGTTTTGAATGAAATTTCCTCTGATAATTTTCGAGATGATTGGTGGCCTGCCCCTGATTGTATCAGCTACCACAACAAATCGTCATCACGCCCTTCATGATTCACAAAAGCTGCAGAACCTGGAAGGAAAAAACAGTGGACACATGAAGTTTCAAACCACAACACATCAATATCCAAATATGTGAACACTTTTCTGCCTCCCTTTACTTCAGATTTGCGTTTGTAACGATGATGACAGTAGCAACGTATCAAGCTCGGTAGATTGGCTCGAGCCTGACCACGGATACGACTCACGACCTCGATTCAGTGTCGCTTTATCTTGGCGATGTCGATTATTTTGTTCGGTTTTGTACTATGAGTATGTTGCAATCGTGTTGTTAGCCACAATCTTTCTTGTATGAGTACCGCTACTCCAGGCTTCTTTTCGTCGCATCGTGTTTCAAATCCAACTCAATTTCGGTTGTTTAGTACAACGGTAGTGGTTGTGCAACACAAATAGCTCCCAACAGCTACGGTAGAGAGGCTGTGGATCGCATGCCGTGTGAAGATCCGAGGCTTAACAGTCAGTTGAGTAGAGAGATGAATTATTATAGAGAAAGACATTGTCTAATGCTGGAGAATACGCCACTTTGTCTTGTTCCGCCGCCTCGGGGTTACAAGATTTCGATGCAGTGGCCGGAGAGCTTGCATAAGATATGGCACAGCAACATGCCGCACAACAAGATTGCTGACAGGAAAGGTCACCAGGGATGGATGAAACTTGAAGGTCCACACTTTATATTCCCTGGAGGTGGCACAATGTTCCCAGATGGAGCAGAGCAGTATATTGAAAGACTTGGTCAATACATTCCAATGAATGGCGGCGTTCTGAGGACTGCTCTTGATATGGGATGTGGGGTTGCCAGTTTTGGAGGATTTTTACTATCGCAAAACATTGTAACAATGTATTTTGCTCCAAGGGATTCACACAAGTCACAAATACAATTTTCTCTTGAAAGAGGAATACCAGCTTTTGTTGCCATGCTTGGTACTCGCAGACTTCCATTTCCTGCATTTGGCTTCGACTTAGTCCATTGTTCTCGATGTTTAATTCCTTTTACAACCTACTGCAACTAGCTGCCAAACCACTCTACTACTACTTCAAAGCCATGCCAGACCAAATCTGCTGCCCGTACAACAACCTACAGCAGTGCCAGCCTGCTACCCCAACCTCATAGCCCACACTATTGCACCCAACACCCCAGACAAAACCTGCAACAAAGTACAGCAGAAAGCAACACTCTGCTATGCCTTAATTCCCCACACCAGACATCCTATCCTGCACAAAAACAGCCAAAAAAAACCAACACAATATAAAACCACACAGCCATCATTATGTAAGATACACAAAAATTCCCACACAAAAAAAAAGGTTTTGATGGATCTTCTTCATTTTGCACACAAAATGAACTCTGCCTTTCTTTAATCCATGGCCAATATCTTCAACCAGCACAACCGGTCTTCATCTCCGAACATCATCTCTCCTTGAACCTTTTCTTTTCGAACTTCTTTTCGAATCCCAAACGCTCCTTTCGAAACAGGCTTTCGCGAACCCCCCACCGCTGGCAATTTCAAATCTAGCTCCGCATAGCTTATGCATCATGAAGTCTCATGTTAACCGTTGAAGACTCATCTCCTCAACACTTTTTATCCTCCTACAAACCCAGAAATTAAACGGCAATGAATCTCTAGATTACAAACCAAAACTCTGCTCAACACAAATACTCTCTGTTCTTCTTTCACACACCAAACTGTCTCTCACTTTTTCTTCAACAACATAACCTCCTTTATCATTCTTAGAACATCAACGAACCAAATCACTGCAAAAACCATTTTCAAACCTATCCTCAACCTCCATACATTCCAAGCTACCACGCACCATATAACTCCCTTTGTCACCACCATCTGCACCACCAAATCGTTCATTATCCTGTCCTTCTGCTCCCACTCGTAGGAGTTCAATACCATCTCTTTCTCCTTCCTCTGCAACAAATTCTTCAACTTCTCTAACACGAACCAACCGTCTTCTCCGCTTAACATTCAAACTCGAAAACCGTTTTTTTTCCAGAAATATCATGGAAACTCACCTTCAGAAACAAACCATTCCAACACAACATAGCCCTGTTCTTTCGAACCACTCTTAAGAAGTCTCAACATCATATAAACCAGGAAATTCCTCCACCTTTGAACGATGATTCCTCTGCTGCAACCGCAAGCCATCAACCTTTCGCACACTCCAACTGTCACCAACAACAATCCTCTCCATCAACCATACCACACATAACACCGAAAACCTCGCACTTTCGATAACCAATTTTCGTCACTACTACTACCCTTTTCTTCTTCACAGCAGAACAGACCCCAAAACTCCGAAACAAAAATCAACCGAAACTCATCACAACCATCTCTCCTTCAAATCTATCACACAATCCCGACAACAACTTCCGAAAATTACTGATAATCCTTCCATCAAACCTTTGTTGCTTCACTAACCCAAAACCGATTCATTCTTCGAACCCTTCTCGTAACAACCGTAACTCAGCAACACTACTCAGAACTCATGATTCACCTCCAACCTTCAACTAGTCTTTCTATTTCCTTCAAACAACCCTAGCAATCTCCGCCGCCGACTACCGTCAACCATCCATAAACTCCAAACCCCCACCAACGTTAAACTCGACAATCATCACAAACCCAATTTCTGAATCCCATTTCATGTTTTCTTCAAAACCCTCAAATCACAATTGAAACCCTTCACAACCCCATTCTTAAACTAGAATTTGAAATTAGAGATGAAGAGAGGTTGAATTGAAAATAAAAACCTGAAGAGGAATCCGCGGCGAAAGACGATTAGAAGGAGAGTGGATTCGCGCAAAATAGAGTTTGATAGATGAAGCTTCGTTGATTCATTTCGTGCAATTTCTTTCTTTCCATGACGTTTTTATCCACTGTTAAAAGGAGACGAGCTTTTTTTCAGATCTCTCATTTTTCCCTTTCTCATATTTATTTTATTTATTTTATTTTTTCTAAAAGAAGTTTGACAAGGGCCTTTGGATTCACAAGCAGACCATAGAACCAGGCCACCGTGATGTCTCTCTCATACCCTCTTTTCAAATTCCCATCCCCTGTTTCATTAACAACTCTCTTTTTTTTATTTAATAATGTAAATTGTTAGTTATTATTGTAAATATTTTTATATAATGATTTTTTTTTTTTATTTTTCTAACAGATTATATACATACATATATTTTTAAGATGGATTGTTATGTAAATATATAAATTATTTTCTTTAGTTTGTATATTAGTTATTTTATATTTCTTTAGAGTTTATTATATATATTGTTACTTTAGGTCTTATATTTCATTTTCTTTTAGAGATTTTTAGACTTATTTTTTTTTTTTAGAGTTGAATCCATTTCTCATTTATTATTGGACATTTTGTCCCATTTCACCCGTTTTGGTCGATGACGAGACCTCTGTAATTCATTATCAGTCAAATTATTGATGAGTAATGTTGGATCTGAGACCACCTCTTTTCTATCCACATTATGCCCCGATTCGATTCAAAACATTGTCAAACCATCTTCCTAAAATAAATCATCTTTGTATTGAACTAAAAGAGGGGATTAAGTGTAGACTTTCTTCCTCTCCGAGTGTCGAGATGCTCACTGTAGTGTGGGTGGTTTAGACACTCGTCTTTCAATACGAAGACATTTTTCATTTTCAAACCATTTCTCTCCTAAAACCTCGGTCCTCGTACCGAGTGCATTTTCAAAAACCTATGCAATAAGAAACCGGTTTTTCTTTGTATTGAATTAAAAAGAGAGGATTGGGTGTAGACCTTTTCTTCTTCGAGCGATGGGATACCCACTGTAGTGAGGGTGGTTTCGACGCTCGTCTTTCAATACGAAGACGTTCCCATACCATCTCTCCTAAAACCTCGGTCTCGTACCGAATCCATTTTCAAACCATAATAAATTGATTTCTCTTTGTATCGAATTAAAGAGAGAAGATTGGGTGTAGACCTCTTCTTCTCCGAGTGATGGGATGCCCACTGTAGTGAGGGTGGTCTCGACACTCGTCTTTCGATACGAAGACACGCCTTTATCCACCACCTCTCACTTTCACGACTTCCTTCCGTAATCTTTCTCACCTAAAACCTCGGTCTCGCACCGAGTGCATTTTCAAACCATTTTCACAAGAAAAAACTTGAATGGTCGTGGAGTGGTTAGGCGTAGGCCTTCTCCTATCCCGAGTGCTGACGTTTACCGTAGGGTTCTCTGTCGCAAAGCACTTACCATTCAAAACCAAAAACATCTTTAATAAGAGAATGAAGTTCTCTTTGCATTGAATTAAAGAGAGAGGATTGGGTGTAGACCTCTTCTTCCCCGAGCGTAGGGATGCCCACTGTAGTGAGGGTGGTTTCGACGCTCGTCTTTCAATATGAAGACGCCTCGTTCGCCACACCTTTTCATAACAAATACTTTGAGACAAAGAATTGGGTACTACCCGTAGGGGTTACTATCCGAGGACATGTCTCGCCCCTTAAAAACAATCCAATCAATCAAACGTGACTTCTTGCCTCGCGTGGCGAAAAACTAATCAACCTTTCAAAAAGGGGATGTTACGTCCGTTCTACCGCAAACAGGTAACGCCTAAGTCTCCAACGAGCGAGCAGCAATGCACCTAACTGCTAGAATGCGCACGATAGCATCATCCATAAAAAACATCAACACACCGTTAGTACGAACTACGTTGCTCTGATTTCTCTTACATGTTGAGAATACGTAGGCATAGGATTGCGATAATCCTAGCGAGCACCCTTTTTCTTTTTCACCCTTTCCCAGAAAGGCATGCTACGTCCGTTCTACCGCAAACAGGTAACGCCTAAGTCTCCAACGAGCGAGCAGCAATACACCTAACTGCTAGAATGTGCACGATAGCAGCGTCTACCAAGACTTTCCCGCACACCGTAGGCCGAACTACGGCTGCTCTGATTCTTTACTTTGTTCAAGTAAAGATACGTAGGCACAAGACGGCGATGTCTTGGCGAGCACAATCCCCCCTATCACCCGTAGTTTCCCGAACTACGTCGACTCTGACTTTCTCATATCTGTTGAGAATACGTAGGCCTTGGACCGCGAAGTCCTATCGAGTCCTTTCTTTCCCTCGGCACCCCTTGTTTCCCGTTTCTCACTCTTCTCTTTACCCCTTTGAAACACACCTCTTATAGCATATATTTAAGCAAATATATTCACACATCGACAAACAAAAGGTTCCCATCGAGTACGATGGATGCGAGGGGTGCTAATACCTTCCCCTCGCATAACCGGCTTCCGAACCCGTTCTTGGTCGTGAGACCATCTTATCCGTTCGTTTCTTAAGGTTTTCTCGATATTTTCCTTTCCCCCCATGGGATAAATAAAGTTCGGTGGCGACTCTTCTGTCCTTTCTTTTTCGCCTCCCCGTCGTTGCGCGATGCATTTTTCGAGTAGCGACACATAACATATGTAGTAAGCATACTCCCCACTGACTGATTCATACCCCAACAAATTTCAGCCAAACTTCTCACTTAATCAACTCCCTTTATGCATTCACCTCTCTAAAAATTTATACCATCACCGTCGGCCAAATTCTCGAGCTACTCATTTATTTAATCCCTTTTCACCTTGAATAATCGAAGAGTTGGCGCAACTTGAACATTCAAATCCAAGAGGATTAAATAGGGGCAGCTGTCGTAACCCGAAATTTGACCTCTCCTTTTTCCTTTTTGCATGAGCATGTGCATTCGCATTGCCGACATACGCATCAACATTTTTTATTTATGGCTTTATTGTAGGAATATTCAGAACTTTAGAGCCTGATTAATTGCATCCTCACAAAGTTATCACATCATCAATACAAGCAAAATACAAGGGTTTCTATGCCTATTTATAAAAGCAAAGAGTCGGAGATCAGAACCATGGTCATAACACCTTGTTTCAAACCAAATTGGGCAAGTTTTGGCTGTGTTAATCTATTAATCATTTGCTAGGCAAAATGTGTTAATCGATTAACACATGTAAATTGGCAGATTTTCTGATTTTTATGACAACAACTTTTCTTCTACATCTTTGGGGTCTACTTGTTTCTAGTGTCATGTGGGATATTCTAGACACTTCAAGAATTCACTTGCATTTACTATAATACATCATTTTCAATCAAGACCACCATACACCTTTATTTCGAAGCATGTGAACCATTGGATTTTGGACTTGCATTAGGATGCTCCCACCGAGTTAACAAATAACTAACTGAGTTAACTTTTGACTCAGTGAGTTAGATGTAACTCTAAAGCTAGCTTCAAAGCAAACTCCAAACCTAAAATCCTCCAAAGCTAGCTTCTGTTTAAGCAAACCTTTACATTTTCACAAAGGAGCTTAATCATTTTCAACCATTTTTCACTCTTCACTCTCTATTCTCTCTTACTTTCACTCTTCTCTATAAACTCTCTTTAAATTTTCTACAATTCATCTTCATCGTCTTCACCAAACCACACACAAAAGCCTAATCTCCACCATCAGAGTGTAACAATCTTCACATTGAAATTGTTATTCTCTTGAGCTAAACCTCCAATCCATTACATGGACTTCTGGATTTACAGTAGCTTCTACTTCAATTCAAGTAATCACCTCAAGCTTCTCGATGCAAATCAGAATTCTAAGCATTTATCGCATTTTTATCGGTTTCGATATAATTTGATATCAAGCTTGGAATTATCTGGTTTTCTTTGCTTATTCCACTATATTTCACTTACAAAAATCACCAATGCAATCCACCGTCTTGTAGGTTGGTAATTCTCACTCGATTTACTATTCTCGATCACTTTCGCTTGTTTACAATGTAGATCCAATAACTTTTTAATGTGATTTGATCATTCAATTGTTTGATTATTGATCTTGATATTTGATGGGTTCAATTGATGCTTGATTGTTGCTACTTGATGTAATTTTCATATACAATTGCATGCCATAACATGTGGATGATTGGATAAGTGATTAATTGCTGGAAGTGCTTTTGAAAAACTGATTTTCTGCCACTGCTACAGGGTTAATCGACTAACCATTGGCTAGGAAAAATGTGTTAATCAATTAACACCTCTGTTTTAGGCAATTTCTACTGTTTTTAAAGGGTTAATCGATTAACCATCTGCAAGGCAAAAACGATTAATCGATTAACACTTTTGTAGAAGCTGTTTTTTTTTTTTTGTGTTTTTTCATGCTTTCTTGGTTTCCTCTCCTCATTTAACTTCCATGGCTTGATATGCTTGATATTTGTGGATGTTTTAGGAGATGTTTAGCCTCTGTTTGAAGAATGCATGCCAACATTTGTATATGATTTTATCGGTTATGGAATTGTTTGCATAATCATGTTACTTTTTATACATATTTAACATGATTAGTGATGCATGATAATTGATGATTGTTAATGCTTGGAAAATTGATTCTTGATTGAATTAATTTTTTTAAACAAATTTAATTTTGTATAATCATTAATTCACACATTTTCTTTGATGATATTTCGACTCGCTTGAAAGATTGTTGGCTTGTTCTTCCCCTTTGATTGGTTGATCAAAACCTTGTTTCGATTAGTTAATCTTCCCTCCTTATTCTCTTTGGGATTCCTTTAGAGTTTCTTCTCCTTGGTCCCGTGCAGAGCCGGAGGTCTACACAACATATTGGAGCACTGTACAACTTGCATCGTTACTCTTTCAGTTTCAATTTCTGCACTATACTCTGAGTGCTAGAGAAGGGATGAGAGTGGAGAATTCCTACACTCATTCTGATTGTTTTGGGTAGGAGACGAATGACCTTGTGTTTGGAATAATCGTCTCTATCTCTATATTATAGTGTCTCTCGTTCCTCAGTTGAGTCAATCTTTGATTCACATCCCCCGCTTCCTTTGATCAAACACTTTTTCCTTGGTTCATTACCTTTGTTTCTCTTGGGTTAATCATCTTCTCTTGGTTAATCACATGTTCTATGGTTAATCACAGTTTGTCTGTTAAAACCATATTTTCTTCTTCTCCAGCGAAGTCATAATCCTTTTCTTCGGTTAATCAAAATCCTCCTATTAAAACCAATCTTCCTTGGGTTAATCACCTTCTCTTGGTTAATCATTCGTTCCTCAGTTAACCACAGTCCATCTGTTAACATATTGAGCTTCTCTTGAGTTAATCATCGTCTCTTGGTTAATCATTCTTTGTTTTTAATTGATCATAATACGTCTGTTAAAATACCAAATCCTCTACAATTAGCAACCTTTCTTTGGTTCAAATACTCGCATCTTTGAGTTAGTAGCCTTATTTTGGTTCAAATACCTTTTCTTTGGTCAAGTACTGCTTGTCCAGTCAGTGTGCCAAACCCCTTGGGTCACAACCTTCTCTTGGTTCCACACCTGTTCCTTAGGTCACAACCTTCTCTTGGTTCCACACTCGTTCCTTGGGTCATAACCTTCGCTTGGTTCCACACCCGTTCCTTGGGTCACAACCTTCGCTTGGTTCCACACCCGTCCTTTTGGGTCACAACCTTCGCTTGGTTCTACACCCTTCCTCTTTGGTTTATCACCGTCCATCGGTTAAAAACCAACTCCGTTATTTCTTTAGTTAGTCATTATCCGGAAGTTAATACATTGAGTCCCCCAGAGAGTCAGACACCTTCTTTTGGTTCAATACTCTTCTTCTGGTTCATCACAGTCCGTCTATTGACACCAACCTTTGTTTTCCCCACAGAGTCCTACTCTTTTATTGATTTGGTTAACCACTAGACGCTAGTTAATAAACCGAATCCCCATTGGATCTTACTTCATCTTGAATAAAGTCCTTTGCTCCTTTGTTCTCTTAGTTTCGACACCATTCCTTTGCTTTTCTTTCTCAGTTTTAACACCATTATTTTTCCCCAGTAGAATCTTTCTACCTTCTTTTTCTCTTGGTTTTGATACCATTTCCTTTTCTTTCTCCGTCCTAGTTCCATGAACTACGAAGCTCTAAATTCCTCATTGCACTATGAGAATACGTAGGCACGAGGGCCTCAATCCTCCGCGAGCACTTCTTTCTCTCCTCCTCCTTCTCTCTTTCTCTTTCTTTCTTTTTCCTTTTCCCTTTGCTCTTTAGGTAGATTCCTATATATAAATAACCCATCCAAGGCTAGAATAAGCAACGTGGTTCCCGTCGAGTACGACGCATGCGTGGGATGATAGTACCTTCCTCTCGCATAATCGACCCCTCACTCGTTTCTCTTCCCCTTAGGTTTTATCGATATTTTCCCTGTCCCTTAGGATTAAATAAAGTTTAGTGGTGACTCTGTTGTATCTTCAAGTGTATGATTCACTCTGGTATAATCCCACTAGCTTCAGTACTTTAACACACATCAAAGAAATCCAAGCGTTCCAGAAATACTTTGAAACTGCCTACAAGCCATGTGATCTTAGTCGAACCATTAGCGAAGCAGCAATGACTTTAAAAGAAAAATTTACAAAGAAATTAGAGGACTTAAAACTTCCTTTGTACGTTCGAATTGATCAACATTAAAAGTTAGTTTTTAATCTTTATCCTCCAAAATTCCCTCGAATGCCAACTGCTGATTTTGGTGTGGCTTTTAGCCCTCCATTTCTAGTCTGGTTCGTCTGTGGGGATTTTATGAAAATTCTTTACCAAGAATCCCAAAAGCGTGTTAAACGAGTGGTATCGACTAAGCACACTCTGGACAATTTCAAAGGCCACCTTCATATTGGCATAGAACATGTTCACATGGAGTCTCCAGTATATGAAGGTGTGGAATGAGAGGTTCTTCGACACCACTTCTTTCTATCCATTTCTCTTTATTTACATTTTGTACTTGGCTTATGCTAATTGCATTAATTTTCTTTGCAATTGTAAGAATTCTAGCCAAGAGACCTACTCCTGTTGAAAAATAAGTTGTCGAAGAAGAATAAGAAGACAACACCAAGAAAACCACAACTAAGGTAAAACTTTGTGCTTATTATTTTTCTCTTTGCATGTTGCCTTCCCAGTCTGACATCTAAAGTATAATATTTTTGTAGGGAAGTCGGAGACCACCTCCAACACCAAAGAAGAGAAAGAAAAAGGAACCTGAGGTTCATCTAATTGAACACGATGAAGGGGATCTTTCTCCTGATCAATCTAATCAAGCCAAGAAAAAGAAGAAGTAGAAGAAAATTACTGATGTCGATTTTCGACCTCAGCCAAAAATAATTAAAGCACCTACTGTTGCAGTGAAAATTGGATATCAAGCTATTAACTTAACTTGAATCTTAATTCTTTTACAACCGAACTTTATTTTATCCAAAGGAAAGGTCTAAAGAAAGAAAAACCCTTTTTGTGATGTAACGACAACGCTTAAGAGATTCGGGGATCGGGGGTTGGTTATACCTAGGGAAGGTGTTAGCACCCTAAGCATCTGTAGTACTCTACAGGAACCTTTTGTTTGATTGTTTGCTAAGTTTGTGAAAAATGTGCTATGGATTGGGAAAGGGTATAAGTTGAAACCTAAAGTTATATACACTAAGTTTGCTCGCAAAGACGTCGCGTCTTCTGCCTACGTATCCTAACTAGTATAGAATCAGAGCAATCATAGTTCACCTCACAAGGGGAGAAGAAAACTTGATTATGATCAAGGTTCAAGGGGGGAACAAACATGACAATGTTTGTGTGGAGTTTGACAAAACTCCCTAATCTAAATTATAACACTCAAAAGAGGAAGTAAGAAATCATGACGATGATTCTTACATAGAGTTGACAAACTCTATCCTAGGGTTCTAGTTGAAGAACACTCCTAGTACAAGTGGGTTCTCTTTATACTTAAAGCAAAGTCTAATGGTTTCTAAACTGATGTTGAAGTGACTTAACAAAGTCAAGGGAATGGGTGAATGAGTTATCCATAACATAAGAGTTGATGGAAAGATCTTTTCCTTTGGAGAGAGAGAGAGAGGGGAGACAACTGGGATGAGAGTTAACAAGCTTCATCAATTGGGGAAAGAAATCATTAAGCAAAGCATCAACATGATAAAGTTACATACATGGTGACAACCATTAAATGAGCCTGTGAAATGATAAAAATAAAGATGCATTGATGACAATCAAAGCAAATAAGCGAAGCGAGAAATGTGACGACAGATCAAGCTTGAATTAAACCACAGATGAAACAAAATATTTTAAGGTAACAACCCAAAAAGAAAATCCTACTATGTTGACTATCATAAAGGGAATGGAAATGAGCAAACATCATAACACAAAAGATCAAGGTAAGAAAGAAATTCATCTGCATGCGCGAGATAACGATCCCAATATACAGGCAATTTGCAAGCAGTCAAAATGTATGGCAATTTGGACGAACATGGAATTTTAAAATATATCATGGAAATAGACATTACAAGGAACAAATCAAAAAAAGAATGGGATGAAAATGATAAAAAAAAAACAAGCAAATTATGATTTTTTGAAGTTTGGATGAAAAATAGCAAAAATAACAAAAGGGTTGACCCTCCTTAGGGGTCGAACCCAGGTCAGGCAGGTACAAGGCGCGTTTTGGCAAAGTTGCTTACCACTGGGGTGGCTATACATCCGTTGATAAAGCCACCCCCATAAATATATATTGTGTATCTATGTGGATTTCTGGGCAAAACAAGAACACTCAAACATGGCTTGCATTTTGTGTCATAACTTTCTCAATTCTTTATGAAATCAGACAAACTTTTAGTGCAAATTGAAGGATTTTTCATGAGGAACAATATGGTGGCACTGGTTTTTCAAGATCAAGCTTTAATTTTCAAACCCGATAGCACATGAATGTGGAGTGTGTGATGTGCATTTTGAAGTGGAGATCCAATTCCAGTCATTTTAAAATCAAGACAATCATACAAACACACTACATATATGCTAATGAGTGAGTTTAGGCAAAGAGTTAAGTTCAAAACAGGCTATAGTGAAAAGTAGTAATCAAGATGCCAAATGTGCTTGTGAAGTACATGAGGAAGTTCATTTCAGGTTCCAAGCATATTCAAACCATTTCAAACATACATACACCTTATATATAAGATATTGAGTGAGATAAAACAAACAATGAGGTTAGAAACAGACTGCAATAGAAAGTGATCATCAAGTTGCAATTATGGCATGTTATGATGCAATTGAATATCAGTTCAGGTTTTAGGTACAAATTGATCATGTAGATCATGCACACACACTATATATATGCTATTGAATGATTTTAGGTCCATGACATGATTCAAAACAGGTTGAAATGCAAAGTAAGATTCAATATGCAAAATGGCATTGTAGGATGCAGTTTGATGATCAGTTCATGTCTTATGCAAAACTAGGGCAAGCTAAACTCACACACATATTACATACATACTGTCAAATAATTTTAAACACAAGAAGAGGTTTCAAACTGGCTGGTTTGGAAATTGGCCAGTTGGCTACTATATGGCTTTTTGAGGAAGCATGAAAGTTTCAAAATCAATTTCAATGCACAAGTGGGTCAAATAGCTCATATACACATATTATATATATGCCAAGAAATGATTCCCAATCAAGATTCAGCTCAAAGATAAACTTTTGTGCAAACTGGTGTGTGAAGTGCAAAATTGACATGTAGTATGCATGAAGAATATGCAGTTCAGGTTTAAAGCTCATTTTCATCAAGTGAATCATGTGTACACATTGCAAATAGGTTAACAAATGAATCCAAGCAACATGGATGGTTTGAATCAGGCTGGTGTGAAAAATGGTGATCAATATGCAATTTTGTGTTTGTGAAAGTGCATGAAAATGTGAAATTCTAGTTCTGTGCATATTCAGGCCAAGTGAGTCATACATACATCATACATATGTGATATTGAATGATTAAAACACAATTTTGAGGTCAAACCAAAGCTGTCATGGAAAATGGTACACAATTTACAAGTTTGGCATAAGTGTGATGCATAATGGTGTTCCGTTTTGATTCTAAGCACATATTGATTAATTGACTTATGCAAACAGTTTATATACATATAGGTGAGTATGTCCAAGCAACAAAATGAACCAAAACAGTCTGTTATGAGAAAAATGATATGCAAGTTGTGATATTATGCTTTGTACATTCATGAAAATACTCAAATCATTTTCTGATCATGTTTAACTCAAAACAGTTGCACACACAAGTCCTAAATGCACAAATGGATGATTCTAAACTCAAACTTGAGCATGTTCAGGCCTGGAATCCAAGCTGGTATGGCTATGACATTAAAATGCAAACATGGCATTTTGTGAATGAAAAGACAAATTAGATGCAAACAGCTCCAAACAAACATACATATCCACCATAATCATGCTTATTAGAGGGGATTCAATTTAACAAATAACCATATTTCAGTCATGACAAGTTTGACACAAAACATACACATGACACATTTTCCACATAACATGCTTAAAATGCCAAAACATGAAATTATGGTGCAAAGCAAGGATGTAGTATTTACTTACCTCTAGTAGACTGTATTGAGCAGATTAAAACACCAAGAAAACCAGAGAAACTTCAGCTGCACCTAGCTTTGGGAGATTTCTTCTTTGTGAAGCAAGAAAGCAAACTTCAAGACAATTGGAGAAATAAACTCCACCAATGATCCTCAATGATTTGGACTGTTGAGAAATGATATATGTGAGGTGTTTGAGTGATTAGAACATCAAGCAAATGCCTAGAACAAGTTTTGACAGATTTTGTGGCTTTTGGTCAAAGTAACTTGGTATGGAAGTTGACTTTTTGAATGGTAAGGTTTTTGAGTGGTCTAAGGTCTTGGACACCTTCTATATCATATATAGAGATTGTGTGGATGATTTTTGGGGAGTTTGAATGTAGAGAAATGATTTTGGCAGCATCTGTAGCAAGACAGATTTTGGTGGTTTTTGGTGAAAATGTGGTTTTATGATTTTGAAGCAAAGTGTGCAAGAGCAAAGGCTTGAGCTTTCTCTGGTTTTTTTAGAGTGGATATTGTGTGTTGAATGAGGTGTAGATGTCCTCTATTTATAGGGAAATGAATGGAGTGGGCAGGTTTGGAGGTTTCCTTCATATGAAGGAAAGATTTACCTTTTTGATCAAACCTCCACAAAGAGGTTTCCTTGGCTGATAGGTAAGCTCTAAAGTCAAGCTTTATGATGAGTTTGAAAGAGCTAAATGCATGCTAGAAGGTGTAGGCTTGTGGCTGGTTCAGAATTGCTTTTACACCTCATGCTTGCCATGTTCACTTTAAGTGCAAGTTGCAAGGCAACTTGCAAGCCACTTGCAAGTTAGGCTAATTTCATACTTTCTGCATTTCTTTTGTTCTTTCATGCTACAAACCCTCTATACATCAGATAAAACACGTTTTACAAGCTGAGATTGGTCAGATTTGAGGAAAGAATGATTTTTGAACATTTGACAATGTGGGACTAAAGTGTGAAACCACCAACTTGCCATAACCCTAACTTTCAGCTCACAACTCCTTTTGAGATGTTCTAGTACTCTTTAGAAATCCATCAAGTAGCTCTAAAACATTCATGTTTTCATGAGTTTCAAATTACCAAAGGAACTTGGCCAAAAAATCTCTCAAAGTTGCTAAAAAATGAGCTTAAAAGTGAAATTTCTGTAAGTCTTTTTCCCTTCTTGAAATGAATTTGATCATAACTCCAAATTTATGCATTTCCTGATCATGGACCACTTAGGGACTTTTTTAGGATTTGACAAGAGCTTTCAAATGAGCTTTGAACCACTTCATTTGGGTGTGTGGTTAAGGAATTATGGTTTAGCCCCTTTCAAAACCCTAATTTCCCGATTTTTCGATTACTCCTTCATCCTTGATCCAATGGTCATGAAAATTGATAGGCAAGTGCAATATGGTATAAAGAACATTTTTGATTCACAATTTGAAGTCCAATTCCTTAAATTTTAAGAGTTGACTTTTTGGTCAACCGTACGATCGATCGGTGACTACCGAGTCGTCTGTTGACACTCTGGACCTCTTGAGACTTTGATACTTCTTGAATAAACTTTATTAAGCTATATGAACTTCATGGATCATAATCCCACCATTAAAACACCTTCCAACATCAAAGTCAAACTACAGTTGACTTTTACTAGTCAAAAACCCTAATCGGGTACCCTGAAATACACTGTTCTTGATTCTGGGGTAACAACCTCAAATTGGATTCTCAATTGACATTATATGATACCCTTGATCTTGTTTCATGATTGAATTAGTCTAAAACTTGGATTGATCACAAACCCTGAAGCTTCGGTTTGATTGTACAAAACCCTAATTCATCTGTAACTTGACAAAGCCAAACTTGCACTGGGTTAAGGTTAGATAATTTTATGAGTATGCTCCTAAAATGATAATGAGAATCTAAGGGGTCAAAATTTGGGGTGCAACAGTTGCCCCTATTTAAATATCTTCACTAGATGGAACTGAGAGATGACAATCCTCGTAGAATCATAGTGAAAGGTATTTAAATATAGAAAACCAAAAATTGTGTCCCTTAGATCCGATGATATGCAAAAGGACAGGTCATGATATGTCATGAATTCTAAATGATGCTTTATGATGCTTGGATGCAAGACGTATGCAGATGAAAGAGAAACAAAACAACAAGTAACTACTCATGGGGCCTGGTTATTGTGGATTCGACACTGGGGAAAACTGAGATATAACAATCAATAGTTCAAACATGACTAGTGATAACTGAGAGGAAAATTTCACACGAGGATGCACAAAATCCAATGAAGATGACAATCTCACTGGGGAAGAGCAACCACTTTACCGGGGAGAGAAGTATATTTCCGCCGGGGAAAAAAGAGCGACTTTCTACTAGGGAAGTGAAGAACTAGAGACACAAACCTCACTGGGGATTATCAGATGAGGAACTTCCTATAGTGAAGAGTTCAAACGGGATCTTCAGGAATGGACTAGAAACAAAGACAAAACATATTGGGGATACTAGTGACGACTAGATCTCCGAGATTTGTCTGGGGAACAAGGTTTCGCTGGGGATAATGATGTCACCCAGTTTTAACAAATGGTTCAAACAGTGCTAGTAACCACTAGACTTTCCGGAGGTAATGGTAACGACCAACCTGAGATAAGGTCAAAATGAGATTTCTCAAATCCAATTGGTAACACATAGGACTTCGACTGGGGAAATTGGTGATGACCAAGTTTCAAGCAATGCCAGTAACTACTGGACTTTAAAGGAGATTGGTAACGACCAAGTTCGGGTACCAATGACAATTGGATTTCAAGTAATGCCAGTTACGACTGGACTTTAAAAGAAAACACGGTGACGACCAAATCAGGGTATATTAACACATGAGAATGCTAGCAAGCTACTAGGCTTTAGCTGGGGAGGTTGGTAACGACCAAACCAAAAGATACCAATAACGATCAGATTTCAAGTGACGCCAGTTACGACTGAACTTCATGGGGAAGAGTTGGTAACGTCCAACAAGATACAAATGACGATTGGATTTCGAACATCTGCCAGTTACGACTGGGCTTAAACGGAAAATCAACTAGTAACGACCAGACTTCACAGGGGATTTGCTAGTGACGACCAGACTTCAGAGGAAAAAGTTGATAATGACCAAACCAAAAGATAATAACGAGTAAAGTTAAGACAATGCCAGTTACAACTGGAAATACGTTGACGACCACAAGGATACCAATAATGATTTGAATTGCGACCACTGCCAGTTACGACTGGATTTTAAAGGAGAAGATGGTAACGACCGAATCAAAAGATACCAACGAGTGGAGTTAAGATAATGCCAGTTACAAGTGGTCTTAACAAGAAATATGGTGACGACCAAAAGAATACCAATAACGATTGGCTTCTAAAACAATGCCAACTACAACTGGACTTTAGACGGAGATTCACTAGCAGTGATTAGACATCCATGGGGAAATTAACAGATAGCACACTGAACTCGAGAGACAAAATGAATCACACTGAACCCAGGCTGAAAGGTGTAGGTAGACTTTTGGAAAATAAACCCAATCCTAACAGGGGAACATAGCTTTAACCAAGCTAGTCAGAGATGACAAAGTAAATTCAAACAAATGCTTAGACATCTTCTACTGGGGATGAGTCTTCACATTATCATAAGAAGTTCTTTGAGACAGTCTTCAAGCTTTGATACCCACACATGACCAAAAAAAATCACCAGTTCAACTTGCTTACACTTCACCAGGGAGTGCGATAGGATTGCGTATCAAAGTTTCTGCCACCCTGAGGTTTCGGGGAAATATGATTTTCCTTAATTCTTTTCCATGAGTTGAAGTTTTTACGTTTGTTAATCTTTTCAAGTTTTATTCAATAATTTGACCCCTAATGCTTTCAAAATTATCATTGATCAATGAACAATATTTTGCATAACAAAAAATAAAGGAAATGATGAATTTGCAAAAGAAAGAATGGCTCAAAAACTGATTTTATTCAAGAATGAAATCTTACTAATGACAAAATTCCATAGAAGTTTTACAAGTGAAAAATGGCAACGTGGATAACGTTACATTGAATCCCATGACCATTTATCCCTAAAGACTAAAACTCCCCAAAATCCTTGCTTCTGACGAGAGCGATTGGAGTGAATTCTTGTAAAATCTTCGGCGGTAGTGACGACTCATCTGATGCAGTGAAACGCCTTTGTCCCTAATTTTTGCCTGGATCGCCCTTTTGGGTTTTCAATCCACCGGGACGCTCATTTTTGCCTAAGCCGCCCTTTCGGGTTTTCGACTTAGCGAGCTCTTATCCTTTTTCTTTTTTCTTCTTCTTTTCTTTTCTTTTTCTTCAATCCTAACTTTTGCATAAGCCGTTCTTTTGAGTTTCGACTTATCGGGCTCTTTTAGGCGTAATATTTCCGTACTGCATCAGAATTCACTGGATGAGTAAGCTGCTCTCCATCCATGGTAGTGAGAATTTACGAGCCTCCTGAGAAGACTGTTTTTACAACAAACGGGCCGTCATAGTTAGGCATCCACTTTCCCCGTGCATCTTTATGAACTGGTAAAATCTTTTTGAGTACAAGTTCCCCTTCTCGGAATTCTCGGACATGAACTTTCTTGTCAAAAGCCCTCTTGATCCTTTTCTGATATAACTGACCATGACACATCGCAGACATGCGCTTTTCGTCGATAAGATTCAACTGATCAAACCTTTCTCTCACCCATTCTGCTTCTTCAAGCTTGGTTTCCATTATAACTCTCAAAGAAGGTATCTCAATCTCAATAGGAAGTACCGCATCCATTCCATATACCAAAGAAAAAGGGGTTGCCCCTGTTGAAGTGCGGACGAACGTCCTGTACCCATGCAAGGCGAATGGTAGCATCTCATGCCAATCTTTGTAAGTTTTCACCATCTTTTGCAAAATCTTTTTGATGTTTTTATTTGCGGCTTCTACAGCTCCATTCATCTTGGGACGATAAGGAGAAGAATTGTGATGTTCAATTTTGAAATCATCGCACAACTCCTTCATGATTTTGTTGTTCAAGTTGGTACCATTGTCCGTTATGATCCTGCTTGGAATTCCGTAACGACAGATAATCTCCTTCTTGATAAAATGGGCCACCACTTGCCGAGTAACATAAGTGTAGGACGCGACTTCAACCCACTTTGTGAAATAATCAATAGAAACCAGAATAAACCGGTGTCCGTTAGAAGCTTTTGGCTCAATTGCCCCAATCATGTCAATGCCCCACATAGAGAAAGGCCACGGTGATGACAACACATTTAGCAATGTCGGTGGTAAGTGCATCTTGTCCGCATAAATCTGACACTTGTGACACTTTCTGGCATATTGAATACAGTCAGTTTCCAAAGTCAACCAGTAATAACCAGCCCTCAAAATCTTTTTTGTCATAGCATATCCATTGGCATGAGTGCCAAATATTCCTTCGTGAACATCTTGCATTAACAATTCTGCTTCTCGTCTGTCGACACATCTAAGCAGGACCATATCATGATTTCTTTTGTAAAGCACATTATTGCTGAGAAAGAACTTGGATGCTAATCGTTTCAGAGTTTTCTTGTCAAGTGACGTAGCATCTGCTGGATACTCTTGTTTTAACAGATAATTCTTTATGTCATGGTACCAGGGCTTATCATCAGTTTCATCTTCAACCATCTGACAGTAGCCGGGCTCGGTCTTGCGTTAAATTCAGATGAGAGTGGCATCATTGACATCCCTGATTTTCCATATCGAGGCTAACATGGCTAGGGCATCGGCAATGTGATTCTCAGATCTCAGAACATGCTTGAAGTGATTTCATCGAAATACTCCATCATCTTGACGATGTAGGCTCTATAAGGGATCAAATTCTCATGTCTAGTTTCCCATTCTCCAGTAACTTGATAAATAACCAGAGCTGAATCCCCACTGACTTCAAGAAGTTTGATTTTGAGGTCGATAGCTGCCTCGAGGCCGAGAATGCATGCTTCATATTCGGCGATATTGTTTGTGCAGTCAAAGTCTAATCTGGCTGTGAATGGAGTGTAACCACCCTCCGGATTCATCAAAACGGCGCCTACGCCATGCCCATTGTAGTTGGAGGAGCCATCAAACATCATTTTCCACCAAAGACCTTCCTGCGGACCCTCATCAAGACCTGGCTCTTCTCAATCTTTTACCAACATAATGTCTTCATCTGGGAAGTCGAATTTGAGAGACTCATAATCTTCCACTGGTTGATCTGCAAGATATTCTGACAAAACTCTACCCTTGATAGACTTATGAGCTACGTACTAGATGTCGTATTCTGATAATAACATATGCCAACGGGCGAGTCTTCCAGTCTGAGTAGGCCTTTCAAAAATATACTTTATCAGATCCATTTTTGAAATCAACAAAGTGGTATGACAAATCATGTACTGCCTCAAGTGTCTGGCAGCCCATGCCAAAGCACAACAGGTTTTCTCCAGAAGTGAATATCGGCTTTCAAAATCAGTGAACTTCTTGCTCAAATAATAAATAGCATGTTATTTCCGTCCAGACTCATCCTGCTAACCTAACACACAACCCATTGAATTCTCAAGCACTGTCAGATACATGAAGAGAGGTCTTCCCGGAACAGGAGGTATCAAGATCGGAGGTTCTTATAGGTAACCCTTAATTTTATCAAATGCTTGCTGACAATCTGAATTCCAAACAACCATATGGTCCTTGCGTAATAATTTGAAGATGGGCTCGCAAGTAGGAGTCATATTGGAAATAAATTTGGATATGTAGTTCAGTCTTCCAAGAAAACCTCTGACTTGCTTCTCAGTTTGTGGAGCTTGCATATCTTGAATGGCTCGGACTTTATCTGGATCCACCTCAATCCCTCGGTGACTGACAATGAAACCGAGTAACTTTCCAGATCTTATTCCAAAGGTACACTTGGCTGGATTCAGTCTCAACTGATATTTTCTGAGTCTCTTAAACAATTTCAAAAGATGTTCCAAATGGTCCTCCTCGCTTTGAGATTTGGCTATCATGTCATTAACATATACCTCTATTTCCTTATGCATCATATCATGAAATAAAGTTACCATGGCCCTTTGATAAGTAGCACATGCGTTCAGACCGAAAGGCATAACTTTGTAACAGTAAGTCCCCCACGGAGTGATGAAAGTAGTTTTTTCCATGTCATCGGGATCCATCTTAATCTGATTGTAATCGGAGAAACCATCCATAAATGTGAAAACTGCAAAATGAGCCGTATTATCCACCAACGTATCGATATGCGGCAAAGGGAAATCATCCTTCGGACTGGCCTTGTTTAGATCCCTGTAATCCACACACATTCTGACTTTCCCATCCTTTTTCGGTACAGGTACAATATTGGCCACCCATTCAGGGTATTTGGATACTGCTAAGAAACCCGCATCAATCTGTTTCTTCACCTCATCTCGAATCTTAAGAGCCATGTCAGGTCTTGTTCTTCGGAGCTTTTGTTTAACCGGTGGGCATTCTGGTCGAAGCGGTAATTTGTGAACCACTATGTTAGTGTCTAAACCCGGCATATCTTGGTATGACCAAGCAAATACATCCACATACTCTTTCAAAAGCTCTTCTAGTTGCTGCTTGACTTCTGCCCCTAGAGATGCCATAATCTTGACTTCCTTCTTGTCTTCTTTGGTGCCAAGATTAATGACTTATACCTGTTCTTTGTAGGGTTGAACCTCTGCATACTCATGGTGTGCAATTTTACGAGTTCATCAAGGATTTCGAAAACTTCATCCTCATCTTCAGCTTGGTATATTGGTGAATCAAAGTCAGGAGGGAATGCAAAGTCATAGGATTCAATGGGTTTTAGGACATCACTGCACGTTGGAATGGCTTAATTTATTAAAACACACAAAGACAAATGCAGCACACAAAAGAGAAAAACTGCTTTGGGTTTTTTTAAGATTGCCATTTTATTTTTTTAAAATGAAAGCAAAAGCAGTAAAGGAAATAACACAAGGAAATTAACAAAATAATTCATTTTCCATTGATTTTCTTGAAAGCACGGGGCCCTTACAAACATTCCTATAGCCTTGGGCATGGCTATGGAGATTTAAAACAAAAACAAGAAAAGAAGGACAAACAAATTACTTTAACTCAGGAAAGACCATAGGAATCTCAATAGCTTCCCAGTTGCTCAAGGCAGATTCGCCATGATACACTAACTGTTCAAGGTCTTCATCTTCAAAATCTTCTTCCACAGCACTAACTTGGAATCCTCCACTGATGAATACTTCTTGTATAGTCTTTGGACGTCCTTTGTCATGTGTCGGTGCTTCATCATGAGTTGGTTTGTAACCCAACCCTTGGTGATCCATTTTTGGCTTCACTTCAATAACCTCTCCCCAACCTGCAGGAGTACCTTCTTCCAGTGTAGACTTGATGCTCTGAGCAGATGCAAAAGACGGACCACTCTTAGCCATTGTTTCTTCCAACATCACTGCATTAGCTATCTCGAGTGCCTGAAAGAAAGTTTCTAACGCGCCCTCATCTGCTTCAATATACTTAAATGATGACAGATTGCTCACCATTAGGTCCTCTTCACCGTGTACAATCACTAACTTATCATTCACAACAAATTTCATTCTTTGATGTAACGTGGAAGTTACTTCTCCCGCCGCGTGAATCCATGGTCGTCCTAACAAACAACTATAATCTGGGTTAATGTCCATGACTTGGAATGTAATATCGAACACATAAGGTCCGATCATGATTGGCAATTCTACCTCTCTCACAACCGTTCTTCTTGAACCGTTAAAAGCTTTTACCATTAATGACGTGGTTTCATTTCTGCCCCTGTATATGCTAACCTTGCGAGCGACCTTGCGGGCAATACATTCAACGAGGATCCAGTATCGACTAAAACTCGTGCCATTGTGTCTTCCTGGAACCTGATAGATATGTACAACGCACGGTTGTGATTACGTCCTTCTTTTGGCAACTCTGCATCACTAAAGCTCAGGGTGTTACAGGCTGTAATGTTAGCTATTACTAAATCAAATTGTCCGAGAGTTATGTCTTTTGTCACATGTGCCTGCTTCAATACTTTTTGCAGAGCTTCTCTGTGAGCTGGAGAGTTCATCAAGAGAGACAAGATCAATATCTTTGATGGGGTTTGGTGAAGCTGATCAATAATCCTGTAATCACTTTTCCGAATAATCCTTAAGAATTCTTCGTCGTCTCCTTCAGTACCTGGTACCTCTTTTTCTTTTGTCGCAGCAGGGGTGACCTCTTCTGGAGCGGCTACTGTTATCTTTGGTTGATAGATTCGACCACTACGGGTCATTTTGCTTGTACCCACAATGTTTGTCACGTCCACTTGGTCGTCTTTCACTGTCTCTTTCTGACTATCTCTCCCAGATCCTTGGTCTATCACAGTCATGTCATACTTCCATGGAATGACCTTTGTGCTTTCAAAAGGAAACGGTCTTGGTTTCTGAATAATAATCGGTTGAGGTTGATCGATAGCCGACTTGTTGAAAACAGGCTTCATACTTTTATTGGTCATTTTGAACACCGGAACTTTCTCACCTTTCTTTGGTAAATTAAAAACAGACTCAATTACCGAAACTTCTTCTTTCCTCACCTTACTACACACTTGTAACACTCCATCATCAATCAATCTTTGTATATCTCCTCGTACCACATCACACCCTCTAGAATCACTAGAACATTCTTTACAATCATTATGGGTATCTTCTATCAATCCTGCTTTCAGTAGTTTTTCGTGAAGTAACCTTAACGGGGTCTTGATCTCTAACACACCTCGGACTATCTTTTCATCTGAAACTTCTTCTACAGCATTAACCCCTCCATGGTTCGGCAATGGATTACTTTTAACGTTTGGGGGTACATCATCAAAAGATAAGATCTTCTTTTTTATCAATTCCCTGACAAGATGCTTTAAGGCAAGACAACCTTCTAAATCATGACCGGCAGCGCCTTCGTGAAAGGCACAATGGGCATTTGGATTATAGTGAGGAGATGTAGTGTCTGGATTTAATGGTCGTGTTGTTACCAATCCCTGCTGCACTAAGGAAGGGTACAGCTCTGTGTAAGTCATCAGTATCTGAGGAAGTGGCGGTTTTGTTGTTGGTCTCCGATTCTGGTAGTTCTGTCTGGGTGCCTGAGCTCTAGGCTGATGATGTTGCTGATAGGGTGGAGCGTTGGGCGCTTGTTGATACCCTTGTTGAATTGGCTGATATACAGGTGCTGGCTGTACTGCCTGATAATTGGGAACTGGGTGATTAAAAGCCGGAGTTACAGCTGCCACATATGGTTGTTGGGCATACTGCAACTGATACATTGGTCGTTGTTGCTGGGATTGTTGAACATAACTTGCTTGAGACTGCTGAACAAAGCCTTGCTGAGGTTGTTGAATATAACTCTGCTGATACTGTTGGTAAGGCGGTCTCCAGGTGCGACTCTTTCTTCCCACGGTTACTGCATTTGTCTCCCCTTCCTTCTTTTTATGAAAATTACTGCTGAACTTCTTGACATTTTTGTTACCAGAACTGCTGGAACCACTAGCCACTTTTCCATTCTTCATTCCTAACTCCACTCTCACCCCCACTGCTACTATATCAGAAAAACTTGCGGTTACACCACTGATCATCTTCTCATAAAACTCCGGTCTCACTGTATCGACGAACCAATCTGTCAACTCTTTTTCACTCAAAGGAGGTTCCACCTGAGAGGCGGTTTCCCTCCACCTTTGTGCATACTCTTTGAAAGATTCCGAACTCTTTTGTGACATACTCAGTAACTGTCTTCTATCAGGGGCTAAATCCATGTTGTACTTGTAGTGTTTCACAAAAGCATCGGCCAAGTCTTGGAAACTGTGAATACGAGACTGATCCAAACCCAAATACCATTTAGCGGGAGCTCCTTTCAAACTATCTTGGAAACAGTGAATCATCAACTTATCATCCTCTACATGAGCGGCCATTCTTCGGTAATACATAATCAGATGCGTCCGAGGACAAGTAGCACCAGAATACTGATCAAAGTTTGGAACCTTGAATTTTGGCGGAATTACCAATCCAGACACTAAGCACATATCCCTGGCATCAGTACTAAAGATATCATTTCCTTCCATTGCTCTGACTTTCCTGCCTATAGTCTCTACACTTTCTTTCAACTTATCATGTCGTCCACTCTCTTATTCATACCCCTCAAGATCTTTGTACACTTGTGGAGGATTATGAAAAACAGGGCGCGCTTGAGTCTGAACAGAAGGCTGAGTGTAAGTAGGAATAGCTTGAGGAACTTCTGGCCCTAGAGGAACTGCTTGTTGATTGACTACTGGTGGAGGTACAAAGCCAGGCGGTAACCCATATGGTGGAACATTTGCAACAATGACTGCCGTTGGGATCGGCTCTATAGCTATCTCAGTGATTTCAGAAACAGCAGTGGCTTGAGTGTCCAACTTTGCACGAATGACTTGTAGGGCTTCCATGATCTGCCCCATGCCTCCTCGTAGCTCTCCAAGTTCATTATCAATCCTGTCCACATCCAAATTCTGTCCTTCCATTCTTAGGCGAGCTTGGGCTCGGGTGTTGTATCGGTGTTGAGGATTCAGTGTGATTCTTTCTGGAGACAAGACAGCGAGATGAGACACAACACATGAACATGCACATGCAATGCTTATGAATGCAAAAATGCAACAATGCAAAATTAATCATTCAAGGAATCCAAGGAAATATTTGCAAAAATTATAACAATGGGGAAATAAGGAAAATTCAAAGTCTTCATAGATTAATAACTGAAAGCTTTACAACATCGATTCTGAAACTGAAATACAAGTTTTTAATACAGATACATGATGGAATAAAATGGAAAACAACAGGATTTTAGATCTTCTGGTTGGATGGCCTTTCGTCTTCTGGCTGACTTCTCTTTCCACCTTGACGGATAAACTCTTGAAGCTCTTCCTTCTCTTGCATAGCCTTGAAATACTTATCCCTTCATGCCTTTCCTTCCTTTTCAGCTTTTGCCAAAGCAGCTTTCAGTTCTTCTACGAGAGTAGGTTTGGGTGAGTCAGGCTCAAAGCGAGTGTAGAACATCTTCAACGCTGCTTCTTTTACTCATGATAAGTAAGATTCTGAAATAGTAGTGTCATGGTAACCTAGGGCAGTTACTCCCCTCGTGTGGACATAACGCCAAGCATACACAATTCGAGCCCTGTAAGCGGGATTCTTCCCCTCTTCAATGTAAAAGCTTCTCAAAAAGTCTGGGTCTGGTTCATCCTCCATTGGGTGCCCCAACTGGCGACGAGCTAAAATAGGATTATAGCTGATGCAACCATTAATGCTGATAAGTGGTACATTCGGGAAATCCCCGCAGCTTTGGATTATGGCAATCCCCCATACATAGGGTCATACCACTTAATATCTGAATGTTTGAGTAACAAGAGCTTTTCTGTCCATGAGAGCCCATTTTGCTTATCCCAGAGTGCTGGAATTCTTGGCAAGTGCGAAATAAACCACTTGTGCGAGAGAATGGTGCAACACTCAATCTGTCCAACTCCATAACGGTTCCTACGGTGGATGGAAAAGTACATGTCAGCCAACAAGGTAGGTACAGGATTCTTGATTAAGAAGAGGTTGATTGCATTTGCATCCACAAAATCATTAGCAGTCGGGAACAGGAACAGTCCGTAGATTAGTAAAACCAGGATGGCCTCAAATGCTTCAATATTCTTTGACAAGGCGTAGCTTTGAGCTTTTTCATATAGGAACACAACAATCATATGAGATCGTACCTCGCCCACCTCCAAATACGCGGCCTTTGTAACTGCTCTTTCATTAGGAGTCCATTCTCTTCCAGAAAATGGTCTAGGAGTGACGCCTACTCCCATAAGGGCGGAATATTCTTCCAAGGTTGGCAGCAACTGCTAATCTGGAAATTTGAAACAGTGATAGGTTGAATCATAGAACTGCACGAGTGCGGATAACATCTCTTCATATACTTGAACTTCTATCAAAGACAGCATATTCCCATACTTCTCTCTGAATGCCTCGGGGTCTTCTACTAAACTTCCCAGTTTCTTCAAGTTCTCTAATTTTGGTCTTTGGAACACAACCTCTACTTTCTTTCCAGAATCCATCCTATAATATCTGCAAAACAATCTTTAGTTCCTTGGATGATTAAATAATGAGAATGCAAATGCAAAAGTTTTATGGAACTCAGATTTTGTAACCATCAAAACATTATTTTATTGATTCTCAAGTTTTGAATTACAAAATATTCAGTACATTTTACAAAAGTCCTAAATATAAGGCTGACAGTATTCTAAATCAAAGTCCTCTTTTTTCTGGATCTTCTTGAGCTCTTCTTCCACCTGTGTCTTCTCAAGAATGAGCTTGTCCACGACTAGTTTCCATGGAGTTGACTGATGGTTGGTATAGAATAAATCTTCTTGCGCCTTCCTCTTCTTACAAGCAATCATTTCTTCCTCTTTCAACTGGAGTTGTCTACGGAGTTCATCATTCTCTTCCATGGCCACTTGGTACTTGTACCTCCAGGCTACTTCAGTTTGTTGTGATTTCCTCAAAGCAATCTTCAACTTCTCCTCTTCAGACATAAAGATCATTGGGTGTTCCTCCTCCAAAACCATGGGTTTCTGCTGAGGATAAGGCATCTTCAGTTGAATAGCTCTCTTTCGGACCCATTGGAGATAAGGTTCGAGAGGGACGCAATTAGGTTTTCCTAAGTCTTCCTTTCATTTCTTATGCACATGGCCCCAAGCTTTTAGGATCTCTTCTTTCAATTCTGAAACTCCTTTAAAGAAAACATTCTCCACATGAGCACTATTGGGTTTGTCCTTCAAAGGATATCCAAGCCGTCGGCGAGCGAGAACAGGGTTATAACTGATTCCTCCATTTGTACCAAGAAGAGGTACATTGCCAAAACTTCCACAACTGTCAACGATCTTTATCCCATCGTAATTACGGCTGTACCAATCAATGTCAGAATGAGTAAGTGCCATAACCTTCAGAGACCACCAACCTTCCTTCCAAAAAGCATGAGCCTTAGGTAAGTGAGAAATAAACCACTTGTATAACAAAGGGACACAACAGGTAACCATTCCTCCTTTATGCAAATTCCTCAGATGAATAGAATGATAGGCGTCAGCTAGTAGAGTAGGCACAGGGTTTTTCTTCAAGAAAATCTTAATGGCGTTGAGATCCACAAAATTATCAAAACTTGGAAACAAGAAGATCCCATAAATGAGCAAGGTAAAGATGGCCTCGAACGCATCCATACTCAAGTGATCAGCATAGTATTGGGCTTTCCCAACCAAGAACTCTGCAGTCAACCCAAAGACTCCTCCTTTAGTAGCCATATTTGTCTGAATATCCACCAATCCCAAACGTGTAGCTTTAGCAATTTCTTCCTCCTTAGGGTCCTTCTCCATGATTAGAAAAGGAGAGTCTTCAAGAATAGGCAAACCAATCAAGCAAGAATATTCCTCAAGTGTAGGTACTATCTGGTAATCAGGAAAAGTGAAACAATGATAGAGTGGATCATAAAACTGGAGGAGTGTGGAGAGAAGTCCCAGATCCATCTTTTTCTTTACCCTCAACAATGACAATAAGCTCCCATACCTGCTCTTGAATCCTTCTAGATCTGTTATCAAAGTGCTCAACCTTTCTATGTCATCCAAGTTAGGACTTTTGTAGGTGTACTTCATAGTTTTCTTTTTTTCCACTATCCATGATGATCCTAATGTTTACAAACAAAAAGCCCGAGTTCCATGAAACTTTTATGATCTGAATGTTCATGAATGCATGAATGCACAAACACAGGTAAGCACATATTCACATATACACAAAGGTGCACAGACAAAGGTTTAGGTTTGGAGAACATGAGCATGGAGCCAGGGTCTACCCATCCCAAAAGTATGTACTAAGGCTTTCCAAAAAACTGTAGAACAAGGTTCTAAAAAGGTTCCCAGAGTCCTCGACCCATCTTTCGGATATCATCAATTTCCCAAATACTTGGTGGTCGATAATATTCTCAAGAGATTCTCGTCCAAGTGTAGTATCGCGTATCAACTATTTTGGAATTACTTCCTTATAGTCATCGCACTACATCCTAATAAAGCTATAGTAGGGAAAAGGTAATCTAAAGGTCCTTAGTATCACGGGCTCCCATGTAGAAAGTAGTATTGTTTTCACGAATACTCGATCAACAATACTAACTCTCAGAAGGGCCTCTACCGAGCGGTGGTTTTCTCAAGTCAACTTGGTCGGGAATCAACTCCCTATAAGTCTCTTTGAATATACCATCATCCTATCATAAGTACGTTCAAACACGGGTATAGTGCTGTCTCACCGCTCAAAGTTCCCAAGATCCAACAGGGCACATATATATATTTTACAAGTATTCACAAATAAGCAAGTAATCAAACAAGATAGGCTAAACCCTCAAGACACAACAGTTCCCCAGTGAAGTCGCCATTTCTGTTGCGGTGAAAATTGGATTTCAAGCTATTAACTTAACTTGAAGCTTAATTCTTTTACAACCGAACTTTATTTTATCCAAAGGAAAGGTCTAAAGAAATAAAAATCCTTTTCGCGATGTAACGACAACGCTTAAGAGATTCGGGGATCGGGGGTTGGTTATACCTAGGGAAGGTGTTAGCACCCTAAGCATCTGTAGTACTCTACAGGAACCTTTTGTTTGATTGTTTGCTAAGTTTGTGAAAAATGTGCTATGGATTGGGAAAGGGTATAAGTTGAAACCTAAAGTTATATACACTAAGTTTTCTCGCAAAGACGTCGCGTCTTCTGCCTACATATCCTAACTAGGATAGAATCAGAGCAATCGTAGTTCACCTCACAAGGGGAGAAGAACACTTGATTATGATCAAGGTTCAAGGGGGGAACAAACATGAAAATGTTTGTATGGAGTTTGACAAAAATCCCTAATCTAAATTATAACACTCAAAAAGGGAAGTAAGAAATCATGACGATGATTCTTACATAGAGTTGACAAACTCTATCCTAGGGTTCTAGTTGAAGAACACTCCTAGTACAAGTGGGTTCTCTTTAGACTTAAAGCAAAGTCTAATGGTTTCTAAACTAATGTTAAAGTGACTTAACAAAGTCAAGGGAATGCGTGAATGAGTTATCCATAACATAAGAGTTGATGGAAAGATCTTTTCCTTTGGAGAGAGAGAGGGGAGGCAACTGGGATGAGAGCTAACAAGCTTTATCACTTGGGGAAAGAAATCATTAAGCAGAGCATCAACATGATAAAGGTACATACATGGTGACAACCATTAAAATGAGCATGTGAAATGATAAAAATAAATATTCATTGATGACAATCAAAGCAAATAAGCGAAGCGAGAAATGTGACGACAGATCAAGCTTGAATTAAACCACAGATGAAACAAAATATTTTAAGGTAACAACCCAAAAAGAAAATCCTACTATGTTGACTATCATAAAGGGAATGGAAATGAGCAAACATCATAACACAAAAGATCAAGGTAAGAAAGAAATTCATCTGCATGCGCGAGATAACGATCCCAATATACAGGCAATTTGCAAGCAGTCAAAATGTATGGCAATTTGCAAGCAGTCAAAATGTATGGCAATTTGGACAAACATGGAATTTTAAAATATATCATGGAAATAGACATTACAAGGAACAAATAAAAAAAAGAATGGGATGAAAATGATAAAAAAACAAGCAAATTATGAATTTTTGAAGTTTGGATGAAAAATAGCAAAAATAACAAAAGGGTTGACCCTCCTCAGGGGTCGAACCCAGGTCAGGCAGGTACAAGGCACATTTTGGCAAAGTTGCTTACCACTGGGGTAGCTATACATCCGTTGATGAAGCCACCCCCATAAATATATATTGTATATCTATGTGGATTTCTAGGCAAAACAAGAACACTCAAACATGGCTTGCATTTTGTGTCATAACTTTCTCAATTCTTTATGAAATCAGACAAACTTTTAGTGCAAATTGAAGGATTTTTCATGAGGAACAAGATGGTGGCACTGGTTTTTCAAGATCAAGCTTTAATTTTCAAACCCAATAGCACATGCATGTGGAGTGTGTGATGTGCATTTTGAAGTGGAGATCCAATTCCAGACATTTTAAAATCAAGACAATCATACAAACACACTACATATATGCTAATGAGTGAGTTTAGGCAAAGAGTTAAGTTCAAAACAGGCTATAGTGAAAAGTAGTGATCAAGATGCCAAATGTGCTTGTGAAGTACATGAGGAAGTTCATTTCAGGTTCCAAGCATATTCAAACCATTTCAAACATACATACACCTTATATATAAGATATTGAGTGAGATCAAACAAACAATGAGGTTAGAAACAGACTGCAATGGAAAGTGATCATCAAGTTGCAATTATGGCATGTTATGATGCAATTGAATATCAGTTCAGGTTTTAGGTACAAATTGATCATGTAGATCATGCACACACACTATATATATGCTATTGAATGATTTTAAGTCCATGACATGATTCAAAACAGGTTGAAATGCAAAGTAAGATTCAATATGCAAAATGGCATTGTAGGATGCAGTTTGATGATCAGTTCATGGCTTATGCAAAACCAGGGCAAGCTAAACTCACACACATATTACATACATACTGTCAAATGATTTTAAACACAAGAAGAGGTTTCAAACTGGCTGGTTTGGAAATTGGCCAGTTGGCTACTATATGGCTTTTTGAGGAAGCATGAAAGTTTCAAAATCAGTTTCAATGCACAAGTGGGTCAAATAGCTCATATACACATATTATATATATGCCAAGAAATGATTCCCAATCAAGATTCAGCTCAAAGACAAACTTTTGTGCAAACTGGTGTGTGAAGTGCAAAATTGACATGTAGTATGCATGAAGAATATGAAGTTCAGGTTTAAAGCTCATTTTCATCAAGTGAATCATGTGTACACATTGCAAATAGGTTAACAAATGAATCCAAGCAACATGGATGGTTTGAATCAGGCTGGTGTGAAAAATGGTGATCAATATGCAATTTTGTGTTTGTGAAAGTGCATGAAAATGTGAAATTCTAGTTCTGTGCATATTCAGGCCTAGTGAGTCATACATACATCATACATATGTGATATTGAATGATTAAAACACAATTTTGAGGTCAAACCAAAGCTGTCATGGAAAATGGTACACAATTTGCAAGTTTGGCATAAGTGTGATGCATAATGGTGTTCAATTTTGATTCTAAGCACATATTGATTAATTGACTTATGCAAACAGTTTATATACATATAGGTGAGTGTGTCCAAGCAACAAAATGAACCAAAATAGTCTGTTATGAGAAAAATGATATGCAAGTTGTGATATTATGCTTTGTACATTCATGAAAATACTCAAATCATTTTCTGATCATGTTTAACTCAAAACAGTTGCACACACAAGTCCTAAATGCACAAATGGATGATTCTAAACTCAAACTTGAGCATGTTCAGGCCTGGAATCCAAGCTGGTATGGCTATGGCATTAAAATGCAAACATGGCATTTTGTGAATGAAAAGACAAATTAGATGCAAACAGCTCCAAACAAACATACATATCCACCATAATCATGCTTATTAGAGGGGATTCAATTCAGCAAATAACCATATTTCAGTCATGACAAGTTTGACACAAAACATACACATGACACATTTTCCACATAACATGCTTAAAATGCCAAAACATGAAATTATGGTGCAAAGCAAGGATGGAGTATTTACTTACCTCTAGTAGACTGTATTGAGCAGATTAAAACACCAAGAAAACCAGAGAAACTTCAGCTGCACCTAGCTTTGGGAGATTTCTTCTTTGTGAAGCAAGAAAGCAAACTTCAAGACAGTTGGAGAAATAAACTCCACCAATGATCCTCAATGATTTGGACTGTTGAGAAATGATATATGTGAGGTGTTTGAGTGATTAGAACATCAAGCAAATGCCTAGAACAAGTTTTGACAGATTTTGTGGCTTTTGGTCAAAGTAACTTGGTATGGAAGTTGACTTTTTGAATGGTAAGGTTTTTGAGTGGTGTAAGGTCTTGGAAACCTTCTATACCATATATAGAGATTGTGTGGATGATTTTTGGGGAGTTTGAATGTAGAGAAATGATTTTGGCAGCATTTGTAGCAAGGCAGATTTTAGTGGTTTTTGGTGAAAATGTGGTTTTATGATTTTGAAGCAAAGTGTGCAAGAGCAAAGGCTTGAGCTTTCTCTGGTTTTTTTAGAGTGGATATTGTGTGTTGAATGAGGTGTAGATGTCCTCTATTTATAGGGAAATGAATGGAGTGGGCAGGTTTGGAGGTTTCCTTCATATGAAGGAAAGATTTACCTTTTTGATCAAACCTCCACAAAGAGGTTTCCTTGGCTGATAGGTAAGCTCTAAATTCAAGCTTCATGATGAGTTTGAAAGAGCTAAATGAAGGCTAGAAGGTGTAGGCTTATGGCTGGTTCAAAATTGCTTTTACACCTCATGCTTGCCATGTTCACTTTAAGTGCAAGTTGCAAGGCAACTTGCAAGCCACTTGCAAGTTTGGCTAATTTCATACTTTCTGCATTTCTTTTGTTCTTTCATGCTACAAACCCTCTATACATCAGATAAAACACGTTTTACAAGCTGAGATTGGTCAGATTTGAGGAAAGAATGATTTTTGAACATTTGACAATGTGGGACTAAAGTGTGAAACCACCAACTTGCCATAACCCTAACTTTCAGCTCACAACTCCTTTTGAGATGTTCTAGTACTCTTTAGAAATCCCTCAAGTAGATCTAAAACATTCATGTTTTCATGAGTTTCAAATTACCAAAGGAACTTGGCCAAAAAATCTCTCAAAGTTGCTAAAAAATGAGCTTAAAAGTGAAATTTCTGTAAGTCTTTTTCCCTTCTTGAAATGAATTTGATCATAACTCCAAATCTATGCATTTCCTGATCATGGACCACTTAGGGAATTTTTTAGGATTTGACAAGAGCTTTCAAATGAGCTTTGAACCACTTCATTTGGATGTGTGGTTAAGGAATTATGGTTTAGCCCCTTTCAAAACCCTAATTTCCCGATTTTTTGATTACTCCTTCATCCTTGATCCAATGGTCATGAAAATTGATAGGCAAGTGCAATATGGTATAAAGAACATTTTTGATTCACAATTTGAAGTCCAATTCCTTAAATTTTAAGAGTTAACTTTTTGGTCAACCGTACGATCGATCGGTGACTACCGAGTCGTCTGTTGACACTCTGGACCTCCTGAGACTTTGATACTTCTTGAATAAACTTTATTAATCTATATGAACTTCATGGATCATAATCCCACCATTAAAACACCTTCCAACATCAAAGTCAAACTACAGTTGACTTTTACTAGTCAAAAACCCTTATCGGGTACCCTGAGACACACTGTTCTTGATTCTGGGGTAACAACCTCAAATTGGATTCTCAATTGACATTATATGATACCCTTGATCTTGTTTCATGATTGAATTAGTCTAAAACTTGGATTGATCACAAACCTTGAAGCTTCGGTTTGACTGTACAAAACCCTAATTCATCTGTAACTTGACAAAGCCAAACTTGCACTGGGTTAAGGTTAGATAATTTTATGCGTATGCTCCTAAAATGATAATGAGAATCTAAGGGGTCAAAATTTGGGGTGCAACAGTTTCCCCTATTTAAATATCTTCACTAGATGGAACTGAGAGATGACAATCCTCGTAGAATCGCAGTGAAAGGTATTTAAATATAGAAAACCAAAAATTTTGTCCCTTAGATCCGATGATATGCAAAAGGACAGGTCATGATATGTCATGAATTCTAAATGATGCTTTATGATGCTTGGATGCAAGACGTATGCAGATGAAAGAGAAACAAAACAATAAGTAACTACTCATGGGACCTGGTTATTGTGGATTCGACACTGGGGAAAACTGAGATATAACAATAAATAGTTCAAACATGACTAGTGATAACCGAGAGGAAAATTTTACATGAGGATGCACAAAATCCAATGAAGATGACAATCTCACTAGGGAAGAGCAACCACTTTACCGGGGAGAGAAGTATATTTCCGTCGGGGAAAAAAGAGGGACTTTCTACTGGGGAAGTGAAGAACTAGAGACACGAACCTCACTGGGGATGATCAGATGAGGAACTTCCTATAATGAAGAGTTCAAACGGGATCTTCAGGAATGGACTAGAAACAAAGACAAAACATATTGGGGATACTAGTGACGACTAGATCTCCGAGATTTGTCTGGGGAAGAAGGTTTCGCTGGGGATAATGATGTCACCCAGTTTTAACAAATGGTTCAGACAGTGCTAGTAACCACTAGACTTTCCGGAGGTTATGGTAACGACCAACCTGAGATAATGTCAAAATGAGATTTCTCAAATCCAACTGGTAACGCATAGGACTTCGACTGGGGAAATTGGTGATGACCAAGTTTCAAGCAATGCCAGTAACTACTGGACTTTAAAAGAGATTGGTAACGACCAAGTTCGGGTACTAATGACAATTGGATTTCAAGTAATTCCAGTTACGACTGGACTTTAAAAGAAAACATGGTGACGACCAAATCAGGGTATATCAACACTTGAGAATGATAGCAAGCTACTAGGCTTTAGCTGGGGAGGTTGCTAACGACCAAACCAAAAGATACCAATAATGATCGGATTTCAAGTGACGCCAGTTACGACTGAACTTCATGGGGAAGAGTTGGTAACGTCCAACAAGACACCAATGACGATTGGATTTCGAACATCTGCCAGTTACGACTGGGCTTAAATGGAAAATCAACTAGTAACGACCAGACTTCACAGGGGATTTGCTAGTGACGACCAGACTTCAGAGGAAAAAGTTGATAATGACCAAACCAAAAGATAATAACGAGTAAAGTTAAGACAATGCCAGTTACGACTGGAAATACGGTGACGACCACCAGAATACCAATAATGATTTGGATTGCGACCACTGCCAGTTACGACTAGATTTTAAAGGAGAAGATGGTAACGACCAAATCAAAAGTACCAACGAGTAGAGTTAAGATAATGCCAGTTACGACTGGTCTTAACAAGAAATATGGTGACGACCAAAAGAATACCAATAACGATTGGCTTCTAAAACAATGCCAGTTACAACTGGACTTTAGACGGAGATTCACTAGCAGTGATTAGACATCCACGGGGAAATTAACAGATAGCACACTGAACTCGAGAGACAAAATGAATCACACTAAACCCAGGCTGAAAGGTGTAGGTAGACTTTTGGAAAATAAACCCAATCCTAACAGGGGAACAGAGCTTTAACCAAGCTAGTCAGAGATGACAAAGTAAATTCAAACAAATGCTCAGACATCTTCTACTGGGGATGAGTCTTCACATTATCATAAGACGTTCTTTGAGACAGTCTTCAAGCTTTGATACCCACACATGACCAAAAAAAAATCACCAGTTCAACTTGCTTACACTTCACTAGGGAGTGCGATAGGATTGGGTATCAAAGTTTCTGCCACCTTGAGGTTTCGGGGAAATATGATTTTCCTTAATTCTTTTCCATGAGTTGAAGTTTTTACGTTTGTTAATCTTTTCAAGTTTTATTCAATAATTTGACCCCTAATGCTTTCAAAATTATCGTTGATCAACGAACAATATTTTGCATAACAAAAAATAAAGGAAATGATGAATTTGCAAAAGAAAGAATGGCTCAAAAACTGATTTTATTCAAGAATGAAATCTTGCTAATGAAAAAATTCCATAGAAGTTTTACAAGTGAAAAATGGCAACGTGGATAAGGTTACATTGAATCCCATGACCAGTTATCCCTAAAGACTAAAACTCCCCAAAATCCTTGCTTCTGACGAGAGCGATTGGAGTGAATTCTTGTATAATCTTCGGTGGTAGTGACGACTCATCTGATGCAGTGAAACGCCTTTGTCCCTAATTTTTGCCTGGATCGCCCTTTCGGGTTTTCAATCCACCGGGACACTCATTTTTGCCTAAGCCGCCCTTTCGGGTTTTCGACTTAGCGAGCTCTTATCCTTTTTCTTTTTTCTTCTTCTTTTATTTTCTTTTTCTTCAATCCTAACTTTTGCATAAGCCGTTCTTTTGAGTTTTGACTTATCGGGCTCTTTTAGGCGTAATATTTCCGTACTGCATCAGAATTCACTGGATGAGTAAGCTGCTCTCCATCCATGGTAGTGAGAATTTACGAGCCTCCTGAGAAGACTGTTTTTACAACAAACGGGCTGTCATAGTTAGGCATCCACTTTCCCCGTGCATCTTTATGAACTGGTAAAATCTTTTTGAGTACAAGTTCCCCTTCTCGGAATTCTCGGACACGAACTTTCTTGTCAAAAGCCCTCTTGATCCTTTTCTGATATAACTGACCATGACACATTGCAGACATGCGCTTTTCGTCGATAAGATTCAACTGATCAAACCTTTCTCTCACCCATTCTGCTTCTTCAAGCTTGGTTTCCATTATAACTCTCAAAGAAGGTATCTCGATCTCAATAGGAAGTACCGCATCCATTCCATATACCAAATAAAAAGGGGTTGCCCCTGTTGAAGTGCGGACGAACGTCCTGTACCCATGCAAGGCGAATGGTAGCATCTCATGCCAATCTTTGTAAGTTTTCACCATCTTTTGCAAAATCTTTTTGATGTTTTTATTCGCGGCTTCTAGAGCTCCATTCATCTTGGGACGATAAGGAGAAGAATTGTGATGTTCAATTTTGAAATCATCGCACAACTCCTTCATGATTTTTTTGTTCAAGTTGGTACCATTGTCCGTTATGATCCTGCTTAGAATTCCGTAACGATAGATAATCTCCTTCTTGATAAAATGGGCCACCACTTGCCGAGTAACATTAGTGTAGGACGCGACTTCAACCCACTTTGTGAAATAATCAATAGCAACCAGAATAAACCGGTGTCCGTTAGAAGCTTTTGGCTCAATTGCCCCAATCATGTCAATGCCCCACATAGAGAAATGCCACGGTGATGACAGCACATTTAGCAATGTCGGTGGTACGTGCATCTTGTCCGCATAAATCTGACACTTGTGACACTTTCTGGCATATTGAATACAGTCAGTTTCCAAAGTCAACCAGTAATAACCAGCCCTCAAAATATTTTTTGTCATAGCATATCCATTGGCATGAGTGCCAAATATTCCTTCGTGAACAACTTGCATTAACAATTCTGCTTCTCGTCTGTCGACACATCTAAGCAGGACCATATCATGATTTCTTTTGTAAAGCACATTATTGCTGAGAAAGAACTTGGATGCTAATCGTCTCGGAGTTTTCTTGTCAAGTGACGTAGCATCTGCTGGATACTCTAGTTTTAACAAATAATTCTTTATGTCATGGTACCAGGGCTTATCTTCAGTTTCTTCTTCAACCATCTGACAGTAGGCGGGCTCGGTTTTGCGTTAAATTCGGATGAGAGTGGCATCATTGACATCCCTGATTTTCCATATCGAGGCTAACATGGCTAGGGCATCGACAATGTGATTCTCAGATCTCGGAACATGCTTGAAAGTGATTTCATCGAAATACTCCATCATCTTGACGATGTAGGCTCTATAAGGGATCAAATTCTCATGTCTAGTTTCCCATTCTCCAGTAACTTGATAAATAACTAGAGTTGAATCCCCACTGACTTCAAGAAGTTCGATTCTGAGGTCGATAGCTGCCTCGAGGCCGAGAATACATGCTTCATATTTGGCGATATTTTTTGTGCAGTCAAAGTCTAATCTGGCTGTAAATGGAGTGTAACCACCCTCCAGATTCATCAAAACGGCGCCTACGCCATGCCCACTGTAGTTGGAGGAGCCATCAAGTATCATTTTCCACCAAAGACCTTCCTGCGGACCCTCATCAAGACCTGGCTCTTCTCAATCTTTTACCAACATAATGTCTTCATCTGGGAAGTCGAATTTGAGAGACTCATAATCTTCCACTGGTTGATCTGCAAGATATTCTGACAAAACGCTACCCTTGATAGACTTCTGAGCTACGTACTGGATGTCGTATTCTGATAATAACATATACCAACGGGCGAGTCTTCCAGTCTGAGCAGGCTTTTCAAAAATATACTTTATCGGATTCATTTTTGAAATCAACAAAGTGGTATGACAAATCATGTACCGCCTCAAGCGTCTGGCAGCCCATGCCAAAGCATAACAGGTTTTCTCCAGAAGTGAATATCGGCTTTCATAATCAGTGAACTTCTTGCTCAAATAATAAATAGCATGTTTTTTCCGTCCAGACTCATCCTGCTGACCTAAAACACAACCCATTGAATTCTCAAGCACTTTCAGATACATGAAGAGAGGTCTTCCCGGAACAGGAGGTATCAATATCGGAGGTTCTTGTAGGTAACTCTTAATTTTATCAAATGCTTGCTGACAATCTGAATTCCAAACAACCATCTAGTCCTTGCGTAATAATTTGAAGATGGGTGAAGAGGGAGAGAAGGAGGAAGAATATCACTCTATGTTTGATTTTGAAACTGAAGTTGTTGTCGAGGAAGAAGATGTAGAAAAAAAGAAAGACAAAATTGAGAATGAAGAAGAAAAAGAACAACAAGAGGATCAATAAAAAATCGAATCAAATCCTGATGCTTCGAATGACACAAACTCTACCAGCCTCTCATATGAAGAGCTAGAGTCCTTAAAGGTGCAGAGGCCACTTGAATATTTAAAAGCCATGATTAGCTCCAGATTTAGTTTTACTGATAAGAGTACCAGCACTTCGGCTGCCTCAGGAAATCAGTCTGCCAATAAACCTGAGGATGACTTGCCTCCCCAAATCAAAGAGAAGGTTTTTAATGATGATTTTTTCTAACTCTTAGAAAAAAACACTTTAGCTAGTTTTAGGATCAGGAAAATCTTGAAGCAAGTTAATGTCTTAGAGGTTTCTCTAGAAGTTACTGATGCCATAATGGAGCTGGGCACGCTGATTTATCTTGTTGTTTCTGATCTCAATCGTCTCTGAGATTTTTCAAGTAAAATTCACAATAAATAAGAACCTAATTGGCTGAATGAGTGTAGTATTTGTAGCATCCTTAAGGGAGGTTCGACAAACCCACAAAACTTGGTCAAATGTCTTATGCCAATTTCTTGGCTTTTTCCCCACATGCTTCTTAATTAACCCAACAACCACTTTATGTGATGCTTTGACTTGACCATTAGCCTGAGCATAATAAGGTGTGGATGTTAAAAGTTTTAACCCCATTTCTTTAGAAAACTCTTGCATCTTTCGACCGTTAAAATTGATCCATGATCTGTTGTAATAGTTTCTGGGATCCCAAACCTGTAAATAATATGCTTTTGGATGAATTCGATCACTACATCCTGATCCATATTTACCATTGGTATAGCCTTAATCCATTTAGTGAAATAATTTATTCCCACTAAAATGCATTTTTGACTCTTGGATGATATTGGTCGAATTTTACCAACTAAATCCAAAGTTCACAGGTGAAGTTCAACAAGCCATTTTTACATGCGTGCATTCACAAAAGCAAGTATGAACATGGTAAGGAAATAAATCAAACATATTTGAGCATTTAAACATGTTAAAAAACATATATGAATCATACAAGATCAACCTCACAAGAAAAATCAAGTTACAAGTTGAAAAACTTCAAGAACACCAAGGTAAAAGCCCTAAAAAACACATGCTATTCAAGTGGACCAAAGTATTTATAGGATAAAAATCCTTGAATTATTTCTTTACTCAATGAAAATAGACATGATAAGGAGTAATTTTCAAAATAATGGCATCAATAGCACAAAAAATGAGCAAGTTATGATCATGGCAAGTTGGTGCACCAAGAGGGCAAAAACTAGGGCAAGGCAAGGTCACAACCATAGGTCATTTGCATGAAGGATTGGAACTCAGTCTAATTTTAACCAAATAAGGTGAAACAAAAGTGAAAATTGTGTATTTTTGAACAAGGAATTCAATGGTACCATTTGTTTTTCCATACCATGAACCCACACAAACATTCGATAGCATCAAGGTTTAGGCAAGTTTGGTGACAACCAAATGCAAGAACATGTGGACAACATCGTGTAGTGGTGTGCTTGGTGAAACAAGTGTAAAAAAATCACATATAGAGGTTGGCACAAAAGAAATCAAGAAATGCACACATGGTTTGACAGATTGGATGCATCATGCAAAAAATGACTAGGTTGGGCCTAGTTTGTGACCTGAGTTTGACAGTTTAAAAACTACATGTTTTGCTGTAAGAAATGGTTCATAAGTGACACATAACATACATAAAACATGTTCAAACAATTTACAACACAAAATCATAGCTAGAAGTCATGATAGCATGTGAAATGCAAGTGAAAAATTCACATTTATGAGTTTTAGGCTAACCTCTTGAATCAAGCTTGAGCAACAATAAAACCAGATATCTTGAGAGCTCTTCCAAGGTCTACAAATTCTCCAAGGATGATGAACGTGTGCTCCAAATAACCCTCAAGCCAGTTGGTGGGCAGAATGCCTTGTAAGTGAAGAAAAAACCTCAAAAATCCAAAGATTTCCAAAGCCAACTCACTCAATCCTTGTTACAGAAGTGTGGAACCATCATGGACAGTTTATATATGTTATTTATGAAGTATTAGAGGTCCTAGAGAGTGTGAAAGTGCAAGGGATCAGTAGCTGCTCTCTAAAGTGCAGAAAAGTAAATAAATGAGCTTTTGAGGGTTGACTTTTGGTTTGGATGGATTTCTTGAAAAAGTGAGGTTTTGTACAGCTCTAACACATCATTTTTGATGTGTTTGAAGCTTTGTTTGAGTTTAAGGATGTTTATAAATGATTTTAGAAGAGAAAATGCAAGACAGATTTGGAGGCGTTTGGAAACTTGGTGAAATTTTGCACAAACTTGGTGACTGAGTGGGGGGAAGAGTTTCAGCTGGTTTTTAGCATGTAACTGATTTCATTTTGATGTGATAATGAGGTTCAATTGATAGGCAAGTGTCTTGAGTAAGAGGTATGGGCAGAAGTGAATCAAATTGCCAAGTTTAACCTTCCATCATGAAAATCTTGGAGTTTTTCAATGCAATCTCCATCTCTGACCTCAAGCCACTCTACAAAGAGCTTCTCCATGCCTTATAGAATATTTTAATCATGCTTGAGAGGGTAGTAGGTGACTGGTTGCAGCCAAGTTGGTCGTTTGATGAGGGCAACCGACATTTTTCTCTTTCTTCACTATTCACTTTTGCAACTTGCATTAAAAGATGGTTTTCTTCAGTTCTTGTGCCAGTTTCGTGGGAGTTGATGTTAAACATGTTTATTAATAACGTAAACATCAGAAATGAGGCTTAGTCTTTGATTAGAATTGATTTAGGAAGCTTTGGAATTTAAAAACTCATGCTGAATTAGTTTTGCAAAAGTGAGTTTTTGCCAACTTGTGGACCTTGGTTCTTTCTAACCATGAAGAGTTATGGAACCCACTTGTACTTTTTAGAAATCCCCTGTTATGTACTACAACATTGATGTTTTAGATATGAATCCATTCCACTTGAAACTGGGTCAAAAACCCTTGTGAAAATGCTGAAAACTTGACTTACAAGTCAAGAATCATTGAAATTTCTAAGTGTATTTTCCCCATCTTGCCTTGTTTTTGCTCATAACTCAAAATCCATGCATTTTTTGTTCATGAGTGCATAGACCACTTTTGAAGAAATCATTTATACCTTTCCAAAAAGCTTTGAACCACTCTATTTGGATGTGTGGTTAAGGAGTTATGGCCTGGCCCTGTTCAAAACCCTAATTTCCTGACTTTTCGATTACTTCTCAATTCTTGATCAATTGGTCACCAAACTTCATGATTAGATATTAAATGATGTTGGGAACATAGTTGGATTCAATTTTGGGTTAAAACCATGTTGGTCAATGGGTTGACTTTTCAGTCAGACGAACTGAACGATCGAAAACCTCTGAATCGACTGTTGGTGTCCTGGGTTCTCTGAGACCTTGAAACTTTTTGGGTAGACTTCCTTGAGTCATATGAGCCTCATGGACCATGATTCAAGCTCTTTAACACCCTTTAGATAAAAATTGAAACTACAGTTGACTTTCCCAATCAGAAACCCTAATTAGGGTTCTTGTATTGCACTGTTCTTCTTTCTTGGTGACAACCTTAAATTGGATTCATTCTTGATCCAATGTGATATCCTTGATAACATGAAGACTTGTTATGTGGAGGACCAATCCAAAAATTTGATGGATCAATCCCTTGAAATCATGATTTCTGATTATGTGAAACCCTAGTTCATCTGCATCTTGACAAAGATCAAACTTGAAATAGGTTATGGTTAGATAATCAATGTTGATGCTCCTAGAATGATGATGGAATCTAGGGGTCAAAATTTGGAGTATAACAACATTGAAGTTAACAATGTTGAAAAAGCAATTAGAAAAATTGCTGGAAAATAAGTTTGTGAGACCAAGTGTGTCGCCTTAGGGAGCTCCGGGGTCGTTGGTGAAGAAAAAAGATGCTAGTATAAGATTGTGTATGCATTACAGACAATTGAATAAAGTGACGATTAAGAACAAGTATCTACTTCTAAGAATAGATGACTTGATGGATCAGTTAGTGGGTGCTCGTGTGTTTAGCAAGATTGACTTGAGGTCTGGTTATTATCAGATTAGAGTGAAGGATAGAGATATTCAAAAGACGGCGTTCAGGACTCGGTATGGACATTATGAGCATTTGGTGATATCGTTTTTAGTTTCTAATGCACCTGGTGTGTTCATGGAGTATATGAATTGAATCTTTCATACTTACTTGGATCAATATGTAGTGGTCTTCATTGATGACATTTTGATCTATTCTAAGTTAGAAGAGGAACATGCTGAACATTTGCGGATTATGTTGCAAGTGTTGAAAGAGAAGAAGCTTTATGCTAAATTATCAAAGTGTGAATTTTGGTTGAAAGAGGTGAGATTTCTTGGCATGTTATTTCTGGTAATGGTATTAATGTAGATCCATCCAAGGTAGATGCATTACTACAATGGGAGGCTCCGAAGTTTGTGAATGGGATTAGAAGCTTTTTGGGCTTAGTTGGTTATTACTGTAGGTTTATTGAAGGATTTTGTAAGTTGGCACTTCCGTTGACTTAGTTGACTTGTAAAGGTAAAGCTTTTGTATGGGATATTCACTAAGGGAAGAGTTTCATTGAGCTGAAGAAGAGATTAACTATGGATCCAATTTTGATATTCTACCTGAAGCGGACAAACCATTTGTGGTGTATTGTGATGCGTCGTTGACGGGCTTAGGTGGTGTGCTGATGCAGTAAAGTTGTGGCTTATGTTTCACGAAAACTGAGAGTTCATGAGAGAAATTATCCTACTCATGATTTGGAGTTGGCTGTAAAAGTGTTTGTGTTAATATTTGGAGGCATTATCTTTATGGTTCCATATTTGAAGTGTGTAATGATCACAAGAGTCTTAGGTACATTTTCTATCAGAAAGAATTGAATATGAGGCATATAAGATGGTTAGAATTTTGAATGATTATGAATTTGGTTTGAATTATCATCCCGGTAAAGCTAATGTCGTGGATAATGCGTTAAGTCGGAAGTCCCTGAATATGTCTGCTATGATGGTTAGAGAGTTGGAATTGATTGAGTAGTTCAGAGACTCGAGCTTGGTCTGTGAGCTAACACCGTAGAGTGTGATATTGGGTATGCTAAAGATTAACAATTATTTTCTTAATAATTATAGAGAGAGTTAGAAGTTGGATGTGAAGTTGGTGGACTTGATGATTGGAAGTAATCAGAATGAGGATTGTGACTTCAAAGTGGATGAGCAAGATGTGCTGTGATTTTGTGATGTAATATGTATTCTTGATGATTCTGAATTGAAAAAGATGATTTTGGAAGAAATTCATAGAAGTAGCATGAGTATTTATCCAGGAGCTACAAAGATGTATCCAGATCTGAAGAAGATATTTTTGGTGACCTGGATTGAAGCATGATGTGGCTCAGTTTGTGTATGCTTGTTTGACTTGTCAGAAGTCGAAGGTGGAACATCTGAAACCTGCTGGTTTGATGTAAACATTGGATATTTCAGAGTGGAAATGGGATAACATTTCTTTGGATTTTGTGATTGAGTGGCCAAATACTCCAAGAGAGCATGATGCCATTCAGGTGTTTGTTGATAGACTGACGAAGTCGTCACATTTTATCCCGATTAACATCAATTTTCTTTGCAGAAGTTGGCAGAGATCTATATCCGTGTGATTATGGAGCTACATGGAGTTTTATTGAGTATTGTGTCGGATAGAGATCATAGGTTCACTTCCAAATTTTGGTAGAGTTTGTAAGAGGCTTTGGGTTCGAAGCTGAGGTTGCGTTCAACTTATCATCCATGGTCAGATGGTTATACAGAAAGGACTATACAGTTTTTAGAGGATTTGTTGAGGACTTATGTTCTTGAACCATAAGGTGCTTTGGAGTTGGAGAGCAGGATGCGCAAGGCGTATCCTGAGTTGTTCGTATCAGGTAATTTTTAAGGACGGAAATATTCTAAGCCGGGGATAGTTGTAACACCCTGTTTTATTTTAATTAATTGAAATTATCTAATGTTATGTATAGTATGTGATTGTGTGTGTTTTGTTATGTTTGGGATACCCTTGGTGTAGGGTAGTGACCTTAAGATTGGACCTTGAGGGAATAGTTAGGGGTGTGTGACTAATTGCTTAGAGATGGGTGGTGTGGTTAGTAACTAATTAGTAATATTAGTTATAAATATTTAATTAAAAGGTGAATATTATTTGGATTAAATTATTATTATTATTTAATTAGTTGGGAATTAGTAATAATAATATAAAATAATAATAAGAGAAGTGGGAGAAGAAGTTAGTCAGTACGTGAAAAGTTGGAGAAAACAGAAAGAGAAGAGCTAGGGCAAAGGGAGAAGATAGAAGATCACACCATTGTTGAGGAAGAAGAACTCGTTGTAAAACTCTAAGGTATGGGTGGGTTTTGATTATCTAAGGGGAATTATAATGAATGGTGGGTAGATCATAACATGTAGGAATTGTGTTTTTTTCTCTCTCTATCCATGTTCTTGATGAATGATTGATTATGGGAATTATGAAATTGATGATGATTTTGTGATGAAGTTTGTGTGCCTTTCATGTATGCATAAATCCAGGTTTGATGTGGTTGATGATATTATGCCATTGATTTATGTTTGAAGGTTGTGACCTTATGTGTGTTAATGGTGATTTAGAGATGATGGATTGATGTTGTGATGTGTTTATTTCCCTTGGTTCATGTGCCATATGATATGATATATTTTGGGATTGTTGGAGGTCAAAATATGGGGTTTGGAATCTATTGCAAGCCTGAAAAATAGGAGAGATCGCACAAAATCGCAAGAAAATGGGGGATTTTCAAGGCCCTGCTACGGGCAGTAGAACCTGCTACGGGTGGCTGTAGCAGCCCCCTAGATTTTGGCACCAGAAACGTGCCCAAACTAATTTTTTTACGAAGGCTTGCTATAGGCGGTTGTAGTAGATCCTTGAATTTTGTACTACGAAATTTTTTCGATCATAACTTTTGATTCACAAGTCTGATTGAAGCTCCATTTGAAGCGTTGGAAAGCTAACGCGACAAACTACCTTATAAAATGGTTTATGTTCCAGAAGTCGATCATTTTGTTGTATGATGGCTTAAATACAATTTTAGCATTTATGTTGTAGTGTAACATGATTCGAATTGTATCGTTGTTGATTGCTATGTTATAAACTGTTGTTATTGAGTTGCTACAGTATGTATGTTGGTGTATGGTGGCCAGTATTGGCGAAGTACTTTGACCATGAAGGTGCTGGTCATTATGCTTGATGTTGTTGTTTTTTGCACATTGCACTGTTGTTGTTGTTGTTGTTGTTGTTGTTGTTGATTACTATAGTATTTGTCACTACGCGCAAAATGACACAGAGTCGCCACCAGATTTTATTTATCCCAAGGAGGGAAAGGGAAATAGCGACACAACCTTTAGGAAAGAGCATGGTCATTGCAACCAAGTCTTAGGGTTTGGGAGTCGGTTATGCGAGGGGAAAGTATTAGCACCCTCTCGCATCCATCGTACTCTATGGGAACCTTCTAGGTTATTTAGCGTGAATGGATGTTTTTATTATTAAAAGTGTATTTGCTTAAGGGAAAAGAGGGGGTTGGTTTTTATTTTAATGCTCGCCAAGGATTGTGGCCCTTGTGCCTATGTATCCTCACTTAAAAGAAGTGAAGAATCAGAGCTCCATAGTTTGGAAGCTTGTGAAATAGTTGTTTGTTGGTTGATTTTATACCTTGAAAAAGGATTTTCGAATTGATGCCCTAAGGCGAAAAGAAGTTTGATGAGTTGATGTTATTTTTAGGTTCTTTAGGAGAAATTGTTCTTGATTAGGATTACACAAAAGACTTTGGATAGAGATGAATGTTTTGAATAACCAAGTCGAGCACCTTGTATTCAAAACATTCGGAACGAGTGTAGGAGGGTTCCATTCTCATTCCTTCTCCACCACTTTAAAGTTTATGGTGTATGACCCTAATTGTATCTTTATTGTGTTTTGGATTTTTTATGGGAAAAATACCACTTGATGTTGGGTCAAGGGTTTTATTGTTTATAAAAATATTTGAAATAATGCGAACAAGGTCGACGGCGAACGCACAAGGCGATCAACTTACAAGGTTAAAAATTGCTCAATGAGAATTGAGAGTTTGTTTTCTTAAAAAGGGTTTTTTGGAAACAAAGGTAAAAAATGACCAACAATAAAATATCCACACACAAATGCCATGCAAACACAACAGGTTAGTCGGCTTAAATCAAAACACACAACAAATGCCTACAACATGGGTTTTTGAGGCAAAACAGGGAGCTGACACGGCTGGCCGTGTCAGCACCCCTGGGAGATGCGCACGAAGGAAACCTTTAAACAGCAGGCTGACACAGCCGCCTGTGTCATTTGACACGGCCCGTGTCAGCACCCCTGGGAGATGCGCACAAAGGAAACCTTTAAACAGCGGGCTGACACGGCCACCCGTGTCAGCCCTACTGGGTGAAAAATATGAACTTTTTCTTTGTTCCTCTTCTTTCTATTAGTTCTTACAATGGTTTCTTGATCCCTCTTGGGACTTAGACAAGGTACACAATGTCGAATCCAAGTCACATAAGGAGCATAAGCCTGGCTATTGCTTTTTCCCAACAATGCTTTCCCTCGTCTACTGATGTCATTCCAAGCATGCTGGAGCTTGGCTAACATATCCCCCTCTAGAAGACCTGTGAGGTACAGAGATTCCTGCACCTCTTCGTCTTTTGGCAGACCTCTCAAAGCATATGCAAACTGTCTGACAAGTAGAGAGAGGTTGTAGTTGATGCATCCTTTTCTTCCAATCAAAGGCACATTGGGAAAACCACTGCAGCTGAATATGACTTCGGTACCAAGCATATCCCGATCAAACCAAACAATGCTCTTTGCTGATAAACCCATCAAGCGCTCAGACCACTCAGTTGTGGCTGTAGATGAAGCAAAGAGACCCTTCTTAGGCATGTGGCTATCAAACCATTTGTAGAGTAAGGGTGCACAGCACGATACATTCTTAACCCTTCTATTTTCGTTCTTGTAATGGACGGAATGATATACATCACCAATCAAGGTAGGGACTGTATTCCCTGATGTGAAGATATGGAAGGCGTCCAAATCTATAAAGTCTGGCATGTTGGGAAACAAGATGATGCCATAAATGCAGAGAGCGAGAATGGAGTTGGATACGATCCAACAACCGTCTTTAGCACACTGTTGGGCTTTCCCAACTAGAAACTGCAAAGAAAATCCAGGGACCCCATTCCAACAGGTCAAAAGAAGCTCTGAGGCATCAAGATGAAGAGCAACAGCTAGGTTAGCCATATTAGGCTTAGCATCCATGTGAGCAAATGGCATCTGACTCTTAACCGGTACACCCAACAACTCAGCATACTCCTCTAATGTAGGTGCAAGAATGAAGTCCGGAAAAGTGAAGCACCTCATTGGAGGGTCATAGAACTGTAGCAAGGCATACAACCTATTCAACTCATATACCGAAGGCTTACGAACCAGACTGAGCAACTTCCCATAAGATTTCCTGAATTCCCCTTTCACTGTATCATCTGCCAGGGCAATCAAACATGACAGCAAAGTAACATCTGGGGTAAGGAACTTGTAAGCCACATTCTTCTTCAAAGATCCCATGCTAGCAGAACTGAAGGCAAGAATTACCGGAACTGGGGGATTGTATATGCACCTGCAACACAGACACACGTTAATGTTATGCAAATGAGTATGCAAAATGCAAAATGCAATCATGCAACAGGGGATCAAGATTGTGCTGTTGAGGAGACCGAGGCTCTGTTTCAACACAATCACAACACTGCTCTGATAATACAACCCTGAAGAGGACCAATAATTATGCACTGTCGAGGACGAACACATCTCTGATGATCAGAACCCTCTGATACCAACACTACTGAGTCACTGTCAAGAAAACCAGGTAGTCTGAAGGTTAAGGTTTCCTGCAATAACCTGACCCCACTCACAGGTGTGAACCTAATCACAAACAAGGTATGGCATCCTATGCGTTTCCCAGCGTCACAGACTTTCAAGAAACGATGATACGATACCCAGAAGGTGTGTCATCATCATCTCTTGAAGCGGCCTCACTTAGCTGAGTCACAAATGATCCGTTCCCAGAGTCAACAATCCTCCAAACCAACAACCCCTCAAGCCCAAAGGGCCAGAAAAGAAGTCAACCGAGAGAATCTCGCCTGAGCGTGGATTTTGTGAGACACTAGTACATGCAAAGCATGCACGAGCCCACTACTTTCCACAACTAATGCTAGGTATACACTCAAGCCTGGGTCTGGCTTATCACTCATCAGAGCCCCTTCCCACAACAGCACAATAATGATATCATACTGAAAATAAAACGCGGAAAGTAAAATGCGATAAATAAATGCAAACCCAACAGATAAACACGCAAGCGCTAGGATTGACTTGCATAGGGGATGGGAAACGGTCCCAGCATAGGGGATGGGAAAAGTCCCCTGCAGCTATAAAGTCCCCAGCAGAGTCGCCAGTTGTCGCTACTACGAAAATAAGGTGCCGGCAAAACAGAAGAGTTGCCACCTTTCGTTATTTATCCCTCAGAACGGTAAAGGAAACGATCGGAAAAACCCGACGAAAAGGTATAAGACAAGGTCATCGCAACCAATATCTATGTTCGGGAGTCGGTTATGTAACACCCTGTTTCCCAAAATAAAATAAAGTGATTAAAATAAACACATATCAGGGTTTCTCCCACAACGGGATGTCACAATTTCCATCCAAATTCCACAAATCATTTTTCAAAATAATTTCAGTAATATTGCAGTGGAAAAATAAACATAGTCTGTCATAAAACACATAATACGTATATATACATCATCATATATACAAAAATCGGCCATCTGCCCAGAATATATATCCATCATACATCATCACATATCCCACAAAAGAACAGATATGCCACAGGGGCACACATAATCAACAATAAACAATAACTCCCCAAAAAGCCCCGATGTTACGTATCAGAGCAATCCTACGACGACGCCACAATCCAAGCTAGCTAAACACCTGGATTTTCTGTACTTCCGAAGAAGCACAGACCACAACCACAACAGAGGGGTGAGAATCACGATCAAATAATAACGGTATAAACATACATGAAATAAAAGGCAGAAAATAATAAATCAATATTTCACATACAACATATCTGGACCTACTGTCCCCTCATTTACAATCACACACGCACAAACCACAATGCAACACATGCACTCGACTCAACAATCATGCGGTACCGACTCAACTCAGGATAGATCGCATACCCTCCCCCGAGCAATGATTTATCCCTACCACGCTCCTCCTGAGCCCATATAATAAGATCATCAACGTCCCCCACTTGGGACACGGGTGGTCGCATACACTCCATTCCGAGGAACGATCCAAATCCCGTCCACGCTCCCCACTGAAGCACGCCAGTAAATCATACACTGCGTCCACACGCTCCCTATTTGGAGCATGTGAGCCACACAGGCCTCACGTCCACGCTCCCCATTTGGGGCACGTGAGCCACACAGGCCTCACGTCCACGCTCCCCATTTGGAGCACGTGAGTACATCAAAACCTCACGTCCACACGCTATGCAAGACACTATGCATAAACACACAGCACACACAGTGCACACGACCCCACTGGTCCATCACATCATAATATGCATACATACACAAGCACACCAAGTGCATCGATCCTACCGATCAACTCACCACACAACATATCACACATCATGCACCTAAGGCATATCGGTCCTACTGACCCAATCATCACAACAACACATAAACACGACACATATAAAGCGTATCGATCCTACGGATCTTCTCATCACAACATATCACCACAACACACTTAAGGCGTGTCGATCCCATTGATCCACTCACCACACAACTTATCACATACAATGCACACAAGGCACGTCGGTCCTTCTGACCCAAATATATCACATAGCCGCACATAAGTGCAACGCATAATAAGCGTACCGATCCTCACAGATCCACTCACCACAACACACCAACCATAACGCACTCAAGGCATAACGATCATACTGATCCTCATATCTCGAACACAACATATCAATACCACGCGTACAAGGCTTAACAATCCTACTGATCCAGTCCTCCTACTATAGTACGTAAACGCAACGCACATAAAGCGTATCGATCCTACGGATCCACTCACCACAACACATCACTACAACATATCACACACTATGCATATAAGGCATATCGATCCCACTGATCCACTCATCACACAGCAACATATAATCACAACGCATATAAAGCGTATCGATCCTACTGATCACAATTTATCATATATCAAAGATATCTCACTCATCAACGCACACGATCCTACTGATCCATCAACGCACAACACACAGTCACAATGCACACAAGGCGTATCCGATCCTACTGATCTACGGTCACTCAACATATGAGCACTATGCACACAAGGCGTATCCGATCCTACTGATCCACGGTCATACAACTTATAACACACACATATGATTATACCACATAATCCACCGATCACGTCGAATGCGTTAAACGCCAGCCACATAGCCCTCTAACACCCAACATACACCTAGCACCCATAAATCATCACGGTACTTCAGACTGGCCACGCTCAGCAATCACAGCTGCACACAGTTCCAGGGAAAACAAAGTTCTGCTATGCTCGCCACCTATCACCTGAATCTCATACAACCACATCTCAAGAGTTTCTTATAATATCACATACACTCATAACGTATATCAGGTCACTTATTCGGTTATACAATTACCACGAGAATCACACTCCCGTATCACACGTATTCATTCCTAATCAAAGGATATATAGCCACTTTAGGCATCACAGCGTACTTCAGTTCAATCGTTCATATCAACGAATATTCAAGCACACGCTCCCTACATCACCTTCATGCTCTTAACCGATCCATGATAACCACGTACTCGATCATGACCAACAAGGGTATAACCACGCGAGAAACGGAACAACACAACATCAAAACCATAAAATACTGTCATGCTCGCTGCCATTCGCCTGGCGAAGCCCCGCAGCGAACATTCGCTGTGACTCGCCCGGTGAAACCCCTAGCAAAGCCAAACAGAAGCAACAGGCAGCATTCGCCTGGCGAAGTCTCGCCCCCATTCGCCCAGCGAATGCACGCGAATTCTGCAGAAAACTGCTGTTCAGAAACAGCCCCACACTCCGATTTCGTCCGATTAAATCCCACAAAATCCTACACTATACCAGTACAATACTATCCCATAAGAATACACCGATTATCCTAGTTCATACTCGATAAATCCTCAGTTCTACTCAATTCTCCAACTCCCGGCATTAACTCAGAATTTACCGGAAACCCAAAATCATCAAACAACCATTCCATAGCACATGCAATGAACTCAAACACAATAATCACAATTACAACAGAAATCAACAACATGCAACAACATAATTTCATCATTCATCTATGGGGTTTAGGGAATTCCCCGTTCTACCAATTTTTAATGCAATACCGAATTTAACCGATCAATCCCCCCTTACCTCAATTTCGATTCTGATGATGATGAACCTTCACAAATTCACAGCCTTCACGTCTTCCTTGCCGAGCTTGTTCACTTGATCGCTTCAACAGTGCATTCTTCGTCCTCCCTCCTTTGTTCTATCGTGTTCTTCTCTATCCCCTTTTTCCATAATGCCACAATTGCCCTTAATACCCCAAAAATCACTTTTATTTCCAAATAAATAATATCCTCCATATTTCTTAATTCCATAATTTAATAATCTTATTCCTTTTAATTCCAAAAATCCAATAATAATATTTTTGCTCATATATATTAATATTAGTAATAACAATAATAATGATTAATAGCAATATTAACATTACTACTAATTATCACATTTTATCACTATATATTAATATTATGATTTCTTGATTCTCCAATTAATTTCTCAAAACACATCTGCGAATAAAATATTTCTGAAACCAAAAATAATTAAAATGGGCGTTACAACTCTCCCCCACTTTAATTATTTTCGTCCACGAAAATTATCTGATGGAAACAATCCCGGATACACATCCCGCTTCCCATCTCCCAGGTCACACTGCCTCTTGCAGCACCTCTCTAAGCCACTCTCACCAAAGGTGTCTCTTTTCCTCGGAGTTGTTTATCATTTACCAATCCGATCTAGCAATGCCTCAACCATCAAATCGTTTCTTACTTGCACATCATCCATCTGAATTAATGTACTCCCTCAACGGAGACACATGGAACACATCATACCAATCGCAAGCGACAATAGCAAAACGGTTTGACATGCTATTTCTCCCGTGCTTTCACTGCGCCACTATGATATAAACCACCAAACACGGTGCGAGCTTCTGAGACTCCAAAAATCTGACCAACATCGGTCACCGGCGTAATTCTCAAAACATATCTTTTCTTGGATCCTCTTGATCCTCCCAGTCGTCTCATGTCCAATTCTCAGATCCGAACACTATACTCTCGCTCGACTCATTCCAACACAAGGAGTCCTACTCCTCTTATCGCACATGTCCTCACACAGCGCCATTCCGACACCAGAATGGTAACCGTCATTCTAGGTATAGCTCAATTACGATAATTAACCATTCTACGATCCATCTCGATCCAACACACAGGTTCTCCACAAACCCTCTAAACACTGGACATCCCTCCCTGTCCGTCCATCCGTACACGGATGAAAGGCAAAGTTCAACTTCCACATGATACTCAAAGCGTCCGCCAACTCTTCCAAAACCTCGATGCAACCTCAGATTCCTATCCGACACAATATGTGACGACATCTCATACAACTTCACAACTTCATCGATATACACCTTATAGTCCTCAACATAGAATAGTTAACCCATCCAAAATTAAAATCATATTCCTCAATTCTTCGGAAAGCCCAACTCTAAAACCCGCGGAACTACTACCCGATTTCCACTCTGGAAGATTTCGACAGCTGCATCAGACTCCACAGTCTCTAATGTTCAATCTTCGACTTCTAGAAATTTCTAACCAGCATAATTAAACTCAACCACTTATCAGGATGCCATTTCCATAAATCTGAAAATCGTCCTTTCAATTTTTGATTCCTCAAATTCTTCCAGTCTACCAACTCACCCTAGCGCTTTGTCCTCATCGAATCTCATCAAGAATATCACTTAGTAAGGTCCAATACACAGGGTTAAGCTCCACAAGAAGTCTCCTCATAACCAACTCAGATTGCAAAACTGCTTAATCAGTCCCAACCCTCTCTATCATCCTCTTCATCATATGCAAGGATCTTCAAATTACAGCATAAGCTACCATATTATCCTTTTCTGGATGATAATCTCAATCTAAAACCGTAATCCTTCTAGAGTTCCCAATCATTTTCCCTGCCTCATATACTACGCTTCCAAATCAAACAGATACCTCAAGCTCTTGCGGTCACCAAACATTTTAATTCTCAAATTAACCAATTGAAGCCCCCAACTCTGGCGCAACCACAACAGTAACCAACTCCAATTTACTTGTTAAACGATTACTCTTATGTACTCCAAGTTGCCGTGAAGCATGACCGCAACTCACTGATGTTGCACTAAACACATCTTCCAACCATACCAATAGAGCTTCACACAACACAACAAATAATTCTATCGAGTTCGGTACAATCCATACACGAGTTGTTGACAGCTCTCCGAAACTCTTTGAAACCCTCTTCGCCTTGGCATAAAAACTGCTTTCCCTCTCACACTGATAACTTAAGTTCCCTATGCTCAACATGATTTCATATCTTCTTTGAACATACCAAAATATCATAGGTTAACACAACCATTTCCTCGCTCCATCAAGTAGGGAAAATCCCATGCCAAACGGATACTCACTCTCGCAAGTTATGGCGGAAACACACACCACACGCTCTACATTTACAACAAAATCCAAAAATAGTCCTTCAATAATTAACTTAATTACATCCAAATACTTCACCATCATCTAGATCTTTGGACTAGCTTTCCAACGCTTCGAACCGTGCGTCATTCCGAGTTACGGTTCTCCCGTTACGACAAAAACACCAAAACAACTTTCTCTGCCCAGGACTTCCTCGCCAGGCGAACATAGTGGCGAGTCGTTCGCCAGCATGCTCGCTAGGCGAAGGGTCTGGCGATCATGACAGTCCGTAATCTCATTTTTGACCGTTACCTGACTTCCGAGTGTCCGATTTCGATTCCGTAAAAAGCTGCAATCTCGGAATTCGACGTACTACAACAATTTCACACTTAGAAGACCATTCAACACATCATCAACTCTTGGAACACTTAAAAGCCGAGTTACACCGATTTGCACTCCACATTCTTAGTTTCTTTAACATCCACCAGATGTCACTATCCACACTTACATACTCGGCTTCATAATCTGTCGTCACAGCACACATGCTCGATACCAGTCTCAAAACTACTCCCTCGATTCAATACTTGTCCATCCAAACAAACATACCATATGGAGTCCTCATTCTCCGACCGGTTCCCGTAATTGAGTCGGTCACAACTCCACTTCACGTTCTGACTGCTAATCACTACCTTGTCAAGATAACTCTTCAAACAACCACAGTCAATCGACAAATCGCCAACTTTCCCACCTCCATTATAACTTGAAGATTTCCATCAAAATTCAAACACTTCAACACTGTTCTGAGCCGACCCGCCCAAACAATTCTCAAACATCCAGCTGAACTTCAGACAATTCACTGCTCACGCCATCTAAGCTTGCAAGACACGTCCATCCCATCCAACACAATCCCAACTGCTATCAACAACAGATTAAGGGTGATCAGTTCCTCAATGTCAATAGACAGCCGAAATTATGATGGGGACTAAACCATCCTTGCGAAACTATGAGAGCGTTCAACCACACGCCGAGCTACAACTCCATATTGCAACACCCGGGAGAAGCACGAGCTCGTCCCCCACTTTAATTATTCTCACACCTGCAGACAAAGGTTAAACAACAACCATGTAACAATAGTGTTTCCACACATGTCGCACACAACGGGGATACACAACACTAGACAACCTGGCCGGACGGACCGACCTGCTCTGATACCAACTTGTAACACCCCGTTTCCCAAAATAAAATAAAATGATTAAAATAAACACATATCAGAGTTTCTCCCACAACGGGATGTCACAATTTCCATCCAAATTCCACAAATCATTTTTCAAAATAATTTTCAGTAATATTGCAGCGGAAAAATAAACATAGTCTGTCATAAACCATATAATACGTATATATACATCATCATATATACAAAAATCGGCCATCTTCCCAGAATATATATCCATCATACATCATCATATATCCCACAAAAGAACAGATACGCCACAGGGGCACACATAATCAACAATAAACAATAACTCCCCAAAAAGCCCCGGTGTTACGTATCAGGGCAATCCTACGACGACACCACAATCCAAGCTAACTAAACACCTGGATTGTCTGTACTTCCGAAGAAGCACAGACCACAACCACAACAGATGGGTGAGAATCACGATCAAATAATAACGGTATAAACATGCATGAAATAAAAGGCAGAAAACAATAAATCATTATTTCACATACAACATATCTGGACCTACTGTCCCCTCATTTGCAATCACACACACACACACACAAACCACAATGCGACACATGCACTCGACTCAACAATCATGCGGTACCGACTCAACTCAGGATAGATCACATACACTCCCCCGAGCAACGATCTATCCCTACCATGCTCCTCCTGAGCCCATATAATCAGATCATCAATGTCCCCCACTTGGGACACAGGTGGTTGCATACACTCCATTCCGAGCAACGATCCAAATCCCGTCCATGCTCCCCACCGGAGCACGCTAGTGAATCATACACTGCATCCACACGCTCTCCATTTGGAGCACGTGAGCTACACAGGTCTCACGTCCATGCTCCCCATTTGGAGCACGTGAGCCACACAGGCCTCACGTCCACGCTCCCCATTTGGAGCACGTGAGTACATCAAAACCTCACGTCCACACGCTATGCAAGACACTATGCATAAACACACAATGCACACGACCCCACTGGTCCATCGCATCATAATATGCATACATACACAAGCACACCAAGTGCATCGATCCTACCGATCAACTCACCACACAACATATCACACATCATGCACCTAAGGCATATCGATCCTACTGACCCAATCATCACAATAACACATAAACACGACGTATATAAAGCGTATCGATCATACGAATCCTCTCATCACAACATATCACCACAACACACTCAAGGCGTGTCGATCCCATTGATCCACTCACCACACAACTTATCACATACAATGCACACAAGGCACGTCGGTCCTTCTGACCCAAATATATCACATAGCCACACATAAGTGCAACGCATAATAAGCGTACCGATCCTCATGGATCCACTCACCACAGCACACCAACCACAACGCACTCAAGGCGTGACGATCATACTGATCCTCATATCTCGCACACAACATATCAATACCATGCGCACAAGGCGTAACAATCCTACTGATCCAGTCCTCCTACTACAGTACGTAAACGCAACGCACATAAAGTGTATCGTTCCTACGGATCCACTCACCACAACACATCACTACAACATATCACACACTATGCATATAAGGCATATCGATCCCATTGATCCACTCATCACACAACAACATATAATCACAACGCATATAAAGCGTATTGATCCTACTGATCACAATTTATCATATATCAAAGATATCTCACTCATCAACACAGCACTCACGGTGCACACGATCCTACTGATCCATCAACGCACAACACACAGCCCATATGCACACAAGGTGTATCCGATCCTACTGATCTACGGTCACTCAACATATGAGCACTATGCACACAAGGCGTATTCGATCCTACTGATCCACGGTCATACAACTTATAGCACACACATATGATTATACCACATAATCCACCGATCACGTCGAATGCGTTAAACGCCGACCACATAGCCCTCTAACACCCAACATACACCCAACACCCATAAATCATCATAGTACTTCAGACTGGCCATGCTCAGCAATCACAGCTGCACACAGTTCCAGGGAAAACAAAGTTCTGCTATGCTCGCCACCTATCACCTGAATCTCATACAACCATATCTCAAGAGTTTCTTACAATATCACATACACTCATAATGTATATCAGGTCACTTATTCGGTTATACAATTACCACGAGAATCACACTCCCGTATCACACGTATTCATTCCTAATCAAAGGATACATAACCACTTTAGGCATCACAGCGTACTTCGGTTCAATCGTTCATATCAACGAATATTCAAGTACACGCTCCCTACATCACCTTCATGCTCTCAACCGATCCACGATAACCACGTACTCGCTCATGACCAACAATGGTCTAACCACGCGAAAAACGGAACAGCACAACATCAAAATCATAAAATGCTGTCATGCTCGCTGCTATTCGCCTGGCAAATCCCTACAGCGAACACTCGCTGGGACTCGCCCGACGAAACCCCTAGCGAAGCCAAACAGAAGCAACAGGCAGCATTCGCTGCCCAGTTCGCCTGGCGAAGTCTCGCCCCCATTCGCCCAGCAAATGCACGCGAATTCTGCAGAAAACTGTTGTTCAGAAACAGCCCCACGCTCCGATTTCGTCCGATTAAATCCCATGAAATCCTACACTATACCAGTACAGTACTATCCCACAAGACTACACCGATTATCCTAGTTCATACTCGATAAATCCTCAGTTCTACTCAATTCTCCAACTCTCGGCATTAACTCCGAATTTACCGGAAACCCAAAATCATCAAACAACCATTCCATAGCACATGCAATGAACTCAAACACAATAATCACAATTATAACAAAAATCAACAACATGGAACAACATAATTTCATCATTCATCTATGGGGTTTAGGGAATTCCCCGTTCTACCAATTTTCATGCAATACCGAATTTAACCGATCAACCCCCCCCCCCCCCCTTATCTCAAATTCGATTCTGATGATGATGAACCTTCACAAATTCACAGCCTTCACGTCTTCCTTTCCGAGCTTGTTCACTTGATCACTTCAACCGTGTGTTATTCGTCCTCCCTCCTTTGTTCTATCGTGTTCTTCTCTATCCCCTTTTTCCATAATGCCACAATTGCCCTTAATACCCAAAAAATCACTTTTATTTCCAAATAAATAATATCCTCCATATTTCTTAATTCCATAATTTAATAATCTTATTCCTTTTAATTCCAAAAATCCAATAATAATATTTTTGCTCATATATATTAATATTAGTAATAACAATAATAATGATTAATAGCAATATTAACATTACTACTAATTATCACATTTTATCACTATATATTAATATTATGATTTCTTGATTCTCCAATTAATTTCTCAAAACATATCCGCGAATAAAATATTTCTGAAACCAAAAATAATTAAAATGGGTGTTACAGGTTATGCAAGGGGAAGGTATTAGCACCCCTCACATCCATCGTACTCGATGAGATCCATGCTTGTTGTGTTTATCTGACGGATTGGTTTATCTATCTACGCTAAAAGTCTGGTCTGAAAAGAAAAGAAAATGACTCGGCAGAACACATCAGTTCTATGCCTACGTATTCCCGTCTGGAATGAGAAATCAGAGTCAACGTAGTTCGCCTAACTACGGGTGAAAGGGAGGGAAAGGTTGCTCGCTGAGATATCTCATCTCGTGCCTATGTACTTTCATACGGCGTGAAAGATCAGAGCAAACGTAGTTCGGGACAAAAAGAGACACATGTTAGTCTTTTTTTATCCGAGTAGGGTTAACAGACGGTTCTAGCAGTTTGGTGTATGCAGCTCGCTCGACGGAGACTTAGGCGTTTACCGTTTGCGGTAGAACCGGGAGTTAACGAAACTCTCCTTATGAAAATGGTTTCCAAGGATTAAAGGTCCCAGAGGAGAAAAATATGTTTGCCCTTTGTTTTCTGTCTTTTACGGAAGAAGTGTTTTTTATGGATGTTTGCCACTAATATCACACTAGAGACTATGACCTGAGAGTGAATGCGTCGCATGTCACCCAAAGGGTGCCATACTAAACATCCAAGTTGTTGAAAAGAAACTCTCCAACAACCCTTTCTCAAGTAGCTTAAGGTTCGTAGCGTACAACATCAATTAACCTTTATTACTGTATTTTGATTTATTTGAAGGTGAGAAGAGAAAGGACGCACTAAAGGGGAACTAATCCAATCCTAAAGTTGTCATGCGAAGTTAATCCTATGATTGAGGTTAGGAGGGAAATACCTAATGTTATCATGCATGGTTAGAACCCTAATGTCTGTCATAACTTCTCTTGAACAAGAGACGTCAGAGTTCCTAGGGGAACATGGCAAAGGAAAGCAACAGCAACATAAAATAAACTGAAAAAAAATAACTGCAAGTAAAATGCATGCAATGCAACCATACAAGCAGAAGGAGCCAAACTCAACTTCTAGAGCAAGCAAGACAAAGGCAACACACCACACAGGAAAGGGAGACTACACTTAACCTTAAGCCAGCAAGCAAAGCCAAACAGTAACAGACAAGCAGAGGGAGATAGACTCAACCTCTAATGCAGACAAGCAAAGGGAGCTCAGGCTCAACCTTTCAATGCACTTAGGCCTAGAATCAACTACATGAAATCCTAGTCTAATGCAACACACTAAATAGTCACAGAAGTACAGCAAAGCAATCAGAGAATACAACAAACAAGACAACAAGCCAGCAGCTCATGAGCAAAGTAGACTTCTAACAGCAAACCAATCCAACAGTCTGTAGTTTGATCTCCATGCCCAAGCTATCTTCAAGAGAAGACTTCATCTTCAAGCTCCAAATGATCCACCCAGAGAGATGAGATTCAACATCAAGATCAATGCATGATGATGGTAAGCATGATGGAAACCAAGGGAATCCATCATGGCACTCAACCATACATCTGAGATGGGCATCCTCAAAGGTTCTACCTTTTGTAGTATGCCACACATCCTTCCAAAGGAGGGATGAGGCTTCCACATAGGGACCTTGCATCATAGGATGGGAATGGAATGAACACAAAGCAAACAATGTTTGTGAAAGAAGATAACAACTTCTAAGGCTCTACAAAACCCTAATCTTACAAGCTTAAAGAAAGCTACTAAAAGGAAACCAAAACACCAAATCAAGCATTACAATTAAGCCTACAGCAGCTCTAACAAGCCTAAAACACCATCCAAAAGGAATGGGAAATTTATTTCATGCTATGGGTCACCATTGAGGTCATTCTAAAGGAAATGTCATGTTAGAAGCATCATAAAACTAGTCTAATTGTTAATTCCAAGAAAAATATGAAATCAAGTCCTAAAATTCTAGGGAATTTTCTAAGGGATCCTAAGAGGGTTAGGGACTTATGGTATAAAATCCAGGGATTGAATCTAAAGGGAAACTCACCTAAGAATTTCTAAACCTAAAGTTATAAAAGGGGAACCCTAAAATGGAAGGTCATGGGAACCTAATTCAAAAACAGTCCTATTGTTTGCTAAAAATTATGAAATAAATCCTAGGGGATCATGCACATCCGTACTAACAGCCAGCCAAATCTCAATTCTAAATTCTATACCAATTAATCATACAAAAATCAGCAAAAACATGAGGAATTATGCCAAAATTAAATAAATAACAAAAATAGAAAAATGCAACATAAATGGAAAATTGCACAAAAATAACATCCAAGCATGCCAAAAAATCAAAAATAAAATGAGGAGAATCCACATATTTTTATTATATTTTTCTGATCAAAATTGAAATTAATATGAATTTAAAAATGGAAAAAGCAATTAAAGAAATTATAAAAAACAAATAAGAAAATAAAATGCAAGAAATAATCAGGGGCGTTGGATCTGTGACCGGTCAATCCATCTAAAGGCTTCAGGGCGTGCCACCTAATAAATGAAACAGGTGCGTTTTGAGGGAGGCAACGTGATCCATCAGATTAGCATACAAAGTCAAGGATTTTGAACTGATCCAACGTCTCACAGGCATCTTCTTCGTTTAAATAGGAAATGAGAGGGAAATTCAGAGCGGTGGTCGGAGAAGACCTTCGGTCGTCTTCTCCGGCGAGTCAACAGTGCCAGGTCATCCAACCTTCACTAACCCTAACAAAACCTATACCGTTCTCTTCATTTTTCACCCTGATCAAGAATCTAACCTCCATTTTTGCTAATTCTCCATGGATTTTGAAACACGAACGCAAACAGAAAACTCATCACAATATTGATCATCACCAAACTCAGAATTTTCTCCATAGATCTTCCCCTCATCTCACCAGGATCTCTCTGATATATTCAAATCTCATCATCTCTCAACAAACAGCCAGATATGAACTCAAACAGAAATGGTGTCACATCTTGGATAAACACTAAACCTCCCAATTTTTATCCAAAAATGATCTAGGTTCCTTCCTAGTGCTTAACCACGGTTTATTTCATGCTAGATCATCCTAAAACTAGGGGAATCGTGAAAGTTACCAACCTGAGTTGTAGCTTGAAATTGAGGCAGTTATGGTGTGAATTTTGCTCCAATCTTGTGCAGATTTCTTCAATGATCTATGCTGAAGATGATAGAATCCAAGATTTGCTCTGAAATGCTCTCAAACTCCAAACACGATTTTCAACTTCCAAGCTTCTTGCTCCAACTGCTCCAACTGATTCTCCACGAAAATGCTTCCAAATCCTGATCTGAAATGGACCTTAGGCTTATATACAACTTGTTTGAGTGCTTTGGAGGCCCAAACTATGATATCCAATTTCAACTTTTCCTTCAAAATCTCAACTATAGAATGCACGAACTAGCTCTGTTTCAGCCTTTAAAATCTTTCACATGACTTGCTTGTGGCCTGGTGAGAATGTAGGGATCCGATTGCACCCTTGTTTGTATCCTATGGCCAATATTTGAGGTGTAACTTCACCATGAAGTAACAAAGTAAAACACCATGAAATATGCCTCAAATGGATTTTCTAGTAATGCCAAAGTGTTCCAAATGATGTTTCTGGTCAAAATAAGCACTCATTTGCCATTTCTTGATCACTCATGATTTAATTTGAATTTTTCATCTTTAATGCCTTTAAAAATGCCCTTTACCAATTTCCTTCAAACCAATTCTTGCCCTAAGCCAAATCAAAGCCTCATGGATAAATGGTTGACCTTGGAATCCCATTTTGAGAAAGTTTTGTGTTGGACAAAACTTCATTTGAGGCTCACAAGATAGTGAAAATGACCCATAATTCAAAATGACCTATAATCTCACTTTCCCAAAATACCCATGACTTGTAAACCTCATAACTTGAGTTATACAAATCATATGGAAGACTTCTGGTACAATTTGAAAAGCTAAGACCAAGACCTACAACTTTTATGTTTGCCAAAAGTTGAGGAGAAACATCCTTCTAGGTCAAAAGTTCCTTGGAAATTGGTTGACTTTTGCAGACAAATTTCACATTCATTTGATGACCTGTAACTTGTCTGGATCATAACTTGAGTTCTATAAATCTAATGGAGGACTTCTAGTACTCAAATTAAAGCTAATAACACGCTCTACAAGTTACATGTTGGATAAAAGTTGAGATGAAACTTGTATCTTGAGATAAGTGGTCTTGAAGTCAGGCACTAAATAGGGGATTTTACCCTGAGAACCCTAATTTAGCAACTCCTCACACTTTGAATTCTTCTTGAATTGATCTTAGAATAACATCTCAAATGCCTCAACACAACCATCCATGATCATAAAGACTTAGAATTGAGTCTTAATTTCCTTCAATTGCGCAGTTGACTCAAAGTTAACCAGATGAAAACCCTAATTATAACATCTTCAATTGTGGCTCTTCACTCTTAGCATAATGAATTGACTGAGCTCCCCCATGACCCTCAAGGCACTCCATGAGCTCTATCCACACACCCTATCCATGATCAAGGTTTCACAACCCACTGATAGTTTTCAATTGGCCCCCAAGTTAGGAGATGAACCACATACTAGCATCCAAACTTCTCAAGAACACAACCCACTTTCTGATGACCTTGGTGACTTCTCAAGCTTGAATAAGACCTCTAGATAGGCTCCTCTTGATATAAAACACACTTGATCCCCTGCTAAATGAATAATTCTATGCTATGCAAATGTTAGGTCATTGAAATGCTAATGCAATGAAACAAAAGCCAAGTAAGAAAAAAGGTTAGGCAAATTTTGGGGTGCAACAGCTGCCCCTATTCAATCGACTTGGACCTGACTGGATGAAAAGCGAACGGATTTCAGCCAATCAAGGTAAAAGACGGTTGAATACCAAAGAACTCGAAAATTTGCTAACCGAAGAAATAAACTGCACAAACTGCTTGGGGAACAAAATCCAGACAATTGAATCCGGTTGTCACGGCAACAACTGATCAATCATCTGATACAGAACCTGATTTCAACATCAACCACCTGTGTGACACCACAAGCGTTGAATCTACATACTAGATCAACAACAATCAATCTTCAAGTACGTTACAATAAGCGGGCACCGAGCCATAATCAATCTTCAAGTACGTTACAATAAGCGGGCACCGAGCCATAAGACCATATAAAAATATCATCCTTGATCTTCCATCTCCGAAGAAACGAGCAGGAACTACGTAAAGCGTGATATCAATACCCTTGATCTTCCATTTTTACAGAAACGGGCAAGCACTACGTAAAAGTGTGAATCATCAGTATCTTTGACCTTCCATTTCCGCAGAAATGGGCATACGCTAAATAAAAGCGCGAACCGTCAGTATCTTTGACCTTCCATTTCCGCAGAAACGAGCATACACTCAATAAAAGTGTGAACTGTCAATATCTTTGACCTTCCATTTCTGCAGAAACGGGCATACGCTAAATAAAAGCGAGAACTGTCAATATCTTTGATCTTCCATTTCCGCAGAAATGGGCATACGCTAAATAAAAGTGTGAACTGTCAATAACTTTGACCTTCCATTTCTGCAGAAACGGGCATATGCTAAATAAAAGCGCAAACCGTCAGTATCTTTGACCTTCCATTTCCGCAGAAATAGGCATACGCTAAATAAAAGCGCGAACCGTCAGTATCTTTGACCTTCCATTTCCGCAGAAACGGGCATACGCTAAATAAAAGCGTGAACCGTTAGTATCTTTGACCTTCCATTTCCGCAGAAATGGGCATACGCTAAATAAAAGCGCGAATTCAGCATCCGAAGACTTGAACAAACAACTCTGCAGGGAAATTCTGACGTCAGCTGCCAGACATCCATCTTGAACAAAAATGGGTAACAACCTCGAAGGTATAATCATAAAATATTTTAATGCTGACGTAACAGCAATCTAAGGAAAACTCCGCTGAGGAAGAAGAGAACCTTAACCAAGCAACTCTGATGAGGAAATACATGTTGGGACGAACATTATCATCACATATCTCATGCCAAAATTTTGAATATCCGAAAACCATCCTGAACAAGAATTCCAATTACCTGCAGGGAAAAAACACCTGAAAACAAAGACGTAACCGACCTGGCTTATGTTTCAAAATGCATATGTTTGAAAATGGCATAATACTCCATACAGAATAGAAATGCTACGCGTTTGGGGTAGATGTTGTGCACTATACAAATGTAAAAAGGGCGTTCCGGCAAAATAAATGTCGGAGGAATGAAGCCAAACTTCCGCCAGGGGAAGAAACAATCCTGCTGGGGGATAGCTAACAAATCTGGAGTTACGAACTCTGCAGAGGATGATCAACCTTATTGGAGGAAAGACAACCTGCTGGAGAAACAGAAAGGACGGTCCTGCGTGGGGATGATCCTTACAAACCAATGACAACCTGGTTGTACTATGCGAGGACTTCACTGAAGATTGAATGTGCACGTAACCAACTACTGGGAATGCACATCAATGCATGACCGCTTGCTAACTTGCATCCAACTCTTCTGGGGATAAAATGCGACCTCCATCTGCTGGGGAGGAATAAGATCACCTAGAGCTTGCTCCTACGTTAAGGGACTCCGGCTGGGGAAACACGATCCCTTGGCTGTTTGCTTCGAAGGTAACGACCCTGCAAAATATGAACGAAACAAGACAATTCTACCTAAAAGGAACTATCTTGGTCAATATCCGTGACAATCGTTCAGTTAATTCAAAGTTTTAACAATTATTGGTCGAGGCCTGCAAGTTTATGCACGTGCAAGTTTATCAAAAACATCGGCGTTTTCCACAAACAAAACAGTAAAAGTTAAAACAAGAAACAAACATCAAGTACTGAATAATATACGTTTATTGATAACGGGCCTGTAAATAGGCAAGGTTTTTTACAATGGACGCAACTCTTGAAAAGAGGAAGTTACGCAAAAGAAAATACAAATATGTACAGACGTACAGAGAAAATTGTATACATGTCGGCAACGTGGTACATACAAACACCATGAGTTGATCCTCCTATGACTCGCCTGACTCCGACGCTTTCCCGATGCCCCGGCTTCGGAAGAGATTGACTTGGATAATCGACCCTCAGGTACTCCCAAACCACTGAGCGATGTAGTATCAAACTCGGACTGCAGTCATTTGCTTTTTCAATCCCTAACTTTTTCCTGAATCGCCCTTTGCGGGTTTTCAATTCACCGGGATACCCTTTTTTGCCGAAGTCGCCTCTTCAGGTTTTCAACTTCGCGGGTGTACATCTTTTCAATTTTTATCCCTAATTTTTGCCCGAACCTTTTCTTTTTTATTTTTGGTTCGTCGGGATGCCCCATTTTTGCCTGGACTTTCCTTTTTTCTGTCCAGCGGGTCTCTTTAAGCAAAGTATTTTTTAACTGCGTCCGAGTTCACAGGGGATGAAAAATCCTCGCCATCCATGGTGGACAACAATAAGGCTCATCCGGAGAAGACCTTTTGAACGACATATGGACCTTCATAGTTGGGAGTCCATTTGCCCATGTGATATGATTGTGGTGGGAGAATCTTCTTCAGCACAAGATCGCCCGTTTGAAAGCTTCGAGGGTGCACCTTCTTGTCAAAAGATTTCTTCATCCGGCTCTGATATAACCGACCATATGCAATAGATGCAAGCCTCTTCTCATCCATCAAGCTGAGCTAATTCAGTCTGTTCTTTATCCACTCTGCCTCATCAAGTTGGACATCGAGCAAAACTCTCAAAGAAGGAATCTCAACTTCCAATGGCAGGACAACTTCCATACCATACACTAGTGAGAAAGGCGTTGCTCCGGTCGATGTGCGTACCGTCGTATGATAACCGTGCAAAGGAAATGGCAACATCTCGTGCCAGTCTTTGTATGTTACAACCATCTTCTGAACTATCTTCTTGATGTTCTTATTGGCCGCTTCGACAATGCCATTCATCTTGGGCTGATAAGGAGATGAGTTGTGATGCTCAATCTTAAAATTCTGGCACAATTCCTTCATCATCTTATTATTCAAGTTCGAACCATTGTCAGTAATGATTCTTTCGGGGATTCCGTATCTGCAGATGATGTCCTTTTTGATAAACTGGGCTACTACTTGCTTGGTAACATTAGCGTAAGACGCTGCTTGGACCCATTTGGTGAAGTAATCGATAGCTAGCAAGATGAATCGGTGTCCGTTGGATGCGGTGGGCTCAATTTTGCCAATCATATCAATGCCCCACATGGAGAAAGGCCTCGGGGACGCCATAACATTCAAACGGCTCAGCGGCACATGAATCTTGTCCGCATAAATCTGGCATTTATGTTATTTCTTCGGAAACTTGAAACAATCTGTTTCCATCGTCAGCCAATAATACCCTGCTCGCAATAACTTTCGAGACATAGCATGTCCGCCGGCATGCATACCGAAGGTACCCTCGTGGACCTCCTCCCTAAGCAGACTAGCTTCTTTCTCATCAACACATCGCAATAGCACCAAATTATGGTTTCTCCTATACAGAACACCATTTGGATTCAAGTAGAAGTTTCCAGCCAATCTCCTAAGAGTCTTCTTATCGCGGCTGGATGCCCCAGTCGGATACTCTTGGTTCTTTAGGAAATTCTGGATATCAAAATACCACGGCTTCCCATCGGAAGCTTCCTCAATAGAGAACATGAAAGCGGGCCTATCAAGGCGAGAGATAACTATTCTGGGAGCCTCATTCCAGAAGATAACTTTGTACATCGAAGACAATGTTTTAAGAGCGTCCGCCATCTGATTTTTTGCCCGCGGCACATGGTGAAACTCCACTCTGTCAAAGAAAGGCAACAACCTCCTTGCATAATTCATGTACGGTATCAGATTAGGCGGACGAGTCTCCCATTCTCCCTTGATCTGGTTCACGACTAGCGCGGAGTCTCCATACACATCAAGATTTTTGATTCTCAAATCAATAGCCTCCTCGAGACCAATGATACACGCTTCATATTCAGCCTCATTGTTGGTAACTGGAAACGTCAATCTAGCGGTGAACGGGATATGAGTCCCATGGGGGGTAGTAATGATTGCCCCAATTCCACTTCCGTACGAATTAACAGCCCCGTCAAATATTAATTGCCATTGGGAACTCCGCTCAGGACCTTCACCATGCAACGTCTCCTCGCAATCTTTCATCTTTAGGTACATAATATCCTCGTCAGGAAAATCAAACTTCATTGGCTGGTAATCATCGATTGGCTGCTCGGCAAGGTACTCTAACAGCACGCTACCTTTGATAGCCTTTTGCGAAACATACTGAATGTCGTACTCTGTCAGTACCATCTGCCATCGGGAAATCCTCCCTGAAAGCGCCTGCTTTTCGAAGACATATTTGATCGGATCCATCTTCGAAATCAACATGGTTGTATGATTTAGCATGTATTGTCTCAAACGTTTGGCAGCCCAAGCAAGTGCACAACACGTCTTATCGAGCATTGAGTAACGGGACTCACAATCTGTGAACTTTTTACTCAAGTAATAGATTGCATGCTCTTTTCTTCCATTCTCATCATGTTGACCGAGAACACAGCCCATATTGTTCTCAAGAACCGTCAAATACTTGATCAATGGTCTCCCGGCTACTGGGGGTATCAATATCAGAGGTTCCTGCAAGTATTCTTTTATTTTTTCAAACGCCTTTTGACAATTTTCCTCCTAGACAATCGCCTGATCCTTTTTCAATAGTTTAAACATTGGCTCACACGTGGCTGTGAGATGAGATATGAACCGGACAATGTAGTTCAATCTCCCCAAAAAGCCACAAACCTCTTTCTCTATTTTTGGCGCTGGCATTTCTTGTATAGCTTTTATTTTTGCAACATCAACCTCAATTCCTTTTTCACTAACAATGAACCCCAATAGCTTTCCAGATCTCACCCCGAAGGTGCACTTATTAGGATTCAGCCTCAGCCTAAACTTCCTAAGCCTCTCAAACAATTTCAGAAGATTCACCAGATGCTCTTCCTCCGTCTGGGATTTGGCAATCATATCATCAACATAGACCTCAATCTCTTTATTCATCATGTCATGAAAGAGCGTTGTCATAGCACGCTGATATGTTGCCCCAGCTTTCTTCAAACCAAAGGGCATCACTTTGTAGCATAACGTTCCCCACGGGGTAATGAAAGTTGTTTTCTCCATATCCTCCGACGCCATTTTAATCTGATTGTTGTAACGCCCCGATTCTGAATTCCCATTAATTGTTGAGTCTTTTAATTTATTTATTTGATGTTTGTTTTAAATTGAGAAATTATATATTGCTATGTGGTGTTTTGCTTATTTTATCTATTTTTACCGATTCGGAGAGTTTTCGGGGAATTAGAGTAAAAAGGGCATTTTAGACATTTAGCACTTTAGTGTAAGAATTGATTGATAAGTGTTGGAAAGAATTTGAGAGGAAAGAAATAGAGATAGAGATAGAATAAGAGAGGAAAAAGGAAGAAGATAGTAACATAAGAAGAAAAGCAAGAGAAAGAAAAGAGGAGAGGAGAAAGAGAAGAGAAAGTGGAGAGGAAAACCTAGAATCATCAAGGAATCATCACCAAAGCTTGCAATCGATCGGTAAGGGTGTGAAACTCCATCATCTCTTTAATGTGTATGATTGTATGTGTATGTGTGTGGATTTTGTAGAGTTTCTACTCTTTTTCCACTTAGGTTAGAAGTTGGTTTTGTGAGTAGAATGAAGTTTTAATCGGTTAGAAATTGGATTAGACGATGTAGTTTATTCGGGTGATGGTTGGGTTGTGCTACTGTGACTGGTTTGGTTTTAATCGGTTGGTTGTGTGGAGTTTGGGCTTTGAGACAGCCATGGAAGTTCTGTCTTCGCAAGTTCGCCAGGCGAAAGGCAGCGAAGCTTCGCCAGGCGAAGCCCAGCGAGCTGTAGCGAAGCAAGTCAGAAGCTACTACCCTGTATTCGCTGGCAAGTTCGCCAGGCGAGGTGAGTTGGCGAAGGTTCGCCAGGCGAGTGGGTAGCGAGCCTCAGCGAGTAATTCCAGAATTACTCCCAGTGGACTTCGCTGGGGAGTTCGCCAGGCGAAGGCCAGCGAGCATTCGCTGCGTGGCTTCGCCAGGCGAAGGTTGGCGAACCTGGCAGTGTTATTTGTTTTGCTGTTTGTTCATGGCATGATGTTTGATTGATTCAATTATGATTAATGCCTATATGAATGATTGATGTGTGAACTGTTTCAACATGTTGTGCTATGGGTGGCCGAAAGGCGTGAATCCTAGATTGTGGAGTAAATGATAAATCTTGAATATTTGATAATCTTGTGTATTTGCTCGAATTGAATAGAAATGCATTGATAGGTTGATATGTGTGTAAACCATGTGTGGAATGGTGTACAATGTGAATGCATGATGGATATATGCTATGTATATGATAAATGCAATGAATATGTTTGTGAGCATAGTATGCATTTTTGTATCGATTGATCCCTCGGAGGATTTGCAGGACCTCGTATGATACGATGGTTATATTTGATTCCTTGGAGAATCGGTTGCATTGTGTGATTCCTCGGAGAATCGGTCATAACATGTAATCCCGTGGAGGATTGGTTAGAGTATTTGATTCCGTGGAGAATCTGCTGAGTACTTGATCCCGTGGAGGATCTGCTGAATATTCGATTCCGTGGAGAATCTGATGAATATTTGATTCCGTGGAGAATCTGCTGAGTACTTGATCCCGTGGAGGATCTGCTGAATACTCGATTCCTTAGGGAATTTGTTGAACGAGTCGGTACCGCATTTGCATCTGCATAGGGTCGTGTGTCGGTCTCTATGAGTTGCATGAGTCATCTGTGTATGATGCATTGGTTGTGTGAATATAACTGTGTATGTTATATGTGATTGTTTGGAGGAAATATAGTGAATGTTCATGTGTATGTGTAGAGACATGATTATTTGTATATGCTTAATGTGGTGAGAACATAATTTGAGTATAACTTGTACCAATATGAGTATATGTATATATACAATTTTATGCATTAACTGTTATGATGTTGTTTCTCACCCTTCTGCTGTTTTCTAATGCTCTATGAGGCATTGCAGAGTAGGAAGCTGGAGGTTCTTTTTGTGAAGCGATGTCTTCACTCTTTTTGGTCAATGGCTCTGATATGTAACATCTGGGTAGTTAGGAAGTCTTTGACTCTTTTGGAGTTACATTTGTTTTGATTCTTTTGTGATACATATGTGTATGTATCTGTTGTGGATACGTTGTAAATCATGAATTAACTGATGGTTGCATATACTTTTATGCATGAGATCGATTCAATATTTGGATGTTTCCGCTTTATTCTAAATATTGAGATGTGGGTTACCCGTTGTTGCATATCTATTTTGAGCAGGTATCGTATGTGTGTAATTTCATGATAATGTGATGCGCCTCTTTCATACCATGTTTTAATCAAACTCTGATGAAATAAATTTTCTATGTGCCTAATTGATTTATCTAATTTATTTGGGGTATAGAAAGGGGGTGTTACATTAAGTGGTATCAGAGCCAGTGTTGAGTCAGTCGTGTCTGTCTTGTTGTTGTGTTGGTTGAACGGTTGTTTAACCTTGTTGTTATTTTTGGGAATCCTCAGAATATGGCAGGTCGTAATGACAATGCTATGGCAGCGGCGTTAGAGGCTATGGCCAGAGCTGTGCAGGGTGCACCTAACGTGAATGCGAATGATGAGTTCAGGAAGAACCAACCACCGGTGTTTAAAGGGAGATTTGATCCGGATGGTGCTCAGATATGGTTAAAGGAAATTGAGAGAATTTTTAGGGTGATGGATTGTGCTGAAGGGAATAAGGTGAGACTAGGGACTCACATGCTGAGAGAAGAGGCCGATGACTGGTGGGTCAGCATGAGGCGAGTTCTTGAGGTCGACGACGAGGAGATTACGTGGGATTTATTTCGTGCTGAGTTTCTAAGGAAGTATTATCCCGAAAGTGTTAAAGGGAAGAGAGAAATGGAATTTCTGGAGTTGAAACAAGGTAATATGTCGGTGGTGGACTACACCGCTAAGTTTACTGAGTTAGTGAAGTTTCACCCTCACTATGATGCGGTTACGGCGGAATTTTCCAAATGTATCAAGTATGAGAATGGCTTGCGTCCGGAGATAAAGCAAGCGGTGGGGTATCAAAGGATACGAAGATTTTCGGATTTGACTGAGTGTTGTAGAATTTATGAAGAAGATAGTAGAGCTCATTCTACTCATTATAAGGGTTTGAGCGAGAGGAAAGGGAAGCAGCAAGTACGAAGCGGACCTTATGTGACGCCTGCTGATAAGGGCAAACATAGGGGAAACTTTGATAGGAGACCCGGAGGAGGTTCCGGTGCGATCAAATGTTTTAAGTGTGGCGTGATGGGCCACAAGTCTTATGATTGTGGAAAGTTCAAGGCGAAGTGTTCCAACTGTGGACTCTTTGGTCATGATGCAGCAGAGTGTAGAAAGAATGCTGTGAAGTGTTTTAATTGTGGCGAGGTGGGTCACATTAGCCCGAATTGTACCAAACCGAAGCAAGCTCCGGCGGGCGGAAAAGTATTCGCATTAGCAGGTTCAGACGCCACTAATGCGGCAGATTGTTTGATTAAAGGTACATGCTTTATTAATGATATGCCTTTAGTTGCTATTATTGATACTGGAGCGACTCACTCGTTCATTTCTCTTGCGTGTGCTAAGCGGTTGGATTTGTGTATGGTTTCCTTGAGTAGTGGTATGGTTATTGGGACTCCCGCTTCGGGGTCGGTAACTACTTCTTTGGTGTGTGCAAGTTGTCCTTTGACCATGTATGGTAAGGACTTCGTTATGGATTTAGTGTGTTTGCCGTTGGAAGGTTTGGACGTAATCTTGGGTATGAATTGGTTGCAATTTAATAGAGTTCATTTGGATTGCTATCACAAGTTGGTAAGGTTTCCTTCTTTGGAAGATGGTGAAAACGAGAGTTTTCTTTCCACTAAAGAGTTGAAGAAACTTTTAGCGGACGGAGCTCAGTTGTTTGGTTTGTTTGCATCGTTGTCGGTGGAGAGCAAAGTTGAGCTCGACATGTTTCCTGTGGTTTGTGAATTTCCTGAAGTGTTTCCGGAAGATGTTGCGGATGTGCCGCCAAAGAGAGAGGTTGAATTTTCTATTGATCTAGTTCCAGGTACTAGACCGATTTCGATGGCCCCGTATCGGATGTCGGCATCGGAGTTGGTGGAATTGAAGAAGCAGTTGAATGATTTGTTGGATAAGAGATTTGTAAGACCAAGTGTTTCTCCTTGGGGTGCGCCGGTATTGTTGGTAAAGAAGAAGGATGGTAGTATGCGATTGTGTATTGATTATCGGCAGTTGAATAGGGTGACAATTAAGAACAAGTATCCGCTTCCAAGAATTGATGATCTGATGGATCAATTGGTTGGAGCCCGTGTTTTTAGTAAGATTGATTTAAGATCCGGTTATCACCAGATTCGGGTTAAGGAGGAAGATATTTCGAAGACGGCTTTTAGAACACGATATGGTCACTACGAGTATACGGTGATGCCATTCGGAGTTTCTAATGCGCCGGGTGTTTTCATGGAATATATGAACCGTATCTTTCACGAGCAGTTGGATCGTTTTGTGGTGGTGTTTATCGATGACATTTTGATTTATTCTAAGTCTCGAGAGGAACACGAAGAACATTTAAGGATTGTGTTGCGGATTTTGAAAGAGAAGAAGTTGTATGCAAAGTTGTCTAAGTGTGAGTTTTGGTTGTCGGAGGTGAGTTTTCTTGGACATATTATTTCCGGAAATGGTATTAGTGTGGATCCATCCAAGATCGATGCGGTAATGCAATGGGAGACTCCAAGATCGGTTACGGAAATTCGAAGCTTTTTGGGCTTGGCCGGTTACTACCGGAGGTTTATCGAAGGATTTTCGAAGTTAGCACTCCCGTTGACGCAGTTGACTTGTAAAGGAAAGGCCTTTATTTGGGATGTTAATTGTGAAGAGGGTTTCATGGAATTAAAGAGAAGGTTAACAACAGCGCCAGTTTTGATTTTGCCGAATCCTACGGAACCTTTTGTGGTTTATTGTGATGCTTCTTTGTCAGGATTGGGTGGTGTATTGATGCAAGATGGGAAGGTCGTGGCGTATGCTTCTAGGCAGTTGAGAGTGCATGAAAAGAATTACCCTACTCATGATTTGGAGTTAGCGGCCGTGGTGTTCGTTTTGAAAATTTGGAGGCACTATCTTTATGGTGCAAGATTTGAAGTTTTTAGCGATCACAAGAGTTTGAAGTATTTGTTTGATCAAAAGGAATTGAATATGAGGCAAAGGAGATGGCTAGAACTTTTGAAGGACTATGATTTTGGTTTAAATTATCATCCAGGTAAGGCGAATGTGGTAGCCGATGCCTTAAGTCGGAAGTCGTTGCACGTGTCTACTTTGATGGTTAGAGAGTGGGAACTCTTGGAGAACTTTAGAGATTTGAGTTTGGTTTGTGAGTTAACGCCGAGTAGTGTGAAGCTTGGTATGTTGCATGTCACGAATGATTTCCTTACTACAGTGTGCGAAAAGCAAAAGTTGGATTTGAAATTTGTGGATTTGATGACGAATGGAAATGAAGATTTCAACGTTGATGAATTAGGAGTTTTGAGGTTTCGAGGTCGTATTTGTATTCCCGATGACGCGGATTTGAAAAAGATGATATTGGAAGAGGGACATCGGAGTAACTTAAGTATTCATCCGGGAGCGAATAAGATGTATCAGGATTTGAAGAAGATCTTTTGGTGGTCTGGATTGAAAAGCGATGTTGCTCGTTTTGTGTACTCGTGTTTGACTTGTCAGAAGTCTAAGGTGGAGCATCAGAAGCCTAGTGGATTGATGCAACCGTTGGATATTCCGGAATGGAAATGGGATAGTATATCGATGGATTTTATTACGGGATTGCCGAATACGCAAAGAGGACATAATGCTATTTGGGTGATTGTTGATAGGCTTACTAAATCGGCTCATTTTATTCCGATTGATATTACTTATTCTTTGGAAAGGTTGGCCGAGATTTATGTTGGCACTATTGTGAAGCTTCATGGAGTTCCTAAGAGTATTGTGTCGGATAGAGATCCTAGATTTACTTCAAGATTTTGGGAGAGTTTGCAAGGTGCCTTGGGTTCTAAGTTGAGATTGAGTTCAGCATATCATCCGCAAACGGATGGTCAAACCGAGAGGACGATTCAATCGTTAGAAGATCTGTTGCGTGCTTGTGTGCTTGAACAAGGTGGTGCGTGGGACGGTTATTTAGCGTTGATTGAGTTCACCTATAATAACAGTTTCCATTCGAGTATCGGTATGGCGCCATTTGAGGCTTTATATGGTCGGAGATGTCGAACACCTCTGTGTTGGCATGAGACAGGTGAAAAGTCGGTAGTTGGTCCTGAAATGGTACAGCAAACGACGGAAAAGGTGAAATTTATTCGGGAAAAGATGAAAGCTTCTCAGAATAGACAGAAAAGTTATCATGATAAAAGGAGAAAGGATCTCGAGTTTCAAGAGGGCGACCATGTGTTTTTGAGAGTTACACCGGTTACGGGTGTGGGTCGTGCCTTGAAGTCGAGAAAGTTGACTTCTCGTTTTATTGGTCCGTATCAGATTGTCGCACGGATTGGTGCTGTGGCGTATCGTGTGGCGTTGCCTCCGAACCTTTCGAATTTGCATGATGTATTCCATGTCTCGCAACTTCGGAAGTATGATCCGGATCCGTCACATGTGATCCCAATGGATGAAGTGGAAGTAAGAGATAACCTTACAGTTGAAGTTTTACCGGTTAGTATTTTGGACCGTGAAGTTAAGGAACTAAGAGGCAAGGATATTGCGCTTGTGAAAGTGTCCTGGGGAGGTGCCGCGGAAGGCAACATGACTTGGGAATTGGAAAGCAAGATGCGAGAATCGCATCCAGAGTTGTTTGAATCAGGTGATATTTTCGAGGACGAAAATTTCTAAAGTGGGGGAGAGTTGTAACGCCCCGATTCTGAATTCCCATTAATTGTTGAGTCTTTTAATTTATTTATTTGATGTTTGTTTTAAATTGAGAAATTATATATTGCTATGTGGTGTTTTGCTTATTTTATCTATTTTTACCGATTCGGAGAGTTTTCGGGGAATTAGAGTAAAAAGGGCATTTTAGACATTTAGCACTTTAGTGTAAGAATTGATTGATAAGTGTTGGAAAGAATTTGAGAGGAAAGAAATAGAGATAGAGATAGAATAAGAGAGGAAAAAGGAAGAAGATAGTAACATAAGAAGAAAAGCAAGAGAAAGAAAAGAGGAGAGGAGAAAGAGAAGAGAAAGTGGAGAGGAAAACCTAGAATCATCAAGGAATCATCACCAAAGCTTGCAATCGATCGGTAAGGGTGTGAAACTCCATCATCTCTTTAATGTGTATGATTGTATGTGTATGTGTGTGGATTTTGTAGAGTTTCTACTCTTTTTCCACTTAGGTTAGAAGTTGGTTTTGTGAGTAGAATGAAGTTTTAATCGGTTAGAAATTGGATTAGACGATGTAGTTTATTCGGGTGATGGTTGGGTTGTGCTACTGTGACTGGTTTGGTTTTAATCGGTTGGTTGTGTGGAGTTTGGGCTTTGAGACAGCCATGGAAGTTCTGTCTTCGCAAGTTCGCCAGGCGAAAGGCAGCGAAGCTTCGCCAGGCGAAGCCCAGCGAGCTGTAGCGAAGCAAGTCAGAAGCTACTACCCTGTATTCGCTGGCAAGTTCGCCAGGCGAGGTGAGTTGGCGAAGGTTCGCCAGGCGAGTGGGTAGCGAGCCTCAGCGAGTAATTCCAGAATTACTCCCAGTGGACTTCGCTGGGGAGTTCGCCAGGCGAAGGCCAGCGAGCATTCGCTGCGTGGCTTCGCCAGGCGAAGGTTGGCGAACCTGGCAGTGTTATTTGTTTTGCTGTTTGTTCATGGCATGATGTTTGATTGATTCAATTATGATTAATGCCTATATGAATGATTGATGTGTGAACTGTTTCAACATGTTGTGCTGTGGGTGGCCGAAAGGCGTGAATCCTAGATTGTGGAGTAAATGATAAATCTTGAATATTTGATAATCTTGTGTATTTGCTCGAATTGAATAGAAATGCATTGATAGGTTGATATGTGTGTAAACCATGTGTGGAATGGTGTACAATGTGAATGCATGATGGATATATGCTATGTATATGATAAATGCAATGAATATGTTTGTGAGCATAGTATGCATTTTTGTATCGATTGATCCCTCGGAGGATTTGCAGGACCTCGTATGATACGATGGTTATATTTGATTCCTTGGAGAATCGGTTGCATTGTGTGATTCCTCGGAGAATCGGTCATAACATGTAATCCCGTGGAGGATTGGTTAGAGTATTTGATTCCGTGGAGAATCTGCTGAGTACTTGATCCCGTGGAGGATCTGCTGAATATTCGATTCCGTGGAGAATCTGATGAATATTTGATTCCGTGGAGAATCTGCTGAGTACTTGATCCCGTGGAGGATCTGCTGAATACTCGATTCCTTAGGGAATTTGTTGAACGAGTCGGTACCGCATTTGCATCTGCATAGGGTCGTGTGTCGGTCTCTATGAGTTGCATGAGTCATCTGTGTATGATGCATTGGTTGTGTGAATATAATTGTGTATGTTATATGTGATTGTTTGGAGGAAATATAGTGAATGTTCATGTGTATGTGTAGAGACATGATTATTTGTATATGCTTAATGTGGTGAGAACATAATTTGAGTATAACTTGTACCAATATGAGTATATGTATATATACAATTTTATGCATTAACTGTTATGATGTTGTTTCTCACCCTTCTGCTGTTTTCTAATGCTCTATGAGGCATTGCAGAGTAGGAAGCTGGAGGTTCTTTTTGTGAAGCGATGTCTTCACTCTTTTTGGTCAATGGCTCTGATATGTAACATCTGGGTAGTTAGGAAGTCTTTGACTCTTTTGGAGTTACATTTGTTTTGATTCTTTTGTGATACATATGTGTATGTATCTGTTGTGGATACGTTGTAAATCATGAATTAACTGATGGTTGCATATACTTTTATGCATGAGATCGATTCAATATTTGGATGTTTCCGCTTTATTCTAAATATTGAGATGTGGGTTACCCGTTGTTGCATATCTATTTTGAGCAGGTATCGTATGTGTGTAATTTCATGATAATGTGATGCGCCTCTTTCATACCATGTTTTAATCAAACTCTGATGAAATAAATTTTCTATGTGCCTAATTGATTTATCTAATTTATTTGGGGTATAGAAAGGGGGTGTTACAATTGTAGCCCGAAAAGCCGTCCATGAAGGAAAACACGGAGAATTGCGCAGTATTGTCGACCAGTACGTCAATATGAGGAAGCGGGAAGTCATCCTTAGGGCTCACCTTGTTTAGATCCCGATAGTCAACGCACATCCGTACCTTACTGTTGCGGTGGAAATAGGATAACAAACTATTAATGAGTTTGAATCGCAATTCAATTCACAACCGCTCTTTGATTTATCCGAAGGAAAAGGTCAAAAGAGGGAAAACCTATTTTGCATCGTAAACACAATGCGGGGAAAGATCTAGGGTTCGGGGGTTGGTTAAATTTAGGGAAGGTATTAGCATCCTAAACTTCTGTAGTACTCTACAGGAACCTTTTGTTCAAATGTTTACTATTTGCTTTATTTATTTGCTTAAGGTATATGTACAAAGGATTAAAAGTGAGAAAAGAGACCTAAGGGGTTAATTCTAAGTTTACTCGGCAAGACATCGCATCTTGTGCCTACGTATCCTTACGGGAGTGGAATCAGAGTAATCGTAGTTCCCCTCAAAAGGGAGGTTAGAGACTTCTTGACTGTGGTCAAGGTCTCAAGGGGAATAAACGCATCTTAAGGACACACTTACGTGGAGTGTAGAAACTCCAAATCTCTACGTTGAATTGTTAAGTTGTCATTAGGGTTAAATTAGGTTAGGGATTCCACGGCGGGAAACCCTAAAATGAGCGCGGCGGCTCTTTGACCTAATGCTAGGGGTAATTTTGTAATTTTGCCTGCGGCGGGGCATTTGTGAAAATTAGGGTTTGTAATTTGTAGTTTTGAGGATTTGAAATTGAATGTGTGAAGTTTTACGGTCTATTGGCGTGGTGGCCAAACAGTTAAACCTAACCTTCGGGTGTTGTACTGTGACAGAAATATTGCAATGCATCAGCAGAAATTTAAACCATACATCATGCAGAAATTTAAATGCGAAAAGTAAACGCGATTATTAGGTTCGCGAGATTACACTTGAGATACAGATACAAATATAAACGAAACTTGAATCGAGAAATAAAATAAATAACGGTAAACATGACAAGCTGCAAAACCAATGAACAATGTTAGTAGGCAAAGTCAACCGGCTATCAGATGAATTACGAGGCAATGAAGAAAATGAGATACAAACTTGAGATAGTTTTATTTAATATTTAATAATTTAACTTACAAAAGAATTTTTAAAAAAAGGTTTTATTTTTGTATTTTTTAAAAAAAGGAGTTTTTCATTATTTTATATTTACAAAAGTTTTAAGTTTATAAAAAGATTTCAATTTATTCTTAATATTTATTTTTAAAAAAAAAGTTTTTCTTTTATAATGCTAAAATGTTATATTATTTTTTATAAAGATTTTTTTATATTATAAAAATTAAAATGTTAAAATAGTTTTTTTTTAAAAACATAAACAAATTAAATGAAATAAAGAAAGAAAAAAAAAAAGGAGGAGGAGGGGTTGGGCCGGTCACCACATCCGGACCCAACCCGGTTAGTAACTTAATTGAAAAATGATTAGGGTTCTGGGAACCCTAATACTCCTTCGGTGCCGTTCACACATTCCTCTTCTCTCATCTCTTTCTCCTCTCTTCACCGTCTTTCTTGCTTCTCTTCACCATAATATCTCTCGTTTTCATTTTCCTGCAACAAAAATGAACATGCAAGATGTCTAATGAAGAGGCGGATGATTTACGTTTTGTTTTTGCGAGCGATTGACGGCCAATGATGAAGGAATTCTGAGGCTGGACGGTTGGATTGCCCGTCGTTCTTCGCGAACGATGAAGGTGATCTCTCTGGGTATTGTTGATCGTGTTTGGTGGTTCCTTGAGCGGTGATGACGATTGTTTTGTCTGAGCTCGCGCCGTTTAGGGTTTTCGCATGGGACTCTTTCGCCGCTTCTGGTACTCTCCGTCTAGGGTTTCAAAACGATCCCCTTTCATCAGGTTGTATCTCCCTTTTTATACACGCTTTATTTTTCTTTTTGGGCCTTGAACTTGTGTTATTCTGAGATTTGATTTTGTGGTGATATTATTTGATTTTGATTTTTCCAGATTGAGTTCCAATACGATGCTTTCTGATACGATTGGGATCTCAATTCATTTTTCTGGTATGACTTTGATTGATTCAAAATGAGTTCCAATGGGATACGATTTGGTTCCATCTGATACATTCCCCTTTTAGGATTTGATTGGTCTCTGATTTCCAGCTGATTCTTCTGACCCTATTCGATTTAATAACCTGAACTGATTTGTTTTGATCTGCTTTTGGGATTGACATCAAATCAAAATCTCTATTATTTTCTGATATGGTTTGCCTTCAGATTGGGTTGATTGGCATCTGATATTAATTCACGGGATTTCTTGATGGATTCATTTTGATTTGTTTCTATTTTTCCCAGATTGAGTTCCAATACAATTTGGACCTGACTCGAAACTTTCTATTTCCAGATTCAATTTGATTTGATCATCTTCTGATTAGACTCTAGCTGATGTGGATTGGATTGCTTTTGGGGAATTTGGATACTGATTTGATTCCTGATGCGATTTTGTTTTGATTCAATCCTGACCATTAGCACTTACCTTTCTTTTTCTTCTTTCAGGATGGACACTTTGCCTTGATCTTTGCCGCCGAGACGGGTACATGGTAGTGATGACGCTTAGTCTGAACCACTTGGAGCAGGATACTACATCCTGGCTTCTGATCATATTGCTGCTTCTGATTGAATTGGTGATGATGACCTGGGCTATGATGTTTGATTAACTGAGCCCCGTGTTTGATGATTTGTTTGTTTTATGAACTGAGCATGATTTGATAACTTGTTTTGGTGACTTATTTGTTGGGGCGATGATGCTCATGACTGAGCCCCATTCTGCGCTATGCTTCGTGCTGCAACTTGGTGTCCATTTCTTTGTGACTTGCCATCTGTATCGTGTGAAGCTGGCCCTCCTAACTGACAACCTTTTGGTATGTTTTATGCAGCTTGATGCGGTTTTGTGTGGATACTTCATTCTTCTTGCTAAACTTGCTTTCTTCGTATGCTGTTACCTTTCTTTTCTTTGGATCCTGTTGGGCATGATTTACAGGACGTTTTCTGTGGCTTCTTGCGCATAATTCTGCCTTCTGATGCATTGTTTAGTTTGCATATGGTATTCTGTTTGCAATGTGATGCAGCTTTGGCTTGTATTCAATTCTCTTGTCTTGTTTTGGTATGCTTTTGAGCCGAAGGCTTTGATGGTGTATGATGCTGTTTGGTTTCGTTTCTCTGCCCTGTTCAGGATTGCTGCAGTTTGATGCCTTATGGCAACTTATGAATCGTTTTGAATTTTGAATGCTGAACCTGATATTGATGTGTTTGTGGATTTTCAGGTGTGGAAGCTTCGGAACCAAAGTGACTCAGACCTGCCGGCATCCGGGTTTGAGTCAGAATTTGCCTATGTTGCCTCATTCTCGTATCAGTTTGGAAATCCAATCGCGGCAAAACGAATCAGTCCCGCTTCTTTTATTTTTTTCTATCTCTCGGATGTCCCGTATCGATAAGAACAGGTATTACTTGATCTGAAGCCCACGACGCGGATCGGTAACGGGGGTAGGACGCAGCTCCGGTTGTGCCACTCCCGGCACTCGATGATGACATTGTTCTGAGAGTGTCAAAAAAACTTCTAACATTTTTCTACACTGTTTGTTTCCTTTTTGATGTGCAGGTTAGTCGAGGATTCGTGGAGAAGTTCAAAGACAACATGAAGACATTTAGATGTTCTTAGGATAGATACTTTAATGTAATCCCTTAGGATTTAGAACTTTGATGTATTTCCTTGTAACAGCACTTATAAAACATGAAGCAATCTCCACTTCTTGTATGATGACATTTTTCATGAAATAAAATTCCCAAAATTTTGACTTTATTTATATTTTATTCTTAGTTAAAAAATATAAACATTTGTGAATAAATCCAAAAGTATTTAAATTCCTTAACATAGGCATAAAACATAAATACTCCCAAGTGGTATTCTTATTGGTGCACTCGTCTCATTTGTAATCCTAACCTCATCATCCGATTAAAATGTCAACCAACCATTTCATAACCAAACACATATGGGCACCGTAATCACAATAGTTTCAGCATCACCAGTAACATTACTCGTAATTAAATTCCACCGACCAAATGCCAAAATCTTAATATGAACAGACTTGGCGATAGATAAATGCCTCAAAACAACAACGTATCAAATGCCCCAGAATTTTAATAACAGCCCGTCTTCAAGGCATTGGTAGAATTTGTGTAAGATGACCAAAATACCCCTGGGACCAAATCTGCAAAACAAACACCTTCATAACTTGTTAGTGGTTAGCAAATGTACATATGAGATGATATGCGAAATGACTGACTAAATATGAGGGTAAAATTTGGGGTATTACAGTTGCCCCTATTTAAATAGCTGCACCGGACGATTTGAGTGACAGAGACTCGAGGAATCATGGTGGAGAGATTTAAATATAGATAACCGAAAATTTTGCCCTTATATGCGACGGTATGCAATGCTATGGACAAAGCGAGGACCGCTTAATGCAGATGATATGAATATGATATGATGCGTATGCTGGAATGATGAATGCGAAAATGCTGACGAATACGACGACACAGGGACAGACGCTACGAGAAGGACACACCGGGGAAAACGACGTGCTGGGACACAGTACAACACTAGGGAATTCTAAAAATGATGGTCAACTGGTACGGCTACGTCCAATTGTCTTTTTTAGAAAAGGAACGAGATTCTCAAATGGAGCTGGTACCTATGAGACGACCTCCACTGGGGAATCTAAAAATAAAACTGGATCACGTACGATTGCAAGATCGATTACAGAATGCTGGAGCATTGAGCAAAGAATAACATCCAAGCTTCTGTAAACTATCTCTCGTGACAGGATCAAACGGACTTTTCGGAACTCCGTAACAAAATAAATGGACTCTGATGGGAAATGCCTTGATAAGCTTCTCGCGGGAGAATTGTTACTCATCGTTGGGAGGGACTTATATGCCAAAATGGACAAGCACTCAAATAAAGAGGCTGCTGCTTATCTGATAAATAAATCTTCTCGCATTTAAGGTCGGCGCCTGGAATACGATTCTGATTTTTCTCTTACTGAAGGATAAATAAACTTCTTCATGCTTCAAGATCGTGCTCTCTTGACCATGAAAAGGGTAAACTGAAGTTCATCATACTTCAGAATCGTGCTCTACTGAATATGACTCGGCTTTTTCGTGTAAATGAAACTTTTCATACTTCAGAATCGTGCTCTCCTGAATATGAAAAGGGTGAACTGAACTTCCTCATACTTCAGAATCGTGCTCTCCTGAATATGATTTGGTTGTAAATGAATTTTTCATACTTCAGAATCGTGCTCTCCTGAATATGAACATGGCTAATTGAATTTCCTCATAACTCAGAATCGTGCTCTCCTGAATATGATTCGGTTGTTTCTTGTAAATGAAATTCTTCATACTTCAGAATCGTGCTCTCCTGAATATGAAAGTGGATAATCGAACTTCCTCATAACTCAGAATCGTGCTCTCCTGAATATGATTAGGCTCTTGAAATTTCTTCATTCTTCAGAATCGTGCCCTCCTGAAAAACGGTCAATTGAACTTCCTCATAACTCAGAATCGTGCTCTCCTGAATATGATTCCGCTCCTTCTTTTACTAAAGGATAAATGAACTTCTTCATAACCTCAGAATCGTGCTCTCCTGAATATGATTCCGCTCAAACCTCCCCGTACTTCAAGATCGTGCTCTCCTGAATACGATTTGGTTCATACCTCCTATACTTCAAGATGACAGGTAAATGGAAGCCCAACTGCTCCATGGAGATGGCCATTTGCTGCAAGTCATAACGAAGATAGGATCGGTTTCTTAGGTGAGAAATGTTGTATGTTGATGCTGTAAGATGTAAAGTGTAAAGTGTTGTTGTAACATGTAGGATTGTACAGATTTTCCAGGCGTGAACTGGCGTGTATCTGTAAAGGATTGTAGTTGATTTTCTTGAAAGATAGTGCAAAATAAATGCACGTCCGGGTACAGTAATAACCTTCTCGGGCGAGAACAGTCGCGTATCTGTCATGGTATGGTGAAAACCTTTAGATGGTGCAAAATAAATGCACGTCCGGTTGGGATTGACGACCGACAAGACTGAGATTCAATCTAGGATCGATCTAGAAAGAAAACTGGTAATCAAGACTCCATCGAGGGAATGAACTCGAAGGGTAGACATCTTATCCTGGCGAGGAAAGATAGCTGAAGTAACCGTCATCCACGAGGATCGAGCTCCGTGGGGAAACTGGAAACAAGTAAGTATTTTATGCTTAGGGCTGACAATCTATTTGGAGAGAATGGACGAACCCAGTTACTCGGCGGTAACAACCAAATGATGGTGAAACACAATGAACCTGTGAATGCTAAGGCACATGTTAATGCATATGTTAATGTGAATGTATGTTGATGTCTATGTATGTTAATGTTTATGTATGCAAGATGTTATGAAATGAGTATGTAATGAGTATGTAATGAATATGTAATGCAATAGGCATGTGATGCTTATGCCCTTGCGTATGCTGACGAAACAGACTAGAGACGAGACGAGAGATGAAATAAACATCTCGACGGAAAGACCCTGCGTTCCCGGCAATCAATACGTCCATCATGGGTAAGAAAGATCAATGGTAGAACCAAATCTGGTTTTAAAGTTCTGAATTCTCTGGGGAGAAGGTAATCTGCTTGGGTGCACAGTACCACGCCTTCACATGGGGAGAAGAAAACCTGAGGGACACTTTCAAGTTACCCGAAAAAGTTGTCAGCTTATAGTCTCGCTGGGGACTGTGTTAGAGCAATGGTTTGAAAGTGTTTCTGCAATACTGATATTTCCGGGGAGTGAAGAGATCCTTCCGAAATTTCCACTAGTCAAAGTAATTTATTACATTTCAAATTTGTTGTTTTTGAAAAACAATTTTGAAAAATCTACAATGCACCTTTCATTTTCAAATTTTAAGAATAAACGCATTTTGCATAACAATAGAAAACAAAGAGCAATGCACCAAGGAATGTAAGTAACGAGATGGTTTCTTTTATTTAAAGGGCGGTAGCTCGCTGAAGGCATAGCTCCACAGATGATTATGTTTTGAAATTGGCAACATGGGAAAAAGTTACATCGAATCCAATGACACCTACTGACACTAATAACTAAGACTAATCCAGAATCCTGCTTTGGGCAAGGATGAAAGAACTGAAACATGGCTCTCATGCGGAAAGTGTGTTCGAGATGATCAGTGTCCTCTGATGCAATGAAATGCCTTTGTCCCTAACTTTTTCCTGGACCGCCCTCTCGGGTTTTCAATCCACCGGGACGCTCTTTTTTGCCTAAGCCGCCCTTCCGGGTTTTCGACTTAGCGAGCTTTTTATTATTATTTCTTTTTTTCAACCCTTACTTTTGCCTAAGTCGCCTTTTACAGGTTTTCGACTTAGCGGGTTTTTAGGCATAATATTTTCGGACTGCATCAGAATTCACGGGGTGTGCAAGCTCTTCACCATCCATTGTCGTAAGTATCAGGGACCCTCCGGAGAAAACGGTCTTTACAACAAATGGGCCTTCATAATTGGGCATCCACTTTCCACGCATATCTTTGTGTACTGGCAAGATCTTTTTGAGTACGAGCTCTCCTTGACGGAACTCGCGGATACGAATCTTCTTATCAAACGCTCTTTTCATCCATTTCTGATATAATTGCCTATGGCACATGGCTGTCAAACGCTTCTCGTCAATGAGATTCAACTGATCCAGTCTGTCTTGAACCCACTCAGCTTCCTCAAGTTCAGCCTCCATTAACACTCTTAACGAAGGTATCTCTACTTCGATGGGGAGCACGGCGTCCATTCCATATACCAGTGAGAAAGGTGTTGCCCCTGTCGAAGTTCTCACCGAGGTTCTGTATCCATGCAAAGCAAACGGTAACATCTCATGCCAATCTTTGTAAGTCACAACCATCTTTTGCAGGATCTTCTTGATATTCTTATTCGCAGCTTCAACGGCCCCGTTCATCTTAGGACGGTACGGAGAAGAATTGTGGTGAGTGATCTTGAAACTATCACACAGCTCTTTCATAGTCTTGTTGTTCAGATTGGTGCCATTGTCAGTTATTATCCGGCTTGGGACTCCATAACGGCAGATGATCTCTTTCCTGATGAAACGGGCAACCACTTGCTTGGTCACGTTGGTGTAGGAGGCAGCCTCTACCCACTTGGTGAAATAATCAATAGCAACAAGGATAAAACGATGACCATTAGAAGCTTTCGGCTCGATTGCCCCAATCATGTCAATGCCCCACATAGAGAACGGCCATGGTGAAGACAAAACATTCAACGGTGACGGAGGTACATGCATTTTATCAGCATAAATTTGGCACTTATGGCATTTTCTAGCGTATTGGATGCAGTCGGCTTCCATGGTTAACCAATAATACCCAGCCCTTAACATCTTCTTGGACATAGCATAACCATTGGCATGAGTTCCGAAGGTCCCCTCATGAATTTCCTGTAGTAACATGTCCGCTTCCCGTTTATCAACACATCTGAGCAGGACCATGTCGTAATTTCTCTTGTATAACACACCATTACTGATAAAGAATTTGGACGCCAGTCTTCTTAGTGTTTTCTTGTCCAGACCAGTGGCACCATCGGGATACTCCTGCTTGACGAGATAGTTCTTGATATCATGAAACCAAGGCTTTTCATCCACCTCAACTTCTTCGACCATCTGACAATAAGCGGGCTCAACTTTGCGCTCAATATGGATAAGAGGTGCTTCATTAACGAATTTAACTTTCCACATGGATGCTAACATGGCTAAAGCATCAGCAACGTGATTCTCGGATCTAGGAACATGCTCGAACTCTATCTCGTCGAAAAACTTGATCAGCTCAATAATGTAATCCTTATAAGGGATTAACTTCTCATTCTTCGTTTCCCATTTTCCTTGTACCTGGTAAATAACCAAGGCTGAGTCACCACTTACTTTAAGAAGTTTGATTCGGAGGTGAATTGCTGCTTCGAGGCCAAGGATACATGCTTCATATTCCGCGACGTTGTTAGTACACTCAAAGTCCAACCTTGCTGTAAATGGTGTGAATCCACCCTTCGGGTTCATCAACACGGCGCCTATACCATGCCCATTGAAATTCGAGGAACCATCAAACATCATCCTCCACCAAAGACCTGGTTCTGGACCTTCGCTCGGATCCGGCTCTTCACAATCTCTTTTAATCAACAAAATATCCTCATCAGGAAAATCGAGCTTAAGAGGTTCATAATCTTCAACTGGCTGGTCTGCAAGATAATCAGATAAAATACTACCCTTAATCGCCTTCTGGGGTACATACTGGATGTCATATTCGGATAACAACATGTGCCAACGGGCTAGCCTACCGGTTTGAGCAGGTTTTTCAAAAATATACTTGATCGGATCCATTTTAGAAATTAACAATGTGGTATGACAGACCATATATTGCCGAAGGCGCTTAGCGGCCCATGCCAATGCACAACAAGTTTTCTCCAATGGTGAGTATCTGTTTTCACAATCGGTGAACTTCTTGCTCAAGTAATAAATCGCATGTTCCTTTTTCCCAGTCTCGTCATGTTGTCCAAGCACACAACCCATAGACTTCTCAAGAACAGTAAGGTACATGAACAACGGTCTTCCAGGTACGGGCGGGATCAGAATAGGGGGATCCTGCAAATAACCCTTAATCTTCTCAAACGCTTTCTGACAATCGGGGTTCCACTCAACTGTCTGCCCCTTGCAAAGTAACTTGAATATCGGCTCACAAGTAGCGGTCATATTGGAGATAAACCTGGAAATATAATTCAAACGTCCCAGAAAACCTCTAACTTGCGTCTCGGTTCGCGGAGCCGGCATATCTTGAATGGCTCGGACTTTGTCAGGATCCACCTCAATCCCTCGCTGGCTAACAATGAAACCAAGCAATTTTCCAGATCTGACACCGAAAGTACATTTAGCAGGATTCAATTTCAGCTGATATTTCCTGAGTCGTTCAAACAGCTTCACCAAATGGTCTAAATGCTCCTCTTCACTCTGAGATTTGGCTATCATATCGTCCACATACACCTCAATCTCTTTGTGCATCATATCATGAAAAAGAGTGGTCATAGCGCGTTGGTAAGTTGCCCCTGCGTTCTTTAAACCGAAGGGCATGACTTTGTAGCAGAAGGTTCCCCAAGGAGTAATAAAAGTAGTCTTCTCTCGATCATCGGGATCCATCTTGATCTGATTATTGCCAGAGAAACCATCCATAAATGAGAACAACGCAAAACTGGCTGTATTGTCTACCAGTGTGTCAATATGTGGCAGGGGGAAGTCGTCTTTCGGACTTGCTTTGTTCAGATCCCTGTAGTCTACACACATCCTAACTTTACCGTCCTTCTTAGGTACTGGCACAATGTTGGCAACCCAATCTGAATATTTTGCGACTGCCAAGAAACCTGCATCCAACTGCTTTTTAACCTCATCTCGAATCTTCAAAGCCATGTCGGGTCTCGTCCTTCGAAGTTTTTGCTTGATAGGCGGACAATCCGGCTTAAGTGGCAACTTGTGAACAACAATGTCCGTGTCTAGGCCCGGCATATCTTGATACGACCACGCAAACACATCAATATACTCTTTTAACAACTCAATCAACCTCGGCCTAATCTCTGTCCCAAGCATTGCACCAATCTTGACCTCTTTCTTGTTCTCATCTGTACCAAGATTAATTAAGTCCACCTGCTCTTTATGCGGTTGAAGCTCTGTGTACTCGTACTCAAACAATCTTGTCAGTTCAGCGGGTACTTCAAAATCTTCTTCACCCTCGTCCTCAGCTTGATTGATGGGTGCATCCCAGTCAGGAGTGTCAGTAAAGTCATCGGATCCAACAAGGTTTACGATGTCTCTGCATGATGGAAGGCTTACTTAATTAAAATGCTCGAAGATATGTAAGAATGAAATGCTGTTTTTTTGTTTTTTCGGAAAAAGGGTTGCCAATTTCATTTTTAAAAGTGAAAACGAAAAACGCAAATGAACCAAAGTGGAATTGAACAAAATGCTTTTATTAATATCTTTTTAGGAATGAAAGGTGGCCCGATAAAAGCGACCCTATAGCCTTGGGCAGAGCTACGGATTTTTATTTGAAAATGTAAATGCAAACTCTTTTTTTTTTTTTTTTAAAAACAATTACTTTGACAAGGGAAAGATAACAGGGATCTCTACGGCCTCCCAGTTGTTCAAAACTGCATCACCCTTAGACACCAGGTTGCTCAGCTCTTCATTTTCCTCACAGTCGCTGATGGCGTTGACTTGGAAACCTCCGCTGACAAATACCTCTTGGATAACCTTCGGACGCCCTTCGACGGTTATGGCAGCTCCATTCTGAGTTGGTTTGTAACCCAACCCAGAGCGATCAGTCTTGGTCTTGACATCAATTACCTCTCCCCAACCTTCAGGAATGCCCCTGTCAATTGTTGATTTGGTACTCTTCAGAGATGCAAAAGATGGATTACCCTGACCCACTGTCTCTTCGACTTCTAGCAGAACGGCATTGGCGATCTCAAGTGCTTGAAAGGAGATTTCTAAAGCATTCTCATCGGCCTCGATGTAACGGAAAGAAGACAGGTTACTGACCATCAGATCCTCCTCACCGTGTATAATAACCAACTTTCCATCGATCACGAATTTCATCTTCTGATGTAACGTTGAGGTTACTGCCCCAGCGGCATGAATCCACGGCCTTCCGAGTAAACAACTGTAGTTGGGATTAATGTCCATGACTTGAAACGTGATTTTAAAAACTTGCGGACCGATCAGGATAGGAAGCTCAACCTCCCCCATTACCGATCGACGAGAGCCATCGAAAGCCTTGACAACCAAAGGAGTAGGTTTCAACACAGTCTCTTTACAAGCCAACTTATCAAGAACTCTCTTGGGTAGAACATTCAGAGAAGACCCGGTGTCTACTAGCACTCTCGCTAAATTGTCCTCCTGACATTTCACCGATATATGTAAAGCACGATTATGGTTCGGACCCTCCTTCGGTAACTCTTCATTGCTGAAACTGAGAGTGTTACAGGCGGTCAAATTGGCAATCACACTGTCAAACCGACTGGTGCTGATATCTTGATCCACATGTGCTTGAGTCAAAACTTTCTGCAAGGCCATCCTATGAGCGGGTGAACTCATCAACAGTGATAAAATCGAGATCTTGGAAGGAGTCTGATGAAGTTGGTCGATAACTTTATAGTCACTTTTCTTGATGATCCTCAAAAACTCAGCATCTTCATCATTCGTGACGGCTCCCTTACCTTTGTCTTTGGCAGGCACCGGGGTACTAGTTATTTCCTTAGGTGGGACCTCATTGGAATGGGGAGTATACACACGGCCACTGCGAGTCATCCTGCTTGCCTCTGCGATATTGGTCACGGTGCCCTTAGCCTCTTCATTTGGAATAACCTTCCCAGACTCCTTGTCAATCATCGTCACGTCATATTTCCAAGGCACAGCTTTAGGATCACTGAAAGGAAACGGACTTGGTCTTCGAATAACTATAGGCTTAGGCTGATTCACCTCAGGGATATACGACTTCGGTATATCGAACACGAGATTGGCAGAACCTGCCCCTGATAGATTAAACACTGGTACCTTACCCTTTGATTCAGGCTGATGGAAGACAGGCTCAACCACAGCGACCTCATCTTTCTTGTATTGGCTTGTCACTTGTAAAACACCCTCATTAATTAACCTCTGAACATCATTCTGAACCAACACGCAACCCTTAATACTGGCTTCACAACTTACGCATGCAACGTGGGAAGCATCCACCAAACCAGCTTCAAACAGTTTCGAATGGAACATCTCGAGAGGAGTCTTAATCTGTTCAACTTCAAGGGCATAACCTTCCCCCGAATCAACACTAATGGCATTGACACTCTCATGGTTAGGAAAAGGGTTCTTCTTAACATTTGGTTGAGGATCCTCAAATGACAAAATCTTCTTTTCCAATAAATCCCTGACAATATTTTTGAGAGCATAACAATTCTCCAGATCATGACCAGGCGCACCCTCATGAAATAAACAATGAGCGGCGGCGTTGTAATTGGCGGGTAGAGGATTAGGAGGCGGACCCAAAGCCCGAGTGGTGATTAGACCCTACTTGACCAAAGAGGGATACAACTCGGTAAAAGTCATCGGAATCGGCGGACAAGGCTTATACGTTCTTCTGTTCGGAACATTCTGGCGAGGAGCCGGACTCTTTGGCTATTGAGGAGCAGGAGCGTTGGGCGCCTGTAGATAGTTGACAGGAGGCGGATAAACAGGAGGTTGTTGCATAGGTTGATACATGGGAACCTGTTGATTGAAAGAAGGTGTAATAGCTGCCACATAGGGTTGTTGAGCATATTGGACCGGGTACCCTTGAGGTTGAGCATAACCTTGCGGATGTCGATAAAAGCGTTCTCTGGGTCTACCAGAGGATATAGCATTAGTCTCACCCTCTTTCTTCTTCTGGGAGCTATACGGAGGTTTCTTCGGCTGATCCTTAGAAGCACCATGATTACTTGTCATTTTACCACTTTTCATACCCAATTCAATCTTGACACCCACAGCAACGATGTCGGAGAAATTCGAAGTCACACTACCCACCATTCTCTCGTAAAATTCTGGACGGACCGTGTCGACAAACCAATCAGCTAACTCTTTCTCGGTCAAAGGAGGTTCTACCTGCGAAGCAGTCTCTCTCCACCTTTGAGCATACTCTTTGAATGACTCAGAATTCTTTTGTGACATACTCAACAACTGTCTTCTGTCAGGAGCCAGATCCATATTGTACTTGTAGTGTTTGATGAAAGCGTCAGATAAATCTTGAAAGCTCTTAATGCGAGACTGGTCTAAAGTTAAATACCACTTGGAGGAAGCACCCTTCAGACTATCTTGGAAGCAATGAATCATCAGTTTATCATTCTCAACATGGGCAGCCATTTTGCGATAATACATGATCAGATGACTCTTAGGACAGGTGGCACCTTCATAACGATCGAAATTCGGAGTTTTGAACTTCGGGGGAATAACCAAACCTGAGACCAAACAGACATCCCTTGCGGCAGTCCCAAAAATTTGATCACCCTCTACCTTTTTCAATCTCTGGACGATGGTGTTTACTTCCTCACGAAGCTTATCATGTTTCTCATAACCCTCAACATTCTCCTCAAGATTATCAAAAACTGTTTCATTGAAGCACGGTTGCGCACGAGTGTGTACAACGGGTGGTGCAAAGATAGGAGCCCCCCTAGAAACTTCAGAAAATAAAGGCACGGCTTGCTGAACAGGCTGATTAATTGGAACAGTGGCTTGAGGAGGTACAAAACCTGGAGCAAGACCATAAGGTGGGTCCCTTGCTACGGTCACACTTGGTGGAGGGTCTACAGTAACGCCGGTAATCTCAGAAACAACAGTGGGCTGGGTATCCATCTTAGCATTCATGACATGTAACAATTCCATCATACGCCCCATACCCCCTCGAAGGTCTTCAAGTTCATTGCTAAGGCGATCAATCTCTTTTGCCTGATCCTCCATTCTCTTCCGAGTTTGAGCTCTGGTGTTGTACTGGTGCCGAGAACTCAGGGTGACAAAACTGGAAGGCGAGAGAACCGAACATGAGAAAACGGAAGACACATGCAATGCAATAAACGATGCTGTGATGAAGATTTCATGGAATTCAAACATTTACGAATGTCGTGGGGTACCAAGGAAATCCTTTTCTTGTTTTTTTTCTTATTTTTTTTATTCATGGTATCCCGCGATATCCATAAATGGTATTTGAACTCCATGAAATACAATGCAATGAGATGCTTTATGGATGCAATGCATGAAAACACATAAAGTCCTAGGTTAAAGGAACGTGAGCGGAGTCAAGGTCTACCCATCCCAAAAGGAGTGTACTATAGGTTAGTTGTACCTGCCGAACAAGGTTCTACAAAGTGCCCAAAGTCATCAGCCCATCTTTTGGATATTATCAACCTTCCGACTGACTCAGGGATTAATAATATTCTCAAGAGAACCTCTTTTGAGTGTAGTATCGCGTAGCAGCTATTGTAAGATTACTCCCACATAGCTCCCGCACTACGTCCTAAATAAGGCCGAGGTGGTGTCAAGGTACTACGGTCCTCAATATCACAGACTCCAATCGACCATGGAAAAAGTTTTCACGATTACTCGTTCAACCGAACCATTTTCGAAAGGGTCTCAACTGAGCGGAGATTCTCGAATCAACTTGGTCGGGATTCACTCCCTATAAGCCTCATCGAATATATCCCCATCCTATAATAATGTCACTAGTCCGGGCGTAGGACTTATCTCACAGCACAAGGAACAATCCCACCATGAAAGCATAAATATATACATGCAAATGAATAATAACAGATAAATATGAACAAGTTAGGGATAACCCTCAAAAGTTTTAGAAGTCTCCCCAGTGAAGTCGCCATTTTCTGTTGCGGTGGAAATAGGATAACAAACTATTAATGAGTTTGAATCGCAATTCAATTCACAACCGCTCTTTGATTTATCCGAAGGAAAAGGTCAAAAGAGGGAAAACCTATTTTGCATCGTAAACACAATGCGGGGAAAGATCTAGGGTTCGGGGGTTGGTTAAATTTAGGGAAGGTATTAGCATCCTAAACTTCTGTAGTACTCTACAGGAACCTTTTGTTCAAATGTTTACTATTTGCTTTATTTATTTGCTTAAGGTATATGTACAAAGGATTAAAAGTGAGAAAAGAGACCTAAGGGGTTAATTCTAAGTTTACTCGGCAAGACATCGCATCTTGTGCCTACGTATCCTTACGGGAGTGGAATCAGAGTAATCGTAGTTCCCCTCAAAAGGGAGGTTAGAGACTTCTTGACTGTGGTCAAGGTCTCAAGGGGAATAAACGCATCTTAAGGACACGCTTACGTGGAGTGTAGAAACTCCAAATCTCTACGTTGAATTGTTAAGTTGTCATTAGGGTTAAATTAGGTTAGGGATTCCACGGCGGGAAACCCTAAAATGAGCGCGGCGGCTCTTTGACCTAATGCTAGGGGTAATTTTGTAATTTTGCCTGCGACGAGGCATTTGTGAAAATTAGGGTTTGTAATTTGTAGTTTTGAGGATTTGAAATTGAATGTGTGAAGTTTTACGGTCTATTGGCGTGGTGGCCAAACAGTTAAACCTAACCTTCGGGTGTTGTACTGTGACAGAAATATTGCAATGCATCAGCAGAAATTTAAACCATACATCATGCAGAAATTTAAATGCGAAAAGTAAACGCGATTATTAGGTTCGCGAGATTACACTTGAGATACAGATACAAATATAAACGAAACTTGAATCGAGAAATAAAATAAATAACGGTAAACATGACAAGCTGCAAAACCAATGAACAATGTTAGTAGGCAAAGTCAACCGGCTATCAGATGAATTACGAGGCAATGAAGAAAATGAGATACAAACTTGAGATAGTTTTATTTAATATTTAATAATTTAACTTACAAAAGAATTTTTAAAAAAAGGTTTTATTTTTGTATTTTTTAAAAAAAGGAGTTTTTCATTATTTTATATTTACAAAAGTTTTAAGTTTATAAAAAGATTTCAATTTATTCTTAATATTTATTTTTAAAAAAAAAGTTTTTCTTTTATAATGCTAAAATGTTATATTATTTTTTATAAAGATTTTTTTATATTATAAAAATTAAAATGTTAAAATAGTTTTTTTTTAAAAACATAAACAAATTAAATGAAATAAAGAAAGAAAAAAAAAATAAAAAGGAGGAGGGGTTGGGCCGGTCACCTCATCCGGACCCAACCCGGTTAGTAACTTAATTGAAAAATGGTTAGGGTTCTGGGAACCCTAATACTCCTTCGGCGCCGTTCACACATTCCTCTTCTCTCATCTCTTTCTCCTCTCTTCACCGTCTTTCTTGCTTCTCTTCACCATAATATCTCTCGTTTTCATTTTCCTGCAACAAAAATGAACATGCAAGATGTCTAATGAAGAGGCGGATGATTTACGTTTTGTTTTTGCGAGCGATTGACGGCCAATGATGAAGGAATTCTGAGGCTGGACGGTTGGATTGCCCGTCGTTCTTCGCGAACGATGAAGGTGATCTCTCTGGGTATTGTTGATCGTGTTTGGTGGTTCCTTGAGCGGTGATGACGATTGTTTTGTCTGAGCTCGCGCCGTTTAGGGTTTTCGCATGGGACTCTTTCGCCGCTTCTGGTACTCTCCGTCTAGGGTTTCAAAACGATCCCCTTTCATCAGGTTGTATCTCCCTTTTTATACACGCTTTATTTTTCTTTTTGGGCCTTGAACTTGTGTTATTCTGAGATTTGATTTTGTGGTGATATTATTTGATTTTGATTTTTCCAGATTGAGTTCCAATACGATGCTTTCTGATACGATTGGGATCTCAATTCATTTTTCTGGTATGACTTTGATTGATTCAAAATGAGTTCCAATGGGATACGATTTGGTTCCATCTGATACATTCCCCTTTTAGGATTTGATTGGTCTCTGATTTCCAGCTGATTCTTCTGACCCTATTCGATTTAATAACCTGAACTGATTTGTTTTGATCTGCTTTTGGGATTGACATCAAATCAAAATCTCTATTATTTTCTGATATGGTTTGCCTTCAGATTGGGTTGATTGGCATCTGATATTAATTCACGGGATTTCTTGATGGATTCATTTTGATTTGTTTCTATTTTTCCCAGATTGAGTTCCAATACAATTTGGACCTGACTCGAAACTTTCTATTTCCAGATTCAATTTGATTTGATCATCTTCTGATTAGACTCTTGCTGATGTGGATTGGATTGCTTTTGGGGAATTTGGATACTGATTTGATTCCTGATGCGATTTTGTTTTGATTCAATCCTGACCATTAGCACTTACCTTTCTTTTTCTTCTTTCAGGATGGACACTTTGCCTTGATCTTTGCCGCCGAGACGGGTACATGGTAGTGATGACGCTTAGTTTGAACCACTTGGAGCAGGATACTACATCCTGGATTCTGATCATATTGCTGCTTCTGATTGAATTGGTGATGATGACCTGGGCTATGATGTTTGATTAACTGAGCCCCGTGTTTGATGATTTGTTTGTTTTATGAACTGAGCATGATTTGATAACTTGTTTTGGTGACTTATTTGTTGGGGCGATGATGCTCATGACTGAGCCCCATTCTGCGCTATGCTTCGTGCTGCAACTTGGTGTCCATTTCTTTGTGACTTGCCATCTGTATCGTGTGAAGCTGGCCCTCCTAACTGACAACCTTTTGGTATGTTTTATGCAGCTTGATGCGGTTTTGTGTGGATACTTCATTCTTCTTGCTAAACTTGCTTTCTTCGTATGCTGTTACCTTTCTTTTCTTTGGATCCTGTTGGGCATGATTTACAGGACGTTTTCTGTGGCTTCTTGCGCATAATTTTGCCTTCTGATGCATTGTTTAGTTTGCATATGGTATTCTGTTTGCAATGTGATGCAGCTTTGGCTTGTATTCAATTCTCTTGTCTTGTTTTGGTATGCTTTTGAGCCGAAGGCTTTGATGGTGTATGATGCTGTTTGGTTTCGTTTCTCTGCCCTGTTCAGGATTGCTGCAGTTTGATGCCTTATGGCAACTTATGAATCATTTTGAATTTTGAATGCTGAACCTGATATTGATGTGTTTGTGGATTTCCAGGTGTGGAAGCTTCGGAACCAAAGTGACTCAGACCTGCCGGCATCCGGGTTTGAGTCAGAATTTGCCTATGTTGCCTCATTCTCGTATCAGTTTGGAAATCCAATCGCGGCAAAACGAATCAGTCCCGCTTCTTTTATTTTTTTCTATCTCTCGGATGTCCCGTATCGATAAGAACAGGTATTACCTGATCTGACGCCCACGGCACGGATCGGTAACGGGGGTAGGACGCAGCTTCGGTTATGCCACTCCCGGCACTCGATGATGACATTGTTCTGAGAGTGTCAAAAAAACTTCTAACATTTTTCTACACTGTTTGTTTCCTTTTTGATGTGCAGGTTAGTCGAGGATTCGTGGAGAAGTTCAAAGACAACATGAAGACATTTAGATGTTCTTAGGATAGATACTTTAATGTAATCCCTTAGGATTTAGAACTTTGATGTATTTCCTTGTAACAGCACTTATAAAACATGAAGCAATCTCCACTTCTTGTATGATGACATTTTTCATGAAATAAAATTCCCAAAATTTTTGACTTTATTTATATTTTATTCTTAGTTAAAAAATATAAACATTTGTGAATAAATCCACAAGTATTTAAATTCCTTAACATAGGCATAAAACATAAATACTCCCAAGTGGTATTCTTATTGGTGCACTCGTCTCATTTGTAATCCTAACCTCATCATCCGATTAAAATGTTAACCAACCATTTCATAACCAAACACATATGGGCACCGTAATCACAATAGTTTCAGCATCACCAGTAACATTACTCGTAATTAAATTCCACCGACCAAATGCCAAAATCTTAATATGAACAGACTTGGCGATAGATAAATGCCTCAAAACAACAACGTATCAAATGCCCCAGAATTTTAATAACAGCCCGTCTTCAAGGCATTGGTAGAATTTGTGTAAGATGACCAAAATACCCCTGGGACCAAATCTGCAAAACAAACACCTTCATAACTTGTTAGTGGTTAGAAAATATACATATGAGATGATATGCAAAATGACTGAATAAATATGAGGGTAAAATTTGGGGTATTACACTTACCATCTTTCTTCGGTACAGGTACTATATTGGCGACCCAAGGAGGGTAAGTTGTAATAGCTAGAAAACTAGTGTCCCACTGTTTCTGTACTTCCTCTTTAATCTTTACGGCCATATCTGGTTTTGTTCTTCTGAGCTTTTGCTTGACCGGCGGACAGTCTTCATGCAATGGCAAGCGGTGAACCATAATATCAGTGTCTAACCTAGGCATATCTTCATAAGACCAAGCAAAGATGTCACTATACTCTCGCAGCATCTCGACCAGTCTTTGCTTGATATCGCTTTGTAGCGCAGCCCCTATCCGGACGTTCTTGACAATTTTTTCCGAACCCAAATTAACGACCTCAATTTCCTCCTGATGAGGCAGAATGATTTTCTCTTCTTGTCTCAAAAGTCGAGTCAGCTCTTCTGGTAAGTCGTCGTCCTCAACAATCTCTTCCTCAGCTTGAAGTATCGGATGCTCAAAGTCGAAGCGAGTCATAGGGAGTTCTTGATCGGTGTCATCTGAAATATGGATCCTGCAAGAGAAAGGGTTAAATGCTTCAAATGATATGCAAACAAAGCACACAACCACGTTGCCATTTTATTGTTAAAAATAAAAAGCAGAAAAACATGGATCACAAAATTTGCATGAGAAAAACGCCTTTATTTGATGATTAAAGCAAAGCATACACATAAATAAGTAGGCCCTGAAATAAAATCACTATGCCCCGGGTAGGACATAGGATTGTACAATAATCGAAAAAACAAGGCATTACTGTTTTGTCGTCACTTGAATAAAGTCCTGAATAGACCAGTTGCAGAGGCTTTGTCCTGGCACGCTTGGTTGGATCTATGAATCCATGTCACAGTCGCTATCTCCATCTTCACTGCTAGACACATCATTAATTCTTTCAAAATTGACTCCTCCTGGGGTAAACACAATTGGCCCCTTGAACCTTGGCGCCCTCTGTGATGAAGATGACGACGGACGATACCCCAAACCAAACTTGTCCTGCTTAACAGGAATCTCTAGAACTTGACCCCAACCTTTAGTCTCCCCGGCTTGAACTACCGCTTGGGCTTCTTTATATGAAGGCATAGCCACCTCTGGCCCATTGCTTATGACAGGAGATTGGTCTCTGATCTGCACCCCCTCAAAAGCTTGGCATAATGTCTCATGGATCTCACCATCCACTTCGACATATTTGAATAATGACAGGTGACTTACCAGGATATCTTCCTCCCCACACACGGTGACAATGCTACCACCGACCATATATTTGAGCTTTTGGTGTAACGTAGACGTTACAGCCCCTACAGAGTGAATCCAAGGTCGTCCAAGCAAACAACTATAAGCTGGCTGAATGTCCATGATGTAAAACGCAGTGTCAAACACCTCTGGACCGACCTAGATTGGTAAAGTCAATTCTCCAAACACGGACCTTCTAGTCCCGTCAAAAGCTCTCACTACCAAGTCACTTGGCGTTCATATTACGCCTCGGGTATCCAGCTTCAACAATGCCTTCTTGGGCAAAACATTCAAGGACAAACCAGTGTCAACAAGGACACGAGACATAACAGTGCCCCTACACTCAACTGAAATATGCAACGCACTGTTGTTGTTGCGGCCCCTGGGTGTTAAATCAAAATCTGTAAAGCCAAGGCCATGCCCCGCGTTCACGTGTGCAATCACTCCTTCAAGCTGATTAACGAATATCTCCTGGGGTACATAGGCAGTGTCAAGAGCTTTCAGCAAAGCGTTCCGATGAGCTTCAGAACAAACCAACAATGACAAAATCGAGATTTTGGAAGGCGTCTGCTGCAGATGATCAACAATTTTATAATCACTCTTCTGGATTAATCTCATAAATTCTTCCACATCTTTAGTCAAAGCCTATTTTTCCTTCTCTTGAGAAGATCCTCCTTCATCGACTTTACCTTTCCCTTTGGCAATTCTCTCAGCTTCTACTTCTGGTGACGCAAATATTCTACCGCTGCGGGTTATGCCCTCTGCCCCCACAAGGTTATCAACTGACCCAACCAGTGGGCTTTCCAGGTTAATCTTCTCTCCATTGCAGTAAACCTCCGCCCCATAGTTCCAAGGGATGGCTTTAGTGCTTTCGTATGGAATGGGTCCAGCTTTGGTTATGGTGATAGTCGGCCGCTTGGGAGGCGCCAATATTGTGACAGTCTTAAACGGGATCGTAACCGTTGGAATTTCGCCCTGCTTTTCAGCTATTGCCTCAACAGGCTTCTCTTCAGCAGTACGGTCGAATTGCAGCGTTCCTTCATCAATCAGACCTTGAATACCTCTCCTTAAACTATCACAACCCTCAGGCCGGGCTAAACAGTCAACACAATCTGCATCACAACCAGGGAAAACTCCCCCTTTCAGCAACCTGCTCTTGACATAACCCAGAGGCATCTTGAGCTCATCTACATTCATGATCAAATTCAGACTGATATCTTCCAAGATAGCACCCACCTTTGCAGATTCATGAGGCGACATCAGATTCTTCTCAATGTTGGGTGCCTCATTACCAAAGTTTATAGCCTTACTATCTATCAAATCATGCACCTTGTGCTTGAATGCTTGACAATTCTCTATGCTATGACCGGGTGCCCCGGAGTGGAATTCACAATGTGCATTGGCATCATAACCAAAAGGAGGCGTGCCTTTCGGCGGAGCTAGCGTCCTTTTCTCAACAAGCTGCAATTATAATAGCGTTTGAAGAAGCTGAGCATACGGTAGTGGAGGCACATCAAATACTCTTTTCACGGCCCTATTGTTGCACCCTAAAATTTGCTCAACCTTATTCACTTGGTTTATGTTTCAATATCATTAGCATTTGCATATAGAGTCATGTACATAGTCTAATCATCTGCATAGCACAAACATAGCCAATCATTCAACAGGGGACCAATCATTATTCTCATCTCTGGAAGCCTATCAAGAGGTTATTATCCAAATTCAATCTCATTCAAGTCATCAGAAAAGAATTTGAAAGTGGGAGAAGTCATTAGATCAAGCATTGAGTATATCTCCTAACTGGGGGTGTCTGGGGATCATCAAGGAAAGTATGAGCTGTGAATTAAAGGCATGGGGAGCATCTAGACATCTTGGAGGATTTAGAAAGTCATCTGGAGAAGGAAACAAGTCATTGGTGTGGCCACAAGAGTTGTGAATGAAGACAGTCAACTAGGGTTTCATCTGGGTCAACCCTGGGTCAACCCTAGGTCAAAGGATTGTTTGAAAGGCATTGAGGACCATTGAGGAGATGTGGGGTTTATCATTTGACATGGAGAATAAGGATATGTTGTTATGCTAAGAAGAAATCAAGAGAAATCAAGGAGAAGAGGAGTTTCTAAATTAGGGTTTCTATGTAAAATCCCCTAGTTTAGGTCAAATTTCCAAGCAAGATAAGTAAAAATGAAAGCTTCAAATGAATCCTTGGGCAACATGGAACTTGTAGAGGATCTCAAGACCTTTAATTTGAGTGGTGGAAGACATCAAGGAGATTTATAGAACTCAAGTTATGGTCCTTACAAGTTACAGGTCATCTGAGGTATCTGAAATTTTGTCTATGAAAGTGACTTGACTTCCAAGCAATATTTACCCCTCAAGGAGATTTCAAATGAATTTCTAGTCAACCTAAGAGTTGTTCCTAATTGTCTTAGATTTCTATAATGGTATAGTATGCCTTCATATGATTTGTGGAACTCTACTTATGGTCTTGGCAAGCAAAGGGTATTTTGGTCATTTGAGAATTACAAGTCATTTTAACCTATGCCCAAAACTCATACAAGGAAGCTTCAAATGGAAAACTTTACAACATCAAACTTGTTCCAAATGACATTTTGAGTCTAGAAAAGTGACCATGAGATATTGTAAAGATTCATAGCACAAGGTTTCAAAATTGTTGGATTTAATGAATAAAAATGGACTTAAAAATGAGATTTTTCATATCTTGGCCAAATGAAGCAAAATTATAGGTCATTTTGAATGGAAAGATCATTTTAAAGACATTGGCTAAAGTGGAATTTTGAGCATAGTTCACATTTTGGGAGTTATCCATGGTTGCTTGTAATGGAAGATACATAAACCAAATCCAAGGGAATTTGTGCAAGGGAAGCTTCTCCAAGTTTCTAGGAGGTTCTAACCTCACCTATATATTGATATGAGATGGTTCATGCCATGGTTGGTGATTGCATTTTCTCAAAACCCCAAGTTATACACACTTTCTCCAATTTGCAAAAGCATCTCAAACCCTCTCAAATCTCCACTAATCTTCACCATTCTTGTTTGTTTCTTCATCATCATCATCCAAGGATCAGAAATCACACATTTATTTGGCAAATTGAACAAGGAATCGTGCCATCCATCATCATCATTCAAGAATCACAAATTGTGGAAGTGAGAGATTTCAAGCCTTAGAGTCATACTTGTTGCATACAGAAGCCATCATTGAGTTCTTGGATCATTTTCCATCCATCACAAGCCTCAGATTCAGGGATTGAAGCACCTGTTTTCAAGAAATTGCACCAGGTTTGTTTTCCTTCGAATTAGCTAGCATAGTGATCATGGCATAGGATTGTTAGTGTATTAGAGACCTAGGTGGTTAGGTGATGATTTTCACAGAGTTTGGAGAGGTTTTGTGAGGTTTGGCTATGGAGTGCACAAACTGTTGAGGCTTGTAATTATGAGGATAATGCACGAAAATCTTGTTGGATTAGCATGTTAAGATCAACTTGAGTTGTGGTTGAGTTTAGGACAAGAATTGGTGAGTTTTGGTTGAGTTGATCACAGGTGTTCATGGTGGATCACAACTGTTATCTTTATCGAATTGATTTATTGCTTGAGTTTTAGGAGGATTTATGGTTATGGCTGTGTAGAGGGATTGTTGTAGACCAAGTTTGCTTTTTATGTCGAGTGAATCCATGGTCAGATGAGGGAGAACAGGGTGGTTGCAGGTGCGTGCATGGAGGAGTTTTTCTGAAACCCTAGGGCTGTCCAAGGTTGAAGATAATGGAGGACCGCACGATGGCACGTTTGACTTGGACTGGACATTGCATCCGACGGCTGAGATTTAAACTGAAATATGGAGGGGGAGTCTGCGCATCAAAACGCCTCGTTTCATTAATTGAAACGTTGGGCCTTGGACTCAGCATTCTATCCACACCCCCGCTTTGAGAAGCCCATTAAAATGAACGTGAATCGCTTGCTAAATACACCGAGTATTTCTTCTTTTTCTGGCATTTTTCCTATTCAATTTTCTGAGCGTGTTGGGCTTAGCACAATTAATATTCACACCCCTTCTCTCAGCCCACTTGGAATTACAACTGAGGCGAACTGCTTTTCTCACCCCCTCCCATTATTTCTTTATAATTCTTTTTTTAATTTCTTTTCATTTTGCATTCATTTTTAAAAAAATCATATCAAATTGAAAAAACATTATTTTTTGATAATTCTTTTTACATAATTTTCTTTAAAGAGTCTAGAAAATTATAAAAAATAAAAATTGCATTTTATTTTTTATTTGATATTTTTCCCATATTTTCCAAATAAATAGCATTTTAAATAGTTTAATTTCATACATGATTTTGTTAATTTTTGTTCTACTAGTTGCTTTAATATTCTTTGCCCATTCTTTTTAGGTTGATTAATAGACATTGTTATCTTGTACATGCAATTTAGTTCATATTTTTAGGAGTTAGTTTTAGGTGATTAGTTTAGGTGTGAACAACATGAACAAAATTAGGGTTTAAAATCAACTTAGGTGAGATAGTTTAATTCTTTTAGGAGATTTTCATTTGATTTTTGGGGTATGGACTATAGGGGTTATGGGTATAGGATAGATCCCCTTAGAAATCAACAGGATTCCCCTACTGCTATTAGTATATACTGCTATATGTGATTGATTGGTGTGGTGTGCCCTCTGGGGATTACTGCTTGTCTGTGTGGGTATTGGGATTGCTTGGGGATTGGGGGAGCTGAAGACCTGTGATGTTGAAGCCAGTGGAGATCCAGAGATTGAAGACCAACTTCCAGAGTTGAAGAAGAGATTCCTGCCAGCAGCTGTTGAGAAGATTAGGGTTTAGGAGCTAGGCAGAGCTCTAGATTAGAAAGCTTGTTTCTCAAACATGGAATGCCTTGTCTGCATCCATCCTTTCTCTATGATTCAAAGTCTCTTTCAAATATCCACCTCCTTCCTTTGGAAGGATCAGTGAATGTATTTGAAAGATAGAACTTTTGAGAGGAAACTGTCTGTTTAATGTTAACAGTTGATGAACCACCCTTGGTAGGTTATTAACCGTCTAACATTCATTCACTTCATCTGGTTGACTGGTGTTTCTCCTGAAGTTTGAGACTTGAAGGAAAGCCATTGTAGACTGAAGATTGATGATCAAGCCCTTGCTGGAAGGCTGTAGAGATGGAGATTGAGGCTTGCTGAAGCTTGTAGCTGTATGGAGATGACTTGAAGACTATTGATGCAGAGCTGCTGTAGCTGTTTATTTTTGCTGTATTTCATTTCTGATGTATTGATTGGTTTCCCTGACTGTATTGTTTGTTGTTTACCCTGTTGGGTTGAAAGTGAAGCCTGTTCACTTTTGCCTATTGTTTTCTAGGTTCGAGGTTGAGTGGGACTCCCTTGCCTCGCTTGTATTGCTGCATCCATGCATTTTACTGTTTTACTGTATATATCTGATATTGTTTCTGTTTCCGTCTATTCCCTTAGGATCTCTGTTTCTCTCTGTGCAAGAGAGGAGCATGATAGACACTAGGTCTTAACCCATGCATGATAACATTAGGTTAGTCTGGTTCCCTTCGCTACCGTAGGTTAGAGTTCTGTCTCTTTCTTTCTCAAAACAAACAGAAAAATACCATAAAGATTTCAAACACAATAAAAGACACTTCTTTCGTAAAAGAATGTGAACTCATCAAGACGTCATTTTTGTCCGCTTGGACTGTTAATCAGAAAACCTTTTTCAGAAGGAATAAAATCAACCAAGACAGACTTGTGTCGTACGTGGCCCGAACTACGTTTGCTCTGATCTTCCATGCTGTGTGGAAGTACGTAGGCATAGGATGCAGTGTCCTAGCGAGCAACCTTCCCCTCCTTTCCCGTAGGTAGGCGAACTACGTTGACTCTGATTTCTCGTTCCAGACGGGAATACGTAGGCATAAAGTGTGATACTTTGCCGAGTCATTTTATTTTCATTTTATTTTCTTTTTAACCCCTGACCTTTAGAGTAGATAGAATAACAATCCATACCCGAAAACAAGCGTGGATCCCGTCGAGTACGACGGACGTGAGGGGTGCTAATACCTTCCCCTTGCGTAACCGACTCCTGAATCCAGGTTTTGGTTGCGACGACCATACCTTTCCCGTGTTGTGCGAGATTTACTCTGAGCGTTTCCTTTCCCTCCCGTGGGATAAATAACGCACGGTGGCGACTCTTCTGTTCAGCCGGCGCCGATTTTCGCAGTAGCGACAACTGGCGACTCTGCTGGGGATCCAACGTCCCCTGGCTGCTAAGGACTGCGATAGTTCTTATGCATTTGGGATCCAACGTCCCTTAAGAGAGTCAATCCTAGCGCTTGTTTTCCCGTCGAGGATTTTGTATGGATTTATATTTCTGACCTTTATTTCCAGCTTTCTATATAGTGATTATTATTGCTGTATCTTGGGGTGTAACGGGTGTTCTGATATTGAGAGAGAAGCCGGACCTGGGCTTGAGTGCACCTAGAAGTAGAGTAGAAAGTAGTGGGCGCGTGCCGGCTTTGCTTGCATTAGTGTCTCATGAAATCTACACTCGGACGAGGTTCTTCTGGTTGGCATCTTTTTCTACCCTTTGGGTCGAAGGGGTTGTTGGTCAGCTGAATTGTCGACCCCGAGAACCGATCATTTGGAAGTTGGCTAAGTGAGGCCTCTTCAGGATTTGATGATGCCACTCCTTCTGGGAATCGTATCATCAACCCTGAAAGTCTGTGACACCGACGACCGCATAGAATGCCATACCTTTGTCAGTTACTAGGACCTCCACCTGTGAGAGGGTTTGGGGTTATGCAGGTAACTAGACCTTCAGACTACCGGTTTGTTCCTTGATCAGAGATCCTGGGTATTTATGGAGAGTTATGAGGTCTGTCAGAGACCAGTTGGAGAGTTTCTGAGGTCTGTCCGAGACCAGTTGGAGATGTGATTTGAGGTCTACCAGAGACCAGTTGGAGTTATGGTTTGAGGTCTGTCAGAGACCATTGTTGGAGCTTTGTTTTAGGTCTATCTGAGACCAGGATTTGAGGACTTCTAAAAGAGTCTGTTTGAGACCTCTTGATATGGTTCAGGCTATTCAGCTACGGCAGTTGGTCCCTGTTGCATGTTACTTGCATTGCATTGTTTGCATTATCATTGCATCCCATTAACGTGTGTTTGTGCTGCAGGTGCATTTGCATATCCTCCGATTCTAGTGCCCAGACTTTTGAGTATTGATTATGGCTGGTTTGAGGAAAACAGTTGCGTATAAGCTGCCTTCACCTGATATTACTTCTTTGCTTGGTTTGATATCTCTTGCTGATGAGGAGGTTAGGAGAAGCTTCAGAATGAGTCACGGGAGATTACTGAGATTAGTCTGCAAGCCCACTACTGATGAGATGAACGGGCTGTACACCTTGATGCAGTTCTACGACCCCGCATTGAGATGTTTTACGTTTGCTGACTTCATTCTAGGGCCCACCATTGAGGAGTATGTGGAGTTTACTGAGCTACCTGTGCAGAACAAGGTTCCATTTATTCACTCTGCTGCTGAGCCCAAGTTGGAGGACTTAGCCAAAGCTTTGCATATGGACGCTGCAGAACTGTTATTGACTTCTTGGCTTGGGGTTTCAGGTTTCTCTCTTGATTTCCTGGTTGGCAAAGCTCGGGAGTATGCCAAGAGCGGATGTTGGGTGGTTTTCAATGCTATTTTGGCTCTATGCATTTATGGGATTGTGCTGTTTCCTAACTTGCCCAATTTCGTAGACTTGGACGCTTTCCATCTATTCGCTGCCGGCAATCCAGTGCCAACATTGATCGGAGACTTCTACCACTCCTTGCACTACAAGAACGAAAACAGAAGGGGAAAGGTTGTTTACTGCTGTGCTCCTTTGTTGAATATGTGGCTCAAAAGTCATCTTCCCATGAAGGGGTCTTTTGTGGAGAGTGCAACTACCGCTAGCTGGTCAGAGCGCCTGATGAGGCTATCTTCTGAAGACGTCGAATGGTTTGACAGAAATCTGCTGGGATCTGAGCTTATCTTCAGTTGTTCTGGGTACCCTAATGTCCCGCTGATAGGAAGGAAAGGGTGTATCAACTACAACCCATCCCTGCTGGTCCGTCAGTTCGGGTATGCGCTGAAGAGCCCGCCAAAAGAGGAAGAAGTACAGGAATCTCTGTACTTCACCGGAGATTTGAAGGGGGAGTTATTAGCCAAGTTGCAACATGCCTGGACGCGTATTAACCGAAGAGGGAAGCCGTTGTTAGGGAAGAATGACTGTCAGGCCTATGAACCTTACAGGGTTTGGATCCGGGAGAGAGTTAGTCAGTTGAGGATGCCATTTCCAGATGCACCAGTTCTTGATCCTATTCCGGTAGCAGAGCCAACTACTATTTCTCGGGAAGCCTACGAGCAAGTTGTGAAAGAAAAATAAGCCTTGATGAAGATTAACGAAGGGTTAGAGCAGGAGCTAGCCCAGATACGCAGTGAGAAAAACAAGGCCGTGTATGCTTTCCAACAGCAGATTGAGCTAATGAATAGATTAGGGGCTGAGTTGACTGAGGAGAGGAAGAAGCGCGAACGTCTGGGGCAAGAGTTCAGAAGCTCCCATGACATGCTTGAATCCAAGAAGAAAGCGCTTGACATCGCGCACCGAGAGATCTCCTCTTGCAATAAGACTTGGAATGCCACGCTCACCAACAATAAGAAGAGGGAGGATAAGTTGAAGCAGCAAATCTCCGACCTCGAAGAGCAGTTGAAGTCCAGCATCAAGAAGTGTGAAGAAGAAGTGATGACCCGGTACAGTCTCCAGAATGCACTAAACAAGGCCATCAAAGGCAGAGATGAAGCTGTGTCTCAGAAGCGCAAACTGGAGGATCGCTTCGGAGACGGGGCATGGGAAGAAACTGCTGAAGACATACGCCGTGTTCTTAAGAAAAGAAACCAACTTGTTGAAGGGCTGCTTGATCGACCAAGTCATCCGGAGACCAAGAAGCTGCTAGAAGAATACCAGACTTATGGGAGGATTTGATCATTTCATGTGGTAACTTGTATGCTTTATTTGCATAGTGCTGACCATCACCAGGATTGTTGGTTGAGGTCATGCCTTCTCTTTGTACTCTCAGTGACATTGTATTCTTGGCCTATTGGTTTTCTCTGCAATATATGAGGCTTTCTGTGATTCAGCTCCGATCTTTATATTGTTAGCACTGTCACTGCACCGGCACCTTCACACTAGAATCGGGGAATGAATCTCCCTAATGCACAGACACACATTGCATTGCATTCATATTCATATTACATTACAGGTAATCTTTGGATGGTGTCTTATTTCCTGCTCTGTACCAGGTACTTTTCAGGATTGCAGATCAGCACCCGCACCGCTATTCTACTCGCACCAACTGTTGAAGAATCATGGATCAAATGCAGAACGAGATGCAAGATGTGCGCGAGAAGCTAGCTCTCTTTATGCAGACCATGGAAGCTATTGCAAAAGGTCAGGAGAATTTGCAAGCCATGGTCCAACCTCTGTTGGCCCGAAATGCTGGTCATGGTAACGAGGATCATCAGTCCGTGCGGGTCGATACTGTCCATGGAGATGGCACTCCCACGCCAGTAGCTCCCCCTGTAGTCAATATACCTGCTGCTAATGTCAACAAAGCTACCGCTGCTGTGAACGGTAACGTCGGAGGTGGGAACGAGACTGATGTCCATAACGTTGGGCTTGGTGATGTCAACTTGGTTGATAATATGGGAGGCAACGGCTTTGGCAACGCTGGATTCGGGTTCAACGATCAGGGATTCGATAACGCTGGGAAATATGGTTTCAATGCTCAAGGCTTTGGGCAAGATGGTTTTGGTATGGCCAATCAGGGCTACGGAGGTTTCGGAAATGGAAACGGCGCTGGGTTTATGGCTTTTGGGCCTGCTGGAGGTGTTCAAGGGTACGGCAACAGAGGCCGAGGCCCGGGGATGAATCAGATCAGAGTTGTCCGTAATAATGGATATGATGGGTATGGAGCTGGGAATGGTATGTGGCAAGAAGATCAGCAGGAGGACGCCTTCTCCGGCGGAGGTTTCGAAGGACCGATGGATGACTCCCAGAAGATCAGAATGCTGGAAGAGCAGATGAGGGGGGTCCTAAACCAAAGTGCTGTGGGCTTAGACATGGCAACAATGGGTCTGGTACCTGGCTTGAGGGTGCCAATCAAATTCAAAGCTCCTGCGTTTGATAAGTATAAAGGGGACACATGTCCGAAAGTGCACGTGCGGGCTTATTACAGAAAGATGTCTGCGTACTCAACTGATGAGAGAATGCTAATGCATTTCTTTCAAGATAGTCTGTCAGGCCCTTCCTTAGAGTGGTACATGGGGTTGGAGCCGACCAATATAAAGACATGGAAGCAATTGGCGGAGGCATTTGTAGCTCACTACAAGTATAACAGCGACTTGGCGCCCAATCGGGTCCAATTGGCAGGGCTGTCTCAGAAGAAAGGGGAGAGCTTTAAAGAGTATGCGCAAAGGTGGCGCGATATGGCTGCCAGGGTCCGCCCTCCTGTAGAAGATAAAGAAATGAATGACATCTTTGTCGGCACATTCACAGGCTTGTTTCATGACATGTTGTTTCATACATCCCTGGCCAGTTTTTCAGACCTAATTCTGATGGGAGAAAAGATTGAACGTAACATTAAGCAAGGGAAATTCCAGGTTGAGGAATCAACTGCATCTGGCAGTAATAGGAAGGCTTTTGGTGGGCGCCGTCAAGGCGAGGCAAGCGCAGTATTTGGAGGCCGAGGCCGAGGCCGAGGCAGGGGACGAAACCAATATCATCAGCCGTAGCAGGTGGCGAGTGTTACTATCCCGTATCAGCAACAACCACTTCAACCACAACAACCGTTTCAGCAGCAGCCAATGCAGCAACAACAGCAACAGCAGCAACAGCCTCAGCAGGGGGCATAGCAGGCTCAGTGAAGATTCCAGGGTGGTAAACCAAGAAGAGTGTTTGAGAAGCCTCCCTCAACCTATGCAGATTTGTTGCAGACATTGTTGGGTTTGAGCCTGGTAGAGAAGAGAACTCTGGCACCGATAACGGGAACTCCTCCGTATGGTTATGATGCAAGCAGGCATTGTGAGTTTCATTCTGGGGCTCCGGGCCACGATATAGAGGGTTGCCATGCTTTTAAGCACGTTGTGCAGGATCTTTTGGACAATAAGACTATCAATTTCGGAACGGAAGGTCCGAATATAGTGCAGAAACCCATGCCTAATCATGGGGCGAACGCCATTCTGGCTGAGGAAGGGTTGAACCTGATTATGAATGTCGACGATTTAAAGACGCTGCGGGGCGAGATAAAAAGCAGATTGCTGCAAGAGGGTGTTTATCCAGGGTGTGACGAGTATTGTTTAGAATGCTGGACCCTAGCTGGGGGGTGTGATGATTTGAAGAAAGGCATTCAGGCTTTAATTGATGGGGGCACATTGCAGTTTGACCGAGCAGCGACCGAAGAGCCTGCAGGGGCAGTAGCAGATGATCAGAGTGATGTGGCCACTGTAACAATTCCTCGAAAGACAATCACTATTGCAGCACCGGTCCAGCGACCACCGATCACCATAACTAAGGTCGGGCCGATCCCGTACGAGAACACGAAAGCAGTCCCATGGTCATATGGGTTGGAGGTGTATTGTGACGGGATAAAGATTGACGTTGATAAGCAGCCAAGCGAGACTGTAGGTAACGTCGTTGGTTCAGGAGGTATGACAAGGAGTGGTAGGATCTTTATATCGCCTGAAGTGGAGGCCGAAAGATTAGCAAAAGGAAAAGGGAAGATGGGTGAGAATGTCCCAGTGCAAGCAAGCGAAAAAGAATCGGCGTCGAAAGAGGTAGAAGAGTTCATGCGCTTGATTCGAAAAAGTGATTATAAGATTGTGGAGCATCTGCAGCAGACGCCGTCCAAAATATCTATCCTGTCCTTGCTGTTGTGTTCTGAAGCTCACAGAAATGCTTTGCTGAAAGTCCTGGATACTTCCTTCGTACCCCAAGACGTCTCCGTGAATCAGCTGGAAGGAGTGTTGGCACATGTGAATGCAGGCCACAGCTTGGGCTTTACCGACTTCGATTTAACCCCGAAAGGGAGAGATCATAATATGGCGCTGCACATATCTGTCGAATGTAGAGGATCAGTAATGTCGCATGTATTGGTCGACACCGGATCGTCTTTGAATGTGATGCCCAAGAAAGCGATGATGAAGCTAGATGTCAGAGGAATCCTGTGCACACCCAGTGACTTGGTAGTTAGAGCCTTTGACGGCACGCGACGAACAGTCTTTGGATCGATAACATTGCCTCTACAGGTGGGGCCGGAGGTGTTTGCAACTGAGTTTTATATCATGGATATACAGCCCGCGTATAGCTGCTTGCTTGGAAGGCCCTGGATTCACGGGGCTGGGGCAGTCACGTCTACCCTGCATCAGAAGTTGAAATATATGGTTGGAGACAGCGTAGTCACCGTGTGCGGAGAAGAAGACATCCTGGTCAGCCATCTGTCGTCGTTTAAATATGTGGAGGTCGACGGAGAGATCCACGAAACACCCTGCCAAGCATTTGAAGGGTTGCGTATCAAGGACAAAGGTCCCGGGCCGAGCAAAGCGTCGGAAATAGCCGTCTCATCGTATAAAGAAGCTCAAGCTCTAGTGGAGGCAGGAGAAGCAAAGGGCTGGGGTAAAGTGCTGGATATTCCTGTGAAGATGGACCGGTTCGGGCTGGGATACCAACCATCGTCGTCAACACCTACTGTGGGGGCACCCCGTTTCAGAGGGCCAATAACTATCTCTGCCAGTGGAGTATGTCATGAAGCCATCAATGCTGCTTCGGAGTCTGACGAAGGAGACATCGATTGTGATATGGATGCCTGGATACAACCAAGCACGTCAGGGCAAGGACTGTGCAACTGGTCTATTCAGGAGCTTGTTCCTGTGACTCTTAAACAGTAATGCTTTGCTTTAATAATTGTTGAATAATCTGATGTCTTGCCTGGGGCACCAGGATTTGCTTAGGGCTGTGTTGTTATGAACATTGCATGTTAATCAGTAAATAAATGGCGTTTTTTCATGTGCAAATACTGTAATCTCTGTCTTTCTTGTTTTGTGTTTTTCAATAAAATGGCAACGTGGTTATTTACTTTATACGCATTTTGAAGCACTTAACCATTCCTTTTGCAGGATAACATTTTCAGATGACATCCTTGAACCACCTATGACTCGTCCCGACTTTGAACATCCGGTATTCCAGGCCGAAGAAGAGGTTGTCGAAGATAGTGACGTTCCTGAAGAACTGTCTTGGTTGGTGAAGCAAGAGGAAAGAGCCATTCTGCCTCACGACGAGGTCATCGAAATTATCAACTTGGGGTCGGAAGAGGTTGAGAAGAATATTCGTATCGGTGCCGCACTGCAGAGCGATATCAAGCGAAGGCTGGTTGAAATGCTCCGAGAGTATAGTGATGTATTCGCTTGGTCGTATGAAGATATGCCAGGGCTCGATACAGATATGGTCGTACATCGTCTGCCACTGAAAGAAGAATGCCCGCCGGTCAAACAAAAGCTTCGCAGGACTCGACCAGATATGGCAGTAAAGATCAAAGAGGAAGTTCAAAAACAGTGGGACGCTGGTTTCCTGGCTGTGACAAAATATCCCTCATGGGTTGCTAACATCATACCAGTGCCAAAGAAAGACGGCAAGGTCCGGATGTGCCTGGATTATAGAGATTTGAATAAAGCAAGCCCAAAAGACGATTTTCCGCTTCCTCATATTGATGTGCTAGTTGATAATACTGCTCAATACTCCGTATTCTCCTTCATGGATGGCTTTTCAGGCTATAATCAGATCAAAATGGCGCCAGAGGATATGGAGAAGACTACTTTCATAACGCCTTGGGGAACATTTTGCTACAAAGTGATGCCCTTTGGTTTGAAAAATGCTGGGGCAACATATCAGCGTGCGATGACGACTCTTTTCCATGATATGATGCATAAAGAGATCGAAGTTTATGTTGACGATATGATTGCCAAATCCCAGACGGAGGAAGAGCATCTGATGAATCTGCTGAAGCTATTTAAAAGGCTTAGGAAGTTCAGGCTGAGACTGAACCCTAACAAATGCACCTTCGGGGTGAGATCGGGCAAACTGCTGAGGTTTATCGTAAGCGAAAGAGGAATAGAGGTCGATCCTGCTAAAATAAAAGCGATCCAAGAAATGCCGACGCCTAAGACAGAGAAAGAGGTGCGCGGGTTTTTAGGGAGGTTGAACTACATCGCCCGGTTCATATCTCACATAACTGCTATGTGCGAACCATTGTTCAAGCTGTTGAAGAAAGATCAAGCTGTAACGTGGAACGAAAATTGTCAAAAGGCGTTCGATAAAATAAAGCAGTATTTGCAGGAGCCTCCTATTTTGATACCCCCAGTGGCAGGGAGACCCTTGATCATGTATTTGACGGTTCTTGAGGGAAGCATGGGTTGTGTTCTCGGTCAACATGACGAGACAGGAAGAAAAGAGCATGCGATCTACTACTTGAGTAAGAAATTTACAGATTGTGAATCTCGATACTCAATGCTTGAGAAAACTTGTTGCGCGCTAGCCTGGGCCGCCAAGCGATTGAGGCAATACATGCTGAATCATACAACCATGCTCATCTCGAAGATGGATCCTATCAAATATGTATTCGAAAAGCAGGCGTTGTCAGGGAGAATTGCCCGTTGGCAGATGGTCTTGACTGAATATGACATTCAATACGTCTCGCAAAAGGCTATAAAGGGGAGTGTGCTGTCTGAGTATCTGGCCGAGCAGCCTATTGAAGATTACCAATCAATGAGGTTTGATTTTCCTGACGAGGATATCATGTACCTAAAGATGAAAGATTGTGAAGAGCCATTGCCAGACGAGGGACCAGAGTTGGGTTCCAAATGGAAGATGATATTTGATGGAGCTGTGAACGCTTACGGTAGTGGAATAGGGGCAATCATCACTACGCCACACGGGTCGCACATCCCGTTTACTGCCCGATTGACCTTGGCCGTTACCAACAATGAGGCCGAATACGAAGCTTGTATGATGGGGCTTGAAGAAGCCATTGATTTGCGAATCAAGCATTTAGACGTATACGTAGATTCAGCTCTGGTGGTGAATCAGATCAAAGGGGAGTGGGAGACACGTCAGCCCAACTTGATACATTACATGAACTATGCAAGGAGATTGTTGCCTTTCTTTGACAAGGTTGAATTGCATCACGTACCGAGAGCAGAGAATCAAATGGCTGACGCTCTCGCCACGTTGTCTTCCATGTACAAAGTCAATTTCTGGAACGAGGCTCCCCGAATCATTATCTCTCGGTTGGACAGACCAGCTTACGTATTTGCTATTGATGAAGCGGCTGACGACAAACCGTGGTATTTTGACATCCTTAATTTCCTGAAGAACAAAGAGTATCCGGCTGGGGCATCCAGTCAAGATCAAAAGACTCTCAGAAGATTAGCGGGTAATTTCTATTTGAATCCCGATGGTGTCTTATACAGAAGAAACCACGATTTGGTGTTGTTGCATTGTGTAGACGAAAGAGAGGAAAAGCTGCTCATGGAGGAAATACACGAAGGTACCTTTGGTACGCATGCTGGCGGGCATGCTATGACAAGAAAGCTGCTGCGGGCAGGTTATTATTGGCTGACTATGGAAACTGACTGTTTCAAGTTTGCGAGGAAGTGCCACAAGTGCCAAATCTATGCTGATAAGATCCATGTGCCTCCGAGTCCTCTAAATGTGATGTCATCGCCATGGCCATTCTCGATGTGGGGAATCGATATGATTGGAAAGATCGAGCCGACAGCTTCTAACGGGCATCGGTTCATCCTAGTAGCAATCGATTATTTCACCAAGTGGGTGGAAGCGGCGTCTTACGCAAATGTAACTAAGCAAGTGGTGGCCGGGTTCATCAAGAGAGATATCATTTGCCGATATGGGATCCCCGAGCGGATAATCACAGACAATGGTTCAAACCTGAACAACAAAATGATGAAGGAGCTCTGTCAGAATTTCAAGATCGAACATCACAACTCCTCCCCTTACCGACCCAAGATGAATGGCGCTGTCGAGGCGGCCAATAAAAATATCAAGAAGATCGTTCAGAAAATGGTGGTGACCTATAAGGATTGGCACGAGATGCTACCCTTCGCATTGCACGGTTATCGTACGACGGTACGCACATCAACCGGGGCAACCCCGTTCTCGTTAGTATACGGAATGGAAGCGGTATTACCATTGGAAGTTGAGATCCCTTCTCTGAGGGTATTGCGAGATGTTCAGCTGGACGAGGCAGAATGGGTGAAAGACAGGTTGAGTCAATTGAGTTTGATGGATGAGAAGAGGCTCGCCTCTCTAGCATACGGTCGTTTGTACCAGAGCCGAATGAAGAAAGCGTATGATAAGAAGATACATCCGCGAAGCTTTCAGACGGGCGACCTTGTGCTGAAAAGGATTCTCCCGCCGCAAGCAGATCACAGGGGCAAGTGGACCCCCAATTACGAAGGGCCATACGTTGTCAGGAAAGTCTTTTCAGGAGGAGCGTTGTTGTTGTCCACCATGGACGGTGAAGACTTTACGTCACCAGTGAATTCGGACGCAGTTAAAAAATACTTTGCTTAAAATTGACCCGCTGGACAGAAAAAAGAGAGTCCAGGCAAAAATGGGGCATCCTGGCGAACCAAAAACAGAATAAAAGGTTCGGGCAAAAGTTAGGGATAAAATTGAAAAAATGTACACCCGCGAAGTTGAAAACCTACACTGGGCGGCTTCGGCAAAAAAGGGTATCCTGGTGAACTGAAAACCCGTAAAGGGCGGTTCACGCAAAAGTTAGGGATTTGAAAAGCAAATGACTGCGGTCTGAATTTGATACCACATCTGAGCATCAATGCGGGAGAATACCTGAGGAGTCGATTATCAGATACAACCTCTTCAGAAGAGTGAATACCGGGAAAGCATCAGAGTCGGATGAGTCATAGGAGGATCAGTTCGTGGTGTTCGTCTGCACCCCGTTGCCGACATGTGTACAAATTTAATTTGTCAATATATTTATGCTTCTTGTGCATACTTGTGTATTTGCTTTGCATAGCTTCCTCTTTTCAGGAGTTACATCCCGTGTACAAAACTCCGCCCATTCAGGGGCCCAATCAATAAACTATGTTATTCAGTACTTGATGCTGGTTCTTTACGGTTTTGTGCATGATAAAACGCCTAAGTTTATTGAAACTAGCATGTGTATAACATCACTGGCCCTTGCCAACAATTGCTAAAGCTTTGAATTAACTGAAAATAATGTCACTAACCTGAATCGATTTGGTTGTATAGGCTTGTCTTGTCTTGTTTGTGTCGTTGCAGGTTCCATAGCCGTACGAGGAAGATGACCAAGAGACCGTAGTAATAAAAGACTCGACCCTCACGCAGGTCATGCATATCCTTCCCGAAGAAGGATCGAATTCCCCAGCTAGTCGTAGCTTATCCAAAGGACATTTTCCAGCAAAGTCGTTTATCCTCAGCAGAATTGACGATTCCAAGATCGAAGGCTGTATTCAGACAGTGCAGCTGTATTCGGGCAGTTTACCTTTCCCCGCGGGGTCATTTACACTCCCCTAGCGGAGTCAGTTGGTTTCCCCAAGAGAACCATCTCATCCCCAGCAGGATTCTCTTCTCCGCAAGTATTTTCATTCCTCCCAGTGGAACTCGAAGATTAAGACTATCCCCGACAGAGTTGGTGCGGGTCCTGGCATTTATTTTGCCGGAATACCGTGTGATACCCGTTCACTTTCCCGCAGAAGTTCGATCATACCAGGCGCATCTGTTATTCTCCAGTAGAGTTGTATTCCCCAGCAGGGCGTTACTTCAGCGAGGTGTTTGGTTTCAGTTCCCAATTTCCCAGCTGAGCCGACTTCACGCTTCCAGCATTTATTTTGCTGGAATAATTCTGTAGCATCTGGCTATCCCCAGCGGAGTTGGCATTGTCTTCATCATTTATTTTGCTGAAGCAGTTTCCGTACCCAGCAGTTCAAGTCTGCATTTGTATTGGCATATAGTGTCATACTTGCATACATCAAATAACAAAACGCAGCGTTTCCATGTCAAAATGGAACAGTGCATCATTGTCAAGCGCATGCATTTCGAAACATAAACCCGGATGGCTAACCTTCTGTTTCAAGTATTGTTTCTCTTGCAGGTAGAGAGAGCCCTCGCTCAGGTGAATCGATAACATTCTAAGTTTCGGCACGAAACATTCAACGAGGTGTCAGCTGTGGCACTACTCCCCACGGAGTCAGCAGGATAAGTTTCTCTTTGTCCCTAAGCAGAGTCACTTATTTCCCCGCCAGGGTTTCTTGTTGAAACTTTTCTAGTCCGACCAGCGGATTGTTTCCTTCAAAGTGGTTGTTACGCCAGCAGTAAAAGGTTTCATGAACCCGAATTTCAGAGGCCACCGCCGGTTATCAGAACAGGCGTCCGGAAGTTTGGTTTCCAAATATCCCCAGTAGAGTCAGCTGCAAAGATGCTGTTTTCTTCGTGCTAGAAAAGCGGAGTCCTAACGTGGACAGTTTTAATTCCCCAGGCTGATGGGAGGTGCTAGTCCTAACGTGGGCAGGTTCGATTTTTTCAGAGTTGTTGTTACGTGGAGTCCTGACGTGGACATTTCTGCCAGTTTGACGATATGTGTTAGTCCTAAAGTGGACGGATTCGAGTTCTCGGTATTGATTGAGTGTGGAGTCCTGACGTGGACAAAAGTGGGTTACTCTTCGTGTTGGTATCCTGACGTGGACAATTTATTTCTAGCCAGTGTCTTTCTTCTTAATGATGAACTGTGTGTCCTGACGTGGGCAAAATTATAGTTTTTCGCGATGACAAGATACGAGAGTCCTGACGGGGACAAATTTACCCTTATTCGTGTTGTTGGCAAAGTATGAGTCATGACGTGGACAAAGTCTTATTTCCCCAGCAAGTCGAAGACGCGCAAGTCCTGACGTGGACAGGTTCTATTATTTCATCAAATAAAGATGTGAGTCCTTACGTGGACGAATCAAAATGTGTTTCCTTACGTGGAAAGATGTGATTCCTTACGTGGAACAAGTTGGAGTCCTTACATGGACAGATTGAAAGAAAATGATATTCCTTACGTGGAAAGATTGAGTCCTCACGCGGACATATCAAGATTGATTCCTTACGTGGAAAGAAGATGGTTTCCTTACATGGAAAGAGATTGATTCCTTACGTGGAAAGTTTAGTCCTGACACGGGCAGATTGAGAAAGAAAAGAGTTTGATTCCTTACGTGGAACGAAAGTTATTCCTTACGTGGAAAGTGTGGTCCTGACGCGGACAGATCCAGAAGAAAGTTATTCCTGACGTGGAAAGATCGTGGTTTCTTACATGGAAAGATGTGATTCCTTACGTGGAAAGATGGAGTCCTTACGTGGACATATCAAGTTGGAGTCCTAACGTGGACAGATTGAGATTATATTCCTTACGTGGAAAGATTGGGGTCCTTACGTGGACAGATTCAAATCGAAATGTGATTCCTTACGTGGAAAGATAGTATTCCTTACGTGGAAAGAGGCTTGTATTCCTGACGTGGAAAGAAAGAGTGTATTCCTGACGTGGAAGAGGTTTAGTCCTGACGTGGACAGGTTCAAAAGAAGACGTATTCCTTACGTGGAAGAGTTTGACGGAGTAGAAGTTCATTCCTTACATGGAAAGGTGAATCCTAACATGGACAGTGTTATTCCTAACGTGGAACGGTTATTCCTTACGTGGAAAGACGAGTAATCCCCAGCACGGTCGCTACGAGATCAGTGGGTTGTCGTAACAGTCAGATTCAGTCGATGAATGTCGTTCCCCAAGCAGTGGCGCAGTTTATTTCTGCGGTTGGCAAATTTATGGGTTCTTAGTATTCAACCGTCTCGTACCACGAATGTCTGAAGGCTCCGGGCTCTTCACCCAATCGGGTCCAAGTCGCTTGAATAGGGGCAGCTGTTGCACCCTAAAATTTGCTCAACCTTATTCACTTGGTTTATGTTTCAATATCATTAGCATTTGCATATAGAGTCATGTACATAGTCTAATCATCTGCATAGCACAAGCATAGCCAATCATTCAACAGGGGACCAATCATTATTCTCATCTCTGGAAGCCTATCAAGAGGTTATTATCCAAATTCAATCTCATTCAAGTCATCAGAAAAGAATTTGAAAGTGGGAGAAGTCATTAGATCAAGCATTGAGTATATCTCCTAACTAGGGGTGTCTGGGGATCATCAAGGAAAGTATGAGCTGTGAATTAAAGGCATGGGGAGCATCTAGACATCTTGGAGGATTTAGAAAGTCATCTGGAGAAGGAAACAAGTCATTGGTATGGCCACAAGAGTTGTGAATGAAGACAGTCAACTAGGGTTTCATCTGGGTCAACCCTGGGTCAACCCTAGGTCAAAGGATTGTTTGAAAGGCATTGAGGACCATTGAGGAGATGTGGGGTTTATCATTTGACATGGAGAATAAGGATATGTTATTATTCTAAGAAGAAATCAAGAGAAATCAAGGAGAAGAGGAGTTTCTAAATTAGGGTTTCTATGTAAAATCCCCTAGTTTAGGTCAAATTTCCAAGCAAGATAAGTCAAAATGCAAGCTTCAAATGAATCCTTGGCCAACATGGAACTTGTAGAGGATCGCAAGACCTTTAATTTTAGTGGTGGAAGACATCAAGGAGATTTATAGAACTCAAGTTATGGTCCTTACAAGTTACAGGTCATCTGAGGTATCTGAAATTTTGTCTGTGAAAGTGACTTGACTTCCAAGCAATATTTACCCCTCAAGGAGATTTCAACTGAATTTCTGGTCAACATAAGAGTTGTTCCTAATTGTCTTAGCTTTCTATAATGGTATAGTATGCCTTCATATGATTTGTGGAACTCTACTTATGGTCTTGGCAAGCAAAGGGTATTTTGGTCATCTGAGAATTACAAGTCATTTTAACCTATGCCCAAAACGCATACAAGGAAGCTTCAAATGGAAAACTTTACAACATCAAACTTGTTCCAAATGACATTTTGAGTCTAGAAAAGTTACCATGAGAGATTGGAAAGATTCATAGCACAAGGTTTCAAAATTGTTGGATTTAATGAATAAAAATGGACTTAAAAATAAGATTTTTCATATCTTGGCCAAATGAAGCAAAATTATAGGTCATTTTGAATGGAAAGATCATTTTAAAGACATTGGATAAAGTGGAATTTTGAGCATAGTTCACATTTTGGGAGTTATCCATGGTTGCTTGTAATGGAAGATACATAAACCAAATCCAAGGGAATTTGTGCAAGGGAAGCTTCTCCAAGTTTCTAGGAGGTTCTAACCTCACCTATATATTGATATGAGATGGTTCATGCCATGGTTGGTGATTGCATTTTCTCAAAACCCCAAGTTATACACACTTTCTCCAATTTGCAAAAGCATCTCAAACCCTCTCAAATCTCCACCAATCTTCACCATTCTTGTTTGTTTCTTCATCATCATCATCCAAGGATCAGAAATCACACATTTATTTGGCAAATTGAACAAGGAATCGTGCCATCCATCATCATCATTCAAGAATCACAAATTGTGGAAGTGAGAGATTTCAAGCCTTAGAGTCATACTTGTTGCATACAGAAGCCATCATTGAGTTCTTGGATCATTTTCCATCCATCACAAGCCTCAGATTCAGGGATTGAAGCACCTGTTTTCAAGAAATTGCACCAGGTTTGTTTTCCTTCGAATTAGCTAGCATAGTGATCATGGCATAGGATTGTTAGTGTATTAGAGACCTAGGTGGTTAGGTGATGATTTTCACAGAGTTTGGAGAGGTTTTGTGAGGTTTGGCTATGGAGTGCACAAACTGTTGAGGCTTGTAATTATGAGGATAATGCACGAAAATCTTGTTGGATTAGCATGTTAAGATCAGCTTGAGTTGTGGTTGAGTTTAGGACAAGAATTGGTGAGTTTTGGTTGAGTTGATCACAGGTGTTCATGGTGGATCACAACTGTTATCTTTATCAAATTGATTTATTGCTTGAGTTTTAGGAGGATTTATGGTTATGGCTGTGTAGAGGGATTGTTGTAGACCAAGTTTGCTTTTTATGTCGAGTGAATCCATGGTCAGATGAGGGAGAACAGGGTGGTTGCAGGTGCGTGCATGGAGGAGTTTTTCTGAAACCCTAGGGCTGTCCAAGGTTGAAGATAATGGAGGACCGCACGATGGCACGTTTGACTTGGACTGGACATTGCATCCGACGGCTGAGATTTAAACTGAAATATGGAGGGGGAGTCTGCGCATCAAAACGCCTCGTTTCATTAATTGAAACGTTGGGCCTTGGACTCAGCATTCTATCCACACCCCCGCTTTGAGAAGCCCATTAAAATGAACGTGAATCGCTTGCTAAATACACCGAGTCTTTCTTCTTTTTCTGGCATTTTTCCTATTCAATTTTCTGAGCGTGTTGGGCTTAGCACAATTAATATTCACACCCCTTCTCTCAGCCCACTTGGAATTACAACTGAGGCGAACTGCTTTTCTCACCCCCTCCCATTATTTCTTTATAATTCTTTTTTTAATTTCTTTTCATTTTGCATTCATTTTTAAAAAAATCATATCAAATTGAAAAAACATTATTTTTTGATAATTCTTTTTACATAATTTTCTTTAAAGAGTCTAGAAAATTATAAAAAATAAAAATTGCATTTTATTTTTTATTTGATATTTTTCCCATATTTTCCAAATAAATAGCATTTTAAATAGTTTAATTTCATACATGATTTTGTTAATTTTTGTTCTACTAGTTGCTTTAATATTCTTTGCCCATTCTTTTTAGGTTGATTAATAGACATTGTTATCTTGTACATGCAATTTAGTTCATATTTTTAGGAGTTAGTTTTAGGTGATTAGTTTAGGTGTGAACAACATGAACAAAATTAGGGTTTAAAATCAACTTAGGTGAGATAGTTTAATTCTTTTAGGAGATTTTCATTTGATTTTTGGGGTATGGACTATAGGGGTTATGGGTATAGGATAGATCCCCTTAGAAATCAACAGGATTCCCCTACTGCTATTAGTATATACTGCTATATGTGATTGATTGGTGTGGTGTGCCCTCTGGGGATTACTGCTTGTCTGTGTGGGTATTGGGATTGCTTGGGGATTGGGGGAGCTGAAGACCTGTGATGTTGAAGCCAGTGGAGATCCAGAGATTGAAGACCAACTTCCAGAGTTGAAGAAGAGATTCCTGCCAGCAGCTGTTGAGAAGATTAGGGTTTAGGAGCTAGGCAGAGCTCTAGATTAGAAAGCTTGTTTCTCAAACATGGAATGCCTTGTCTGCATCCATCCTTTCTCTATGATTCAAAGTCTCTTTCAAATATCCACCTCCTTCCTTTGGAAGGATCAGTGAATGTATTTGAAAGATAGAACTTTTGAGAGGAAACTGTCTGTTTAATGTTAACAGTTGATGAACCACCCTTGGTAGGTTATTAACCGTCTAACATTCATTCACTTCATCTGGTTGACTGGTGTTTCTCCTGAAGTTTGAGACTTGAAGGAAAGCCATTGTAGACTGAAGATTGATGATCAAGCCCTTGCTGGAAGGCTGTAGAGATGGAGATTGAGGCTTGCTGAAGCTTGTAGCTGTATGGAGATGACTTGAAGACTATTGATGCAGAGCTGCTGTAGCTGTTTATTTTTGCTGTATTTCATTTCTGATGTATTGATTGGTTTCCCTGACTGTATTGTTTGTTGTTTACCCTGTTGGGTTGAAAGTGAAGCCTGTTCACTTTTGCCTATTGTTTTCTAGGTTCGAGGTTGAGTGGGACTCCCTTGCCTCGCTTGTATTGCTGCATCCATGCATTTTACTGTTTTACTGTATATATCTGATATTGTTTCTGTTTCCGTCTATTCCCTTAGGATCTCTGTTTCTCTCTGTGCAAGAGAGGAGCATGATAGACACTAGGTCTTAACCCATGCATGATAACATTAGGTTAGTCTGGTTCCCTTCGCTACCGTAGGTTAGAGTTATGTCTCTTTCTTTCTCAAAACAAACAGAAAAATACCATAAAGATTTCAAACACAATAAAAGACACTTCTTTCGTAAAAGAATGTGAACTCATCAAGACGTCATTTTTGTCCGCTTGGACTGTTAATCAGAAAACCTTTTTCAGAAGGAATAAAATCAACCAAGACAGACTTGTGTCGTACGTGGCCCGAACTACGTTTGCTCTGATCTTCCATGCTGTGTGGAAGTACGTAGGCATAGGATGCAGTGTCCTAGCGAGCAACCTTCCCCTCCTTTCCCGTAGGTAGGCGAACTACGTTGACTCTGATTTCTCGTTCCAGACGGGAATACGTAGGCATAAAGTGCGATACTTTGCCGAGTCATTTTATTTTCATTTTATTTTCTTTTTAACCCCTGACCTTTAGAGTAGATAGAATAACAATCCATACCCGAAAACAAGCGTGGATCCCGTCGAGTACGACGGACGTGAGGGGTGCTAATACCTTCCCCTTGCGTAACCGACTCCCGAATCCAGGTTTTGGTTGCGACGACCATACCTTTCCCGTGTTGTGCGAGGTTTACTCTGAGCGTTTCCTTTCCCTCCCGTGGGATAAATAACGCACGGTGGCGACTCTTCTGTTCAGCCGGCGCCGATTTTCGCAGTAGCGACACCTATCACGACCTTGGAACCTTTGCGGAGCAGAATTCTGTTGTCCCTGTTGTTGCTGTTGTTGTTGTTGTTATTGTTGAGGTACAGGAATCGTCGCACTGGCGACCTGCTGCCTGCGCCAATTTTGACTTCTATCCCTTCTCCGATCACTACATACCGAATTAGTGTCTCCCTGCTTTTTATTTCCAAATACCTTTTTACCACCTCCAGCTGAGGTTGATTCTCCTGCTTGAATCTTACCGATCTTGATGTTGTTCTCTATACGTTCTCACAAGAGTATCATATCAGAAAAACTATCTGTTGTACAATTGAGAAGCCTGTCATAATATAAACCAGAGAAAGTGCCCACAAAAAGATCCACCAACTCACGCTCTACCATGGGTGGGTGCACCCTAGCTGCAAGCTCACGCCACCTTTGGGCGTACTCTTTAAAACTCTCGCCATTCTTCTGAGAAAGATTTTGAAGTTGGACCCTGTTTGGCGCAAGGTCGCTGTTATACTGGTAATGCTTTACAAAGGCTTCCGCCAACTCTTTCCAGCTACCAATCTGAGTGGGCTCTAACCCCATATACCATTCAAGTGACGGTCCAGACAAGCTATCTTGGAAAAAATGGATCAACATCTTTTCGTCATTAGAATAGGCAGACATTCTCTGATAATAAGACCGTACATGAACTCTTGGGCAAGTATCCCACTTATACTTGTCGAAAGTAGGCGCTTTGAACTTGAGTGGCACCCTCAAGCCAGGAACCAACCCCATATTGGCCATGTCCAACCCCGTGGAATTCTGATTGGCAAGACCTCTCACTTGTTCCTCCAACATCTTGAACCTTCGGTCATTGTCTGTGGGCATTTCAAGATCCCTGCCTGGCGGAGGGAAAGCATCTTCTTGACGATCCTCGCCCCAATGAGAATCCTCATTGTCATACCCAGCGTAAGCAGCATTAGGACCAAAGCCATTCTGATTGAACCTGGGACCATACCCCACATTACCAAAACCCTGATTGTCAGCACCTGGCCCAAAACCAGCGTTGTAGGCACCCATCCCAACACAGTTGTTGCTTGCGTTGCTAAAACCTGCATTGCCAAAGCCCTGATTGGCATAGCCCTGATTGGCACCACCAATACCCACACCAGTGTTTCCAGCACCAACACCAAAAACAGCATTCCCAGTTCCAACATTCCCGTTGGTTGCGACATGTCCGTTACCATTACCAGCTACATTTCTGTTCCCAGCCCCATTACCGTTCTTAGTAGTATTGAGGATGACCACTAGTACAACATCACCTGCTCGGGGAGTCTCTCCATGAGGAGGATCAGTAGCAACCCCTCCATGTAGCACACCATTACCATCGACTCGTGCAATCAGAGGCTGCACCAGAGTCCGAAGCTGCTCTTGGCCCTTGGTCATAGTTTCCATAACCTGCATGAACTGCGTCATCCTGTCGCGCATCTCCTGCATCTCAACTTGCACTTGATCCATAGTTTTCTTGCAATTACCTCTGGTAGAGTAGCGATGAATTCGCTGATCGGAAATCCTGAAACCTGCATCGACAGAGGGTTAGAGAAACAGCTCAAGGTATCTGTTATGCAAATGATTCATGCAAATGCAAACGTGTGTCTGTGCTTTAGGGAGATTTCTCCCCCGATTCTAGTGCCAGAGTGCCAGTGTTGATAATAAGAAGTTCGAATCCAGTCATTGAAATAACATCTCGTATATATAAGGCCCAACAAGGCAGCATAAAATGTCACTGAATACATGAGGAATCAACAACATGACCTCGACCAACAAGCCTGGTGATGGTCAGCCTACAGCAAAGATCAGAAAACACAAAGGGTTACAAAGATAGTCAAGTGCGACAACGGGCACGAAACTCTTCTAGCAACTCCTTCGTTTTGGGATGATCAGGCCGAGTGAGTAACCCTTCGACAAGTAACTCCCTCTGCACGATGGTGCATTGGAGACCTTCAACAGAGTCTTCCCACGCGCCTTGGCCAAAACAGTCTTCTAACCTTCGCTTCTTAGACTCGAACATCTGCTTGCGATCTTTCAGGTTCGCAATAGCCTTATTTAGCATGTCTTTAGTGGCATACCTACGGGCAGTTTCCTCATCAAACTTCTTCTCGTCAGCCTTCACCCGAGCCTTCAATTTGGAGATCTGTTGTTTCAGTTTATCCTCCCGCTCTTTGTTGCTTGCTATAGTGGCATTCCACTGCTGGTTGAATTTGGAGATTCTTCGGTATGCATCATCCAGGTTCTGCTTCTTGGTGGCAAGCACATCGTTGACAGATTTGAAGTCTAAACCCAAACGTTCACAGTCAGCTATCTGTTTGGTCAAGTCTGTGCCTAGCCGGTTCACCAGCTCTGTCTGCTTTTTGAAGGAGTGGACGGCTTCGTTTCTCTCGCTTCTAAGTTGTACCAGTTCTTTCTCCAACTCCCCGTTGATCTTTTTCAACTCTTCCTTCTCAGCTAACACCTGATTGTACTGCTGAATAGACACTGTAGTAGGCTCTTCAACCACTGGAGGGCACTCTTGCTGGGCAGGTGGAAAAGGCATCCCTATTGTCTCTGCCCTGGTTCGAATCCAAGTCACATAAGGAGCATAAGCCTGGCTATTGCTTTTGCCCAACAATGCTTTCCCTCGTATGCTGATGTTATTCCAAGCATGCTGGAGCTTGGCTAACATATCCCCCTCTAGAAGACCTGTGAGTTACAGAGATTCCTGCACCTCTTCGTCTTTTGGCGGACCTCTCAAAGCATACGCAAACTGTCTGGCAAGTAGAGAGGGGTTGTAGTTGATGCATCCTTTTCTTCCAATCAAAGGCACATTGGGAAAACCACTGCAGTTGAATATGACTTCGGTACCTAGCATATCCCGATCAAACCAAACAATGCTCTCTACTGATAAACCCATTAAGCACTCAGACCACTCAACTGTGGCTGCAGATGAAGCAAAGAGACCCTTCTTGGGCATGTGGCTATCAAACCATTTGTAGAGTAAGGGCGCACAGCACGATACATTCTTACCCCTTCTATTTTCGTTCTTGTAATGGACGGAATGATATACATCACCAATAAAGGTAGGGACTGGATTCCCTAATGCGAAGATATAGAAGGCGTCCAAATCTATAAAGTCCGGCATGTTGGGAAACAAGATGATGCCATAAATGCAGAGGTCGAGAATGGCGTTGAATACGATCCAACAACCGTCTTTAGCATACTGTTGGGCTTTCCCAACTAGAAACTGCAGAGAAAATCCAGGGACCCCATTCCAACTGGTCAGAAGAAGCTCTGAGGCATCCAGATGAAGAGCAACAGCTAGGTTAGCCAGATTAGGCTTAGCATCCATGTAAGCAAATGGCATCTGACTCTTAACCGGTACACCCAACAACTCAGCATACTCCTCTAATGTAGGTGCAAGAATGAAGTCCGGAAAAGTGAAGCACCTCATTGGAGGGTCATAAAACTGTAGCAAGGCATACAACCCATTCAACTCATATACCGAAGGCTTACGAACCAGACTGAGCAACTTCCCATAAGATTTCCTGAATTCCCCTTTCAGTGTATCATCTGCTAGGGCAATCAAACTAGACAGCAAAGTAACATCTGGGGTAGGGAGCTTGTAAGCCACATTCTTCTTCAAAGATCCCATGCTAGCAGAACTGAAGGCAAGAATTACCGGAACCGGGGGATGGTATATGCACCTGCAACACAGACACACGTTAATGTTATGCAAATGAGTATGCAAAATGCAAAATGCAATCATGCAACAGGGGATCAAGATTGTGCTGTTGAGGAGACCGAGGCTCTGTTTTAACACAATCACAATACTACTCTGATAATGCAACCCTGAAGAGGACCAATAATTATGCACTGTCGAGGAAGAACACATCTTTGATGATCAGAACCCTCGGATACCAACACTACTGAGTCACTGTCAAGAAAACCAGGTAGTCTGAAGGTTAAGGTTTCCTGCAATAACCTGACCCCGCTCATAGGTGTGAACCTAATCACAAACAAGGTATGGCATTCTATGTGTTTCCCAGCGTCACACACTTTCAAGAAACGATGATACGATACCCAGAAGGTGTGGCATCATCATCTCTTGAAGTGGCCTCACTTAGCTGAGTCACAAATTATCGGTTCCCAGAGTCGACAATCCTCTAAACTAACAACCCCTCAAGCCCAAAGGGCCGGAAAAGAAGTCAACCGGGAGAATCTCGTCTGAGCATGAATTTCGTGAGACACTAGTACATGGAAAGCATGCACGCGCCCACTACTTTCCACAACTAATGCTAGGTATACACTCAAGCCTGGGTCTGGCCTATCACTCATCAGAGCCCCTTCCCACAACAGCACAATAATGATATCATACTGAAAATAAAACGCGGAAAGTAAAATGCGATAAATAAATGCAAACCCAACAGATAAACATGCAAGCGCTAGGATTGACTCGCACAAGGGATGGGAAACGGTCCCAGCATAGGGGATGGGAAAAGTCCCCAACAGCTATAAAGTCCCCAGCAGAGTCGCCAGTTGTCGCTACTGCGAAAATAAGGTGCCGGCAAAATCGAAGAGTCGCCATCTTTCGTTATTTATCCCTCAGAACGGGAAAGGAAACGATCAGAAAAACCTGACGAAAAGGTATAAGACAAGGTCATCGCAACCAATATCTGGGTTCAGGAGTCGGTTACGCAAGTGGAAGGTATTAGCACCCCTCACGTCCATCGTACTCGATGGGATCCACGCTTGTTGTGTTTATCTGACGGGTTGGTTTATCTATCTACGCTAAAAGTCTGGTCTGAAAAGAAAAGAAAATGAATCGACAGAACACAACAGTTCTATGCCTACGTATTCCTATATGGAATGAGAAATCAGAGTCAACGTAGTTCGCCTAACTACGGGTGAAAGGGAGGGAAAGGTTGCTCGCCGAGATATCACATCTCGCACCTACATACTTTCACACGGCGTGAAAGATCAGAGCAAACGTAGTTTGGGACAAAAAGAGACACAGGTTTGTCTTTTTTTTATCCGAGTAGGGTTAACAGACGGTTCCAGCAGTTTGGTGTATGCAGCTCGTTCGACGGAGACTTAGGCGTTTACCGTTTGCGGTAGAACCGGGAGTTAACGAAACTCTCCTTATGAAAATGGTTTCCAAGGATTAAAAGTCCCAAAGGACAAAAAGATGTTTGACCTTTATTTTCTGTCTTTTACGGAAGAAGTGTTTTTTATGGATGTTTGCCACTAATATCGCACTAGAGACTATGACCTGAGAGTGAATGCGTCGCATGTCACCCAAAGGGTGCCATACTAAAGATCCAAGTTGTTGAAAAGAAACTCTCTAACAACCCTTTCTCAAGTAGCTTAAGGTTCGTAGCATACGCCATTAGTTAACCTTTATTACTGTATTTTGATTTATTTGAAGGTGAGAAGAGAAAGGACGCACTAAAGGGGAACTAATCCAATCCTAAAGTTGTCATGCGAAGTTAATCCTATGATTGAGGTTAGGAGGGAACTACCTAATGTTATCATGCATGGTTAGAGCCCTAATGTCTATCATAACTTCTCTTGAACAAGAGACGTCAGAGTTCTTAGGGGAACATTGCAAAGGAAAACAACAACAACAGAAAATAAACTGAAAAGAAATAACTGCAAGTAAAATGCATGCAATGCAACCATACAAGCAGAAGGAGCCAAAATCAACTTCTAGAGCAATCAAGCCAAAGGAAACACACCACACAGGCAAGGGAGACTACACTCAACCTTAAGCCAGCAAGCAAAGCCAAACAGTAACAGACAAGCAGAGGGAGACAGACTCAACCTCTAATGTAGACAAGCAAAGGGAGCTCAGGCTCAACCTTTCAATACACTTAAGCCTAGAATCAACTACATGAAAGCCTAGTCTAATGCAACACACCAAACAGTCACACAAGTAAAGCAAAGCAATTAGAGAATACAGCAAACAAGACATCAAGCCAACAGCTCAACAACAAAGTAGACTTCTAACGGCAAAACAATCCAACAGTCTGCAGTTTGATCTCCATGCCCAAGCTATCTTCAAGAGAAGACTTCATATTCAAGCTCCAAATGATCCACCCAGAGAGATGAGATTCAACATCGAGATCAATGCATGATGATGGGAAGCATGATGGAAACCAAGGGAATCCATCATGGCACTCAACCATACATCTGAGATAGGCATCCTCAAAGGTTCTACCTTTTGTAGTATGCCACACATCCTTCCAAAGGAGGGATGAGGCTTACACATAGGGACCTTGCATCATAGGATGAGAATGGAATGCACACAAAGCAAACCATGTTTGTGAAAGAAGAAAACAACTTCCAAGGCTCTACAAAACCCTAATCTTACAAGCTTAAAGAAAGCTACTAAAAGGAAACCAGAACACCAAATCAAGCATTACAATTAAGCCTACAGAAGTTCTAATAAGCCTAAAACACCATCCAAAAGGAATGGGAAATTTATTTCATGCTATGGGTCACCATTGAGGTCATTCTAAAGGAAATGTCATGTTAGAAGCATCATAAAACTAGTCTATTTGTTAATTCCAAGAAAAATATGAAATCAAGTCCTAGAATTCTAGGGAATTTTCTAAGGGATCCTAAGAGGGTTAGGGACTTATGGTATAAAATCCAGGGATTGAATCTAAAGGGAAACTCACCTAAGAATTTCTAAACCTAAAGTTATCAAAGGGGAACCCTAAAATGGAAGGTCATGGGAACCTAATTCAAAAACAGTCCTATTGTTTGCTAAAAATTATGAAATAAATCCTAGGGGATCATGCACATCTATACTAACAGCCAGTCAAATCTCAATTCTAAATTCTATACCAATTAATCATACAAAAATCAGCAAAAACATGAGGAATTATGCCAAAATTAAAGAAATAACAAAAATAGAAAAATGCAACATAAATGGAAAATTGCACAAAAATAACATCCAAGCATGCCAAAAAAATTAAAATAAAATGATGAGAATCCACATATTTTTATTATATTTTTCTGATCAAAATTGAAATTAATATGAATTTAAAAATGGAAAAAGCAATTAAAGAAATTATAAAAAACAAATAAGAAAATAAAATGTAAGAAATAATCAGGGCGTTGGATCTGTAACCGGTCAATCCATCTAAAGGCTTCAGGGCGTGCCACCTAATAAATTAAACGGCTGCGTTTTGAGGGAGGCAACGTGATCCATCAGATTAGCATACAAAGTCAAGGATTTTGAACTGATCCAACGTCTCACAGGCATCTTCTTCGTTTAAATAGGAAATGAGAGGGAAATTCAGAGCGGTGGCCGGAGAAGACCTCCGATCGTCTTCTCCGGCGAGTCAACAGTGCCAGGTCATCCAACCTTCACTAACCCTAACAAAACCTATACCGTTCTCTTTATTTTTTCACCCTGATCAAGAATCTAACCTCCATTTTTGCTAATTCTCCATGGATTTTGAAACACGAACGCAAACAAAAAACTCATCACAATATTGATCATCACCAAACTCAAACTTTTCTCCATAGATCTTCCCCTCATCTCACCAGGATCTCTCTGATCTATTCAAATCTCATCATCTCTCAACAAACAACCAGATATGAACTCAAACAGAAATGGTGTCACATCTTGGATAAACACTAAACCTCCCAATTTCTATCCTAAAACGATCTAGGTTCCTTCCTAGTGCTTAACCACAGTCTATTTCATGCTAGATCATCCTAAAACTAGAGGAATCGTGAAAGTTACCAACCTGAGTTGTAGCTTGAAATTGAGGCAGTTATGGTGTGAATCTTGCTCCAATCTTGTGCAGATTTCTTCAATGATCTATGTTGAAGATGATAGAATCCAAGATTTGCTCTGAAATGCTCTCAAACTCCAAACACGATTTTCAACTTCCAAGCTTCTTGCTCCAACTGCTCCAACTGATTCTCCACGAAAATGCTTCCAAATCCTGATCTGAAATGGACCTTAGGCTTATATACAACTTGTTTGAGTGCTTTGGAGGCCCAAACTATGATATCCAATTTCCACTTTTCCTTCAAAATATCAACTATGGAATGCACGAACTAGCTCTGTTTCAGCCTTCAAAATCCTTCACATGACTTGCTTGTGCCCTGGTGAGAATGTAGGGATCAGATTGCACCCTTGTTTGTATCCTATGGCCAAGATTTGAGGTGTAACTTCACCATGAAGTAACAAAGTAAAACACGATGAAATATGCCTCAAATGGATTTTCTAGTAATGCCAAAGTGTTCCAAATGATGTTTCTGGTCAAAATAAGCACTCATTTGCCATTTCTTGATCACTCATGATTTAATTTGAATTTTTCATCTTTAATGCCTTTAAAAATGCCCTTTACCAATTTCCTTCAAACCAATTCTTGCCCTAAGCCAAATTAAAGCCTCATGGATAAATGGTTGACCTTAAAATCCCATTTTGAGCAAGTTTTGTGTTGGAAAAAACTTCATTTGAGGCTCACAAGATAGTGAAAATGACCTATAATCCAAAATGACCTATAATCTCACTTTCCCAAAATACCCCTGACTTGTAAACCTCATAACTTGAGTTCTACAAATCAGATGGAAGACTTCTAGTGCAATTTGGAAAGCTAAGGTCAAGACTTACAACTTTCATGTTAGCCAAAAGTTGAGGGGAAACATTGTTCTAGGTCAAAAGTTCCTTGGAAGTTGGTTGACTTTTGCAGACAAATTTCACATTCATCTGATGATCTGTAACTTGTCTGGATCATAACTTGAGTTCTATAAATCCAATGGAGGACTTCTAGTACTAAAATTAAAGCTAAGAACATTCTCTACAAGTTCCATGTTGGCCAAAAGTTGAGATCTAACCTGTATCTTGAGATAAGTGGTCTTGAAGTCAGGCACTAAATTGGGGATTTTACCCTGAGAACCCTAATTTAGCAACTCCTCACACTTTGAATTCTTCTTGAATTGATCTTGGAATAACATATCAAATGCCTCAACACATCCTTCCATGATCATAAAGACTTAGAATTGAGTCTTAATTTCCTTCAATTGCGCAGTTGACTCAAAGTTAACTAGATGAAAACCCTAATTGTAACATCTTCAACTGTGGCTCTTCACTCTTAGCATAATGATTTGACTGAGCTCCCCCATGACCCTCAAGGCACTCCATGAGCTCTATCCACACACCCTATCCATGATTAAGGCTTCACAACCCACTGATAGTCTTCAATTGACCCCCAAGTTAGAAGATGAACTACATACTAGCATCCAAACTTCTCAAGAACACAGCCCACTTTCTGATGACCTTGGTTACTTCTCAAGCTTGAATAAGACCTCTAGATAGGCTCCTCTTGATATAAACCACACTTGATCCCCTGCTAAATGAACAATGCTATGCTATGCAAATGCTAGGTCAATGATATGCTAATGCAATGAAACAAAAGCCAAGTAAGAAAAAAGGTTAGGCAAATTTTGGGGTGCAACACACAACATAAAAGAACACTTAAAAGGTATAACAAAAGACAAATGCAAAATATAATGAGAGAAAAGTTTGAATAAATGGATACCAAAGAGTTGCTCTCCTTCTTGCAAAACCTCCACTGATTTTGGTTGGGTGTTCCCTTCACTCTTCACTCTATGTTTTGATGGTTCTGCTTCTCAATGGTTCTCTTAACTCTCTTGATTTTTCTGATTTTCTTTCTCTCTATTTTTCTGGTTTTTGTTCTATCTATTTTTCTAGTTTTTTAGGTTTTCTTGCTCTCTCTATCTCAATGTGTAGTGAATGTTGAATATGCTCTCCTCCTTGCTTACAGCCCCCTCTCCTCTTTTATCTCAGCACATTAGGGTTTCCCTACTTTCAAAATATCAGATTTTTTTCATGTGGTAATGTCTCTTGCCACTTTCCTCATGTCACTCTCTTTCTTTCCATTTCCATGCAAGTTGTTATGATGCATTTTTGTTGTACTACTTGCCTATGCTGTCATTTTTCTGCAGCACTCTACGTTGCCCTCAAACCTTGTACCCATTTGTTGGTCAATGTTACTACCTTGGGACATATTTTTTAAAATTCTGATATTTAATGTGTAGATGCATCATTGTGGGTTCATTTCCTTGGTCTTGTGACATGTAATGGTTTTATGATATAATGCAAATTGTCACTTCTTGCATGGGGCTGTTTTGGATCACATTAAAATTACACATGGCCAAGCAAACATAGTCTTGATCTTGACATGTTCCAATGTTGAGTTAACTCCTAATTATTTTCCTTGGATGTTTGTGGGCATAATGTGGAACATGTAAGCTTATTGGGTCATGAAGGGTACCATTGCATGAATTTGATTAGAGACTTGCATCAAGATTAGAAATAACTTAATTTCTAAACATTACTTGGAGATTTTGTAACAAGTGGCATTCTTGTAATGTCATGAAGTTTCTCTTTGTAATATTCTAGTCTTGAATTCATGAATCTTGAACTTTGAATGATGGATTTCCTTTATACCATTATTTGGAATGAATGGAATCTTGAATTATGCACTTGTGATCTTGACTCATGCTTTGGGAATTTGAACTTCCCTTTGATCAAGAATTTAAAACAAAGTTGGAGGAAGAAACCTTGAATTAGGCATTGCACTTCATGTATATTAGGAATATTGATCTTGAATATCCTAATATTTTTCAAGTAACTTCTCCTTGAAGAAATCTACATGAGTAGACTTTCCAAATTGAATCAAACCTTAGATGATGAACCTTTTCTTCCATGTAATCCATGATAGGCAATTTTTTATTTGGAATGGAGCAACAACATACCGGCCCAATCTTTACCTTGTGAACCCACATGCTCGACATGCAATTAAATGATGTATGATATTATGAATGTAGGGTATGAAAGGCTAAAGGTGAAAATAAGGGTGTGACAATATTATATTGTTTTGCGATAAATGCATTGTTGTCGTTTGCTATGTTGGATGTTGATGTTGATGAGTTGTTATAGCGTTGTTGTTGCATAGAGACCAGTTTTGGTGTGGTATAATGAATAATATGAATATCATTATATATTGCATTATTGTTGTTGATTGTAAAATTATTACGTTGTTATTACTGAATTGTTATAGCATGTGTTTGGTGCATGGTGGCCAGTATTGGCGGAGTACCTCAACTATGGTGTTGGTCATTATGCTTGATGTTGTTTTTGCATGTGTAATATGTTGCATGCATTCATGGTGTTGAGACTTCAGTCCATTGTTGGAGCATCAATTCTATGAATGGATAGTATGTCGGTAGCTGATTGCCAAGAGTGAATGGAATCAGTGAGATGTTATTGTAGATGATGATAAAAATTTGAGCATCAATCCTATGAATGGATAGTATTTCGGTAGTTAATTTTCGAGATTGAATGAAATCAGTGATATTTGACCATAAAAGAGGGGCCGGGTTCTGAAATATGAATTGTATGATATCACATGCATTGAGTCTGGTTGTGAGTCTCATTGCATTGCATAATTGTTGCATCTGTTGTTGTGTGAGTGTTGTATTGTATGTTAGATGTTGTGGAATGGGTGATATGTATGATATAATTCGTTGCCTACTTTTTATCATGCTTTCTTTTTATATAATCATAACATCTCAACCCTTTTATTTGAATATCACCTCCACGCAGGTAATGTGCGGATAATCTGTAGTTGGAGCTCATATATGAGTGGAAGATGAAGTCTTATGTTTATTCTTTTAGTTTGGTGTCTGCTCTGATATGTAACATTGGGATTATGGAACGTTGCATGCTATTTTTTGTTGGTGGTTAGTTACCATGTTTTATTTCCTATAACTGTTGTTTCTTTATGACACTATCAGTTAGGCTATGCCTTGAGTTGTAACTTGAATGATTAAATGTTATTTTCGCTGCTATATGAATTAACCTTCAGTTATGTTTTGATGAAAATGTTATTATAAATAATTTTTAAAAGAACATGTGTTACATATCTGATTGAATGAGCAGGTGTTTGTTGAAAGTGTGACATTCCTAAATATGATTATATGGATAATTAATCTGATTTTATTTATATTACCGGGGGGATTATTTAGGGTGTTACAAGAGTAGTCCAATCCCCTTGCTTCACAAGAGATTTTCACTATAACCAAATCATGATTACAATCGTTTATGCATTCTGCATAAGACTTTAAAATGCTCAGACCCTAAATCTGAGACTTCTTGCTTAAACCCCTAAGACTCAAGACTTCCTTGCAAAAGTCATATAGGCTCAAGACTTCTTTGCTTAGACCCTCAGTTTAAGACTTTTCTGCTTAGGTCCCTCAGACCCGAGACTTCCTGCTCAAGCCCCTCTGACCCAAGACTTCCTGCTTAAACCCCTCAAATTAAAGACTTCCTGCTTTAGACCGCAGCCTAAGACTTTCCTGCTCAAGCCCCTCAGGCTCAAGACACACACGCACACACACACACACACACACACACACATACATGTATATATATATATATATATATATATATATATATATATATATATATATATATATATATATATATGTATATATATATATATATATATATATATATATATATATATATATATATATATATATATATATATATATATATATATATATATATATATATATATATAAGTATTACAACATGCATACATGAAACACACATCAAATATAGCCATTGTTCTTTTAATATTTTGTTATCATCAAAACCTAGGAAATATATGTCTTAAAAAAATCTTGTTCTTGCAAATAAAATCTCTAACGAATCAATAATCTTACTTTTAACACATACTACCACTCTGATTGTGTATACTTGCACATACAAAGCACCCAACGATATCTCCCACCAAGCAACTATAAAGGATAAAAATCAAACCCCTAAAAGAGAAGATCAAGGATTCTGACGAGTATGACTTGAATAGTTTCTACTTGGTAGATGTAGGAGACAACTCTAAGTAAGGTCGAATGATAATGTATCAACACAACTTGAAGAGAATAAGCAATGACCACATCGGTTTGTTAAACTTCCCCTCATCACCTATTCATTTAATACTTTCTTTTTTAAAATGAATGAACAATTTTCATTGAATTCTCTGATATGATTGTAAAGGATAGCCACAAATCAGGGATACTGTCGTAAATGCCACAAGTGTAAGACTAAAGCAACTAAAACTCTACAATGAATGAACTAGGGGGCATTCACAAAATTCGCATACGTACGATCAAAATAAGCAAAACTCCTCAGTGAAAGAAAAATGGATTAAAAAATAATGAATCACAAAGTAGTATTTCGGGCTCACCTCCTCTTGGCAGCTAGCCACTATAGAGGCTAAGGTGAGTCCTAATATGTCGACTTCGAACCAAATTCAAACTTAGAGGCACAAAAGGGGTATCAATCCTTGGCAGGAAAAGTGAATAGAGACATCCAACAAAACTTTTTGGCGCAACTTAGACGTTAGAAAACTCCTAGAGAAACGAACTCAGTGAACTAAAGCAACATTGTAATAGGTAAAAACTATGTTAAGTAAAAAATATAAGAAAATTCCATGAATAAACAATTATGAGATTCATTTACAATAAATATTACACCGGGTAGACTATTCAAGGACAAAAAACTACTAGGTCGACTCATTTCCAAAAGAACCTTGCAGAACGGAGAAGATGCCTCCCACAAATTTCTCATACTTTTTGGATACCTCAAAGTTTTCATGACACATCTCTCGAAGACTTCTGTTAAAGAAAAGACTAATCATTTCCCAATAAATATGTGTAATCATCCTCATTGATAGAGGATCAAAACTCCCTAGCCATGTGAGGACCAAGACGGACATAAGTGAAGTAGATAACACATCCACTTATGTGGTTATACATACACTAGGTCGAGCAAACAAAGCTTCCATGCGAGTCACCCTGTAATAGGCCTAGTTACAAGGGTCCCTCTAGTTATGATCAACGATGAACAAATAATAGTTTCCACCATGGCTCAATATGGAGAATCCCAAACTTCCAATTGAATAGAGACATGAAGGGTAATCGTGAATGGACTGAAATGAGATCAAATACACCAAATTCTCTCAGAAGCGTGCCTGAAATCAGTAACCGCGAATAAGGGAATAAACCTAGGTATCCCTTTCATCTGGATCATCATGTTATAGAACTTAATTTTATCTAAAAATCAAAGATTAGGTAAAGGCAAGATACAATGGTCATATGACCAACACCAAAGAAAAAAGAAAGTATCTTACGCTACTACCTAAAAATGACATGTATATCCTCTTTTGAAGCATTTTCTACTAACAAACACATCTCTATAAAACACTTATTTTGTTTCTTTACCCCCTGAAGGAACGACACATTCAATGTAGCCTATATCTTAAAAGAAGCCCACCAATTTTTTCTTCATATAGGTTTTTTATTGGGACAAGTCATCCAGTCTATATATATGAGACCCAAAATTCATCAAGAAGCGACTCTAGTGCCATAACTTAGAAAACTTGTTCGAGCATTGATAATTCAGTTTGAAATCTATGTTGTAAATACTGTCATGGTCCACCTTTTTAAGTGAGCTAATAAGGTATTATCAGACCTTGAAGTTATCCACTCTTTTTGAATAAACCTCAAACATCTTAGTACTCTATCTAAGGGAGATCGGACCCTCTCCTAAGCTACATCAGCAAAACTAGGATGAGTTTTAAAAGGATAGAAGAAGAGTGTTAAAGACGACCCACCTTTCTTGTATTCACACGAGTAGTGGAAGAACTTCATATAAGCCCAACTCAATGAGTTCAGCTGTATGGTAGAGATTACTAGATGATTTAGAATGCCCATTTCAAAGTCATTGAAGCGAAAACCTATCAAAGAAAACATGTATTCATGAAAAGAAATGACACACCAATCATACTTGCTACAAATCCTCTCTTCCTCTTCGGGAGGAATTACTCTCCAGTCTTAGGGGGGACTCACATAAGTAAAGACATATTCCAGACCGCCTTCACCTAAGAAGGTGGAAACAGTGTCCCACGTCTCATGATCCACCTACACGACAGAGTTATTTTCTATATTTGTTTTGGGTCTTGGGTTGAGTTTTGTCCATGTCAAAAGGTTGTCAATGCATAAAAGGAATGTTTATAAGAAAAATATAGGGTTAATACAAATACAAAATTCGTACCCCACAAAAAGTTTCACATAGAAAAAGAATTCACCAAAGCAATAAACAAAGAGAAATGAAGCCCACAACTCTCATATGTACAAACCCTAACAAAATAAATAAATGAAAAAAGAAAGAAAGTTTAGGCTCAAATTTACCTTGGGAAAATGATCTCAATAATATATACATTGTATGTTCTACCAAAATAAGAAGTACAAGCATGAGGCGAGAAGGGAGATTAAAGAAGAGAACATAGTGTTGGATATGTGACTCCACACACCAGAGAGAGGGAGGGGGGGTGAATTGTGGGTTTTTTAAAAACTATAGTTTGAAAAGGTTTATGATAACGCGAAATCATATCGTTTATTTGGCTTGATTTACATGCATTTATTTATGACTATTATTAATTTATCTTGATTTATGCTATATTATATGACTAATTTACTTCGTTTAGCAGATTGGGGAGAATTTAGACTAAAGAAAGAAAAGGAGAAGAAATGGAAGGAAAACAGATGAAAAACAGAAGATACGGATTCTGCTGATATGACGGTCGTCACAGGTCCATTACGACCGTCATGCGTGTGACGACCGTCACATTTCATGACGACCGTCACGCAGGCAAAATATCAGTACGTTCAAATCGGAAGAAGCCACGATCAATCTCAACTTAATTTCTTCCTACACTTTCTCCACTCACTGCCCACTACTGGAAGTTACTCCCACTCCCTTCATAACTCACCCATGATCTCTGGAAGTTGAAGAGTGAATTATCTCCTATAAATAGGCCTTAGATTCACAGTTTTAAGGGGGAACCTTCGATGTATCGAAGTGCTGCCAAAATTCCCATTGAAGCCAATTTTACTTTCCTGCATTATTTTCCATTTCTTTTCCTTTTATTTCATTTGTATCGCTTTATTTGTTCCTGTACCTTTTAATTCTCGCCAAAGTAGAATCCTGCCGACATTGTGGAGGACTACTCAAGGATTCGAGATCAGTACGATTTACAGGTTTTTATAAATTGAATTATTATTTTATTTCTGTCAGTATGCATGTTATATTATTCTGCTGCCATTGTTTATTTATGTTTGCATTAATTATCATGTCTAGCTAAATTAGTTTTATCAGTATGTAACCAAATTAGTAGGACAGGATTCGATAGTAACCGGAATCTTCCCTTTTTACAAACAACCTTTCTGGCCGTAGTTTTTAATCAAAATTCTAAATAAACCTTTGTCACGACAGTGAGAAGCTATTTACGGTGGTTTTGCCACGACAGTGGGAAACCATATTAAGGTACAAACCAACAAGCGACAGCTGAGGCTAGAACCAGATAGTAAAAACTAGGCATTGATTTTAGACACAGTGAAAGCGCTTTAAAAGAAATTAGAATCTATTTGTTTACAAAAAGTAGTTTTAACCCCGAATGGGACAGCGAAAGCGTACATTCGGCCCTTAGAATTATGACCCGAGTCAACAACCATCGTGAGGCGAAGGTCTTTAAACGAGTAAGTCCTCCTGAAAAGTGTTTGCAATAGACAAAAAGGCACCGGTAACCTGCCGAATTCCCGATAGCTAAAGCATTACATACCGATATTCCTTTACCGCATTTCTTTAAACCAAAAATCTTTAATTCTTGTGCATTTAATTTCATCCGCATTTAACTTTCCAAATTCCATTAGCCTTAGCTTTACGCCGTAGCGATAGATAACGGTAGATTGACATTGGTCTCTGTGGGTTCGACAATCTTTTATATTACTTCGATATTTCCGTGCACTTGCGGACGCATCATGTTTTTGGCGCCGTTGCCGGGGACCAACAGTCAATATTGTGATTCCGTTGTTGCATAGTATAGACTAAGGCACTCTTATCTAAATCATAATGTATAACCCATATTTCCCTTATAACTACCACCCCCAATATTTCGAGGAACCACAAGATCTGTTTAAATCGGACCTCAAAATATTATTAGAAGATTTCAATACGACGCATTCTCACCCAAATTCCCTCTACGATGACGACTCCCAATGTTTTGAGGAAACACAAGATTTCGATACATCCAACCTTGAACTATTACTAGAAGAATTCGAAGAGACGTTTACTCACTCTAGGATAGAATCTATGATGGAGCGCTTTGTGGAGACACAAACTCTCCAAAATGAAGATTTTAGAAAACAACATCTCCAAATTGATGAAGACCTTAAGCAGATAAGCATTATAGTCGATTCCCTCGCGACTCACAGCAAGGCTTTGGAGACTCAAACCTCTTTGCTTACACAAACATCTCTAGGACCCTTCCTTGAGAGCCATGTGAATGTTGTAACCACTAGTAATGAAGAACAAATAGAAGATCCTAGGGAGAGTGATGATGAGTCTGAGGAGAGTTTTGGTGAGACAAGCATAATTATTGAGAAAAATCCACCGACACCACCCGAAAGGGAGGTTGTCGAAGAGGTAGAGAAGGAAGCACCTATTGTTGCCCCTCCTCCCTATACCCCACCTATTTCATTTCCACAAAGGGCTGTGGAAGCTAAGGTAAACTCCAAATCCAAAACATATGTGGAGGTATTGGAAAATATCCACACTAATGCACCTTTGTCTAAGGTCCTTCATAACAAAAGAAAATTCAAGGACCATGAAACTAGGGTCATCATTACTGTTAAAAGGGTAAGATTAAATTTTGAGGTGGTGGATGAAATAACTAAGCCCAAATTTGAAAAACTGATACTTAGGATAGATCCAGAACCACCACCACAAGTTCAAAACAATGAACCACCCTATAGAAGAAAGAAAAGAAAAGGTGAGGGATATGAGAGATGGCTTGATAAGTGGCCATGGAAACCGAAGACTATTCAAAGTTCGATCGAGGAACCATTCTCGAAAGAACCACCATGAGTACTTGCACTCCTTAGCCGTCGAGCTATCGACATTAAACAAAGCGCTGTGTGGGAGGCAACCCACAAAGGCCTTTATTTTAATTTGCAGAAAATAAAGAAATGTATCGCTTGTTACTCTTTAGCTATATCTAAGCGAAAACTCTCTAGATGACGATCTGAGAAGATGAGCTATGCCCACGGACATTCCTACGAGTGTCGCTGCTGGTGGGAACACTGATGATGAGTACTTCCTCTTGACGCGAGCAACATGATGAGCTGGTTCGAGAATTACACAAACAAAGGTATCTCAAAATGCCCGCCGCCGAAGTAGAAGTGATCAACAAAGACAAGGATAGCAAGAGCAGTAGCATTCATACAGGTTCTATCTTTCCTTTTCCACCTTTTACTAAAACATTAAGGACAATGTTTGGTTTAAGTGTGGGGGAGGAACTCTATTGTTTTACATTTTATTCCATGCTTCTAGGAATTTTTATCTATTGTTTTATATTTTATTTTATGCTTCTAGGAATTTTTATCTATTTTTAACATTATGTCAAAGTCTTTGCATGTGCTGTCGAGTCTTTATGCGTGGTTTTCGCTTGTTATTCAATTTCCCCAAAAATTTCAAAATTTCAAAATTCTAACCTCCAACAAATTTTTGCTTCGATTCATGACATGGTTCTCTGAAAGTATATAGGCTGTCCAGGCTATGTTAGAAAAATGTGGAAAAGTTTTGATAAAATTGATACCGCCCTGACACCCTTAACCCCCTAAATATGCAAAATCAATTTGAGTACCCATTATGCCGAAACCTTAAAGCTCCAGGTTCTTGTAGTAATCCCTAAGTAGTTTATTTAAGCAGTCAGCACCATCCTAAACACACTAAGTAAGAAACCGATGCAAATAAATGTATGATCTCTAGCGTAAAATGAGAAATTAAGAAAGAAAATAAATTATGAAGAAAAAGACATGTTCCTTCTAAGTTAGGTGCTCCTCACCCGAGAACTTAGCCTAACGGTACAAACTCTTTAAGTTCAATTGATGCTTAAGCATATTTGCAGAGAAAAAATGAAATAGCATCGAGATCATAGTCACTAACAGGTTTACTTGCCATGAATGTGTATGGATAACGGGCTTAATGTGATTGCACTATAATGAAACGGGGTGAAAGAGAGCATGAGATATAGGTTGATTTATAATGGCATGATTCCGATTGGTTTGCATAAGTAGGGAGTTTTTGAAATTGTGTCGTTACGGTATCCTTGGTATTGATATTTAGTACCTATGGATCTAACATTAGCCTAGCAGCCACGTATGATTTGAGCCTCATCATGTTTTGGTTTCGAACTATGCTTATTTCTTTTTACCGTGTTGGTTGATTGCTTGAGGACAAACAATGGTTTAAGTGTGGGGGTGTTTGATAACGCGAAATCATATCGTTTATTTGGCTTGATTTACATGCATTTATTTATGACTATTATTAATTTATCTTGATTTATGCTCTATTATATGATTAATTTACTTCGTTTAGCAGATTGGGGAGAATTTAGACTAAAGAAAGAAAAGGAGAAGAAATGGAAGGAAAAGAGATGAAAAACAGTAGATACGGATTCTGCTGATATGATGGTCGTCACAGGTCCATTACGACCGTCATGCGTGTGACGACCGTCACATTTCATGACGACCGTCACGCAGGCAAAATATCAGTACATTCAAATCAGAAGAAGCCACGATCAATCTCAACTTAATTTCTTCCTACACTTTCTCCACTCACTGCCCACTACTGGAAGTTACTCCCACTCCCTCCATAACTCACCCATGATCTCTGGAAGTTGAAGAGTGAATTATCTCCTATAAATAGGCCTTAGATTCACAGTTCTAAGGGGGAACCTTCGATGTATCGAAGTGCTGCCAAAATTCCCATTGAAGCCAATTTTACTTTCCTGCATTATTTTCCATTTATTTTCCTTTTATTTCATTTGTATCACTTTATTTGTTCCTGTACCTTTTAATTCTCGCCAAAGTAGAATCCTGCCGACATTGTGGAGGACTACTCAAGGATTCGAGATCAGTACGATTTACAGGTTTTTATAAATTGAATTATTATTTTATTTCTGTCAGTATGCATGTTATATTATTCTGCTGCCATTGTTTATTTATGTTTGCATTAATTATCATGTCTAGCTAAATTAGTTTTATCGGTATGTAACCGAATTAGTAGGACAGGATTCGATAGTAACCGGAATCTTCCCTTTTTACAAACAACCTTTCTGGCCGTAGTTTTTAATCAAAATTCTAAATAAACCTTTGTCACGACAGTGAAAAGCTATTTACGGTGGTTTTGCCACGACAGTGGGAAACCATATTAAGGTACGAACCAAAAAGCGACAGCTGAGGCTAGAACCAGATAGTAAAAACTAGGCATTGATTTTAGACACAGCGAAAGCGCTTTAAAAGAAATTAGAATCTATTTGTTTACAAAAATTAGTTTTAACCACGAATGGGATAGCGAAAGCGTACATTCGGCCCTTAGAATTATGACCCGAGTCAACAACCATCGTGAGGCCAAGGTCTTTAAACGAGTAAGTCCTCCTGAAAAGTGTTTGCAATGGACAAAAAGGCACCGGTAACCTGCCGAATTCCCGATAGCTAAAGCATTACATACCGATATTCCTTTACCGCATTTCTTTAAACCAAAAATCTTTAATTCTTGTGCATTTAATTTCATCCGCATTTAACTTTCCAAATTCCATTAGCCTTAGCTTTACGCCATAGCAATAGATAACGGTAGATTGACATTGGTCTCTGTGGGTTCGACAATCTTTTATATTACTTCGATATTTCCGTGCACTTGCGGACGCATCCGTTTCTTTTATTGTTATTAAAGTTTTAAAACATTTTTGATAAAAACATTTGAAAGATATCAGTGGAGAGTAAGTATGAGGAAAGTAAAAAGTTGAGGGTAAGAGAAATGACACCAGGAGCTATGGAGATCCGGTCGAAATGAAAATACCTAATCCACTCTCCGAATTTTGATCGTGAGAGTAATTATTAATGCTTAAAAAATTTCAGTAGGTTAAACTCTCAAATCCCCTTATACAAAGAAAAATGAAGTTTCAGGCTAACTTCCAACCAAACAAAGAAAAACAGAGAAAAACATATAGTATTTCTTCCAAATACAAACTTGCGGAAACAAGAGGTTAGTCTTCCTTCCAAATAGTCGATTAAAGCAATTAGTCTTCTTTTTGAATAACAACTTAGAGCGGTTAGTCCTGTCGCAACTGTGAAAAGGGTCGGTGAAAATAACTAGAAGAGTCGCCACTGGATGTTATTTATCCCAAAGAGAGGGAAAAGAAACAATAGAAGAAAACTTAAAAGAAAGGAAAAGACAAGGTCATCGCAACCAAATCTTGGGTTCGGGAGTCGGTTAAGCAAGGGGAAGGTATGAGCACCCCTCACGTCTATTGTACTCAACGGGATCCACGCTTATTATCTAATCAAAGGGTGAGTTATGTAAAAGCTACTGCTAAACAGAAAAGGGAAAAGAAAAAGGAGACTCGATAGGACATCATCGCCTTATGCCTATGTATTCCCTCGTGCAAGAGTGTCAAGCATGCATCTCATCAATATCCAAAAAAATAGCAACAACTAGCTCATGCAAAAACACACTTCAAATAATCAAACATGTGAGGTTAAAGTATGAAACCAAGTGAGGGAAGCAACATATCAACACATGAAACATAAGAAGAAATCTCAAAGATCAAGCTCAAAGTATGCATAAAGACTAATCAAGCATATACCACAATCATCCTTAAAGAAAATGAAATATTCAAGCAAGGCACGAGGTACAAATGATCAAGAAAGGCACACCATATCATCAATATCAGAACCAAACACAAATGACACACATCATATTCATTTCCAAGACATCATACAAGTTCAACAAGTATCATACTCAAAAAGTTAGACAAACACCATTCAACTCATCCATAACAAGAACAAAATGATCATGTAAAGAGAAAGATGAGAAATGATCATAAAATGGACATCATATCATGCAAATCAAAACCTCAAACATGTCATCCAAAGCATACCGTTGTTCACAAACATCCATTAGGTCACACAAGAAATCATCTCAAGAAATTAGGTCAAGAACAAGAAAGGAGCAAGCTCAAAACATCATCAACTTAAGAATTCAACCATAAATTAAAAAATAATCAAATGAAAGTGAAACCAAATCTCAAACCAAGTTAAGATAGCATGTTATTACATCAACAAATCATCTCAAGCTTCAGTCAAACACAAGTAGGCAAAATGGATTCAAACTAGGTCAAACCTCATGCATATTGTCGCAACTGCGAAAAAAGGGCCGGCGGAAACAAACAGAAGAGTCGCCACCAAATGTTATTTATCCCAAAGAGAGGGAAAGGAAACCATCAAAGAAAACCTAAGACGAAGATGGGCTATACCCCAGGACAAACTTGTCTTGCTTGTTAGGAACACTGAGAACTTGACCCCACCTCTGCGAAGAACCAGACTCTATAATGGCGCGGGCTTCTTTAAACAATGACATTGAAATTTCTAGAACTTTGTTATCAGTAGGAGGCTTTTCCTGAATTTGTATCGCTTCAAAAGCATGACACAATGTCTCATGAATCTTGCCATGCACTTCCATGTACTTGAAATGTGATAGTTGACTGATCATGATATCTTCCTCTCCACAGACCGTGACACTCTTCCCTTCCACCATATACTTCAGTTTCTGGTGCAAAGTCGAAGTGACTGCCCGAGCAGAATGTATCCATGGCTGACCGAGTAAACAACTATAAGCAGGCTGGATATCCATGATATAGAAGACTGTGTCAAAGGTTTTGGGGCCTACTTGAATCGGCAACATGACTTCACCAAATACTGACCTTCTGGTCCCATCAAAAGCCCTCACCACCAAATCACTGGGAGTACAAATCAAACCCTGGGTATCCAACTTCATCAATGCTTTCTTGGGCAACACATTGAGTGATGATCCCGTATCAACTAGCACATGAGACAAAACACCCCCTACACTCTATGGATATGTGTAGAGCATGGTTGTGATTTCTTCGAGCGGGAGTTAAATCCAAATCAGTAAAGCCCAAACCATTACCAGCGTTAACATGAGCCACTACTCCTTCCATTTGATTAATAGAAGTTTCTTGCGGAACATAAGCCGTATTCAAGATCCTCAACAAAACATTTCTATGTGCCTCAGAGCATAACAACAATGACAAGATCGAGATTTTAGAAGGTGTCTGTTGTAAGTGATCTACAATTTTGTAATCACTTTTGTGAATGAGTCACATAAATTCTTCAGCATCCTTAGCCAGGGAGTCTTTCTCCCCCTGTTGTAGACTTTCTTCAACTACAGCTTTACCCTTGCCTTCGTCACTTCTTTCCACATTAGTATCCGGCGGAGAGAACACTCTGCCACTTCTAGTTAAACCTCCTGCTCCAACAACATTGTCAACAAATGATCCTCTAAATGACGCCTCTACCAACTCTTGTTTTTACCCATTACAAAATACCTCTGCCCCATAGTTCCAAGGGATGGCCTTGGTACTCTCATAAGGCATCGGTACGGGTGTAGTAATGATTACCGGTGCTGGCCTCAGCGGCGCTAGAATATTGATTGTTCGGTATAAGATCAAAATCATTGCGATTTCATCCCGCTCATTGTCAACTTCCTTCACACCCTCTTCCCCTACTATTCTGTCAAATTGTAAACTACCCTCATTAATCAAACTTTGAATATGATTTCTCAACTCAACATAGCCTTCAGGGTGCATACCACATCCCTCACAACCTTCTAAACAACTAGGAAAGACACCACCCTTCAGCAATCTGTTTTTCACATAACTCAACGGCGTTTTTAATTCCTCCACATTAGTTATAAGGTTCAACCTTTCTCCCTCGATAACAATATTAGCTTTGGCTACCCCATGATTCGGCGTAGGATTTTGATTCACATTCGGGGTCTCATTCGTGAAATTAATTGCTTTGGTGTCAAGCAGATCTTGCACCTTACGCTTAAAAGCTTTACAATTATCAATGCTATTCCCCGGAGCACCGGAATAAAAATCACATCTAGCATTTGTGTCATAGCCCGGTGGAGGTATACCAGTAAGCGGCACCAAAGTCCTTTCCTGAACAAGTTGTAGCCGTAGAAGATGTTGCAACAATTGAGAGTAAGGCATGGGAGGCGTGTCGAACTACCTGTTGGCCATCCTTCCTCTGCCTGGATAACGGCGAGGTGCAATGGTAGGTTGTTGAAGTACAGCCGGAATGGCTATACTAGCAATTTGTTGCTGACGTTGAGGCTGGTACTGTTGTTGATGTTGTGCTCAGTCTCAGTTTCTGTAGGCTGATACGACATTCGTGTCTCCTTCCCTCTTTTTTGAATTCCCATATGTCTTCCTCACTCCTCCTGATGTAGACCCTTCTCCACTATGTATGTTCCCCAACTTTATTCCATTTTCCGCTCTTTCACCTGTTATGATTAAGTCAGAAAAACTCCCGGACATGCTCCCAATTAACTTCTCGTAGTATATTCATGGCAGGGTTGCCACGAACATGTCAATTAATTCCCGTTCCACCATCTGGGTTTGAACTCTAGCTGCTAGTTCCCGCCACCTCTGGACGTATTCCTTAAATCCTTCATTGTTTCTCTGCGATAAGTTCTGTAATTGTACTCTGTTTGGTGCCAGATCACTATTATATTGATAATGACGAACAAAAACTTCCCCTAAATCCCTCCAACTCCTGCTATGTGTCCCTTCCAGACCCATATACCATTCTAAAGAAGGACCTGCCAAGCTGTCCTGAAAGAAGTACATTAACAATTTCTCATGGTCTGAATAAGCTGACATCTTCCGGTAATAAGCCCTGGGAGGTACTCTAGAATAGGTCGTCCCTTTGTACTTGTCAAAATCTGGCACTTTTAATTTGGGGGGAATCTTGACCCCTGCTATTAATCCCAAATTTGACATGTTGAGTCCCAAAGAGTTTTGGTTCTCGAGGCTCTTCATCTTCTCTTCAATCATTTTAAATCTTTTGTCAGCCTCTGTCTGGAGACCCACGTCCAAATCTCTCATTGAAAATACATCATCTTAGTCGCCTTCTTCCCAGTGAGGGCCTGCAGCTCCATGTGCAGCACCCACACCACCTCCTGCACCAGTCATATGAACTTCTGCTTGGTGACCTCCGCCTGGAGGATTCACAACAGTAGGGATTACATTGGCCTGAGGAATGCTACCATCAGCTGGGGGAGGAATAAGAATAGTTCCTCCATGTAAGACACCACTTCCATCCACCCTGGCTATTAGTGGTTGGACTAGAGTTCTCAGTTGTTCCTGCCCATTGACTACCCGCTGCATCATGTCCATAAACTGTGTCATCCGGTCTCTGAATTCCTATAACTCTTGTTGTACCTGATCCATGATTCTTTGCTGATCCCCCTCGTAGAGTACCTGTGGAATGTCAGGTCTGCTATCTTGTAAACTGCTGGAAGAAAACCACATAGAGATAAGATTAACGGTCCCAAGAACACCTACTATCCAAAATGATAATGATAATGCAAAATTCAATCATGTATATATGATTCAGGAAGACCTTTCCCCTTGATTCTAGTTTCAAGAACAAAAAGCAAACAGGAGAACAACACATAGAATCATAAATCTCTTCTCATAAATAAAATGAGGACATAAGTCAGCGTACATAAAAGAACGTCAAGAGATACAACAATAAATGATCATACGACCCCATCCAACAAATCTGGTGATGGTCTCAATACAAGATAATAGAGAAGAGAACTGAAAGAAAACTGCATCAGATAACTCTCATCAGCCACTGTAATGAGTATGAAACTCCTCTAATAGCTTCTTTGTATCTGGGTGTTCAGGTCTTGCAACCAACACCTGTATGAGCAAATCTCTTTTGCTGATAATATCCTTCAAACTTTAAGTGTAATCTTCTGAAGCATCTTCTCCGAAGGCATCTTCAAGTCTTGGTTTCTTAAATTCTTCCCTTATCTTGAATTCCTCCAGTGCTGACAGGGCTTCTCCTAACTTACGATCACTTTCATACCGGCGAGATGATTCCAATGAAGCTTTTTCATCCTTGATCCTGAGCTGTGTCTTTAATCTGTCAATCTGCTTATGAAGCTCATCCTCTCTTCCTTTGTTAGCGGTTAGCGCAGTGTTCCACTGATCATTGAACTTAGATATCTCCAGGCATGCTCTATCTAGCTCTTTCTTCTTGTGTCTAAGGACATTACTAGTGCTCTTCAAGTCCTGACCAACTCGTTCTCGTACACGAATCTCTTCAATCAACTCCTTTCCCATCTCGTCCAAGGCATATGTCTTCATCTTGGCCAAGTAGACTGCTTCATTCTTTTTGCTCTTTAACTAACTAACCTCCCTTTTCAACTCTTCATTCTCCTTGCATAACTCTTCTTTTTCGACCCATAGCTTATTATATCTCTGAATATCGACTATCGTAGATTCTTCAATAACCAAAGGGTATAGAGGTTCTCTGACAGGGAATGGTAACAACATCGTCTCCACCCTCTCCTGGATCCAATCTACAAAAGGTCCATAAGCTTTGCAGTCGCCCTTACCCAAAGAAAGCTTTCCTCTCTGATGAACTCTTCCCCAAGCCTCTTTTAACCTGGCTAAAGTATCACAGTTAGCTGCTCCTGTGAAATAAAGAGATTCCTGTATTTCCTCTTCCTTCGGGGGCCCTTTCAAAGCATAACCAAACTGCCTAATAGCAAGAGAAGGGATGTAATTGATACCACCTTTTCTTCCTATCAGAGGAACATTAGGAAAGTTCCCACAGCTAAAGATGATCTCCATGCCAAGCAGATCTCGATTAAACCAGACAATGTTCTCAGATGTCAAACTCATGAGTCTTTCTAACCAATTCAATGTATCAACAAAAGCTCCAGCTCGAGGAAGATGCTCCATAAACCATTTTATGAAGGAGTGGCGCACAACAAGAAACATTTGTTCCTCTTCTCTTCTCATTCTTGTAATGTACTAAATGGTACACATCTCCCAGAAGAGTAGGTAAAAGATTCTTGAAAGAAAAAATATGAAAAGCATTCATATAAACAAAGTCTGATATGTTGGGAAACAGAACTATACCATAAATGCATAAGGCTAGAATAGCATTGAATACCACCCAACAACCCTCTTTAGCAAAATACTGAGCCTTGCCCACCAAGAAAGACAATGGAAAACCAGAGACCCTAAACCACATTACCATCTAACTCAGATTTGTTCAAATGAAGAGCGTTGGCCAACTTTGTCATGTCAGGTTCCTTCTCAGAATGAAAGAAAGGCATCTCCTCTAAGACCAGGACCCCCACCAGAGAAGCAAACTCCTCCAAAGTAGGAACTAAGACAAAACCAGGGAAAGTGAAACAGCGTAACTGAGGGTCGTAGAACTGCAGCAAAGTATGGATGGCTCCTAGTTCATATCTTGAGGTTTTACGGACAAAACTCAGAATCTTCCTATAGTCATTTTTGAAGTCTTTAATGACACCATGATCAACCACATAAATGAGACCAAATAAAGGTCCTAACTCCGACATCGGGAACTTGTAGGTGATAGCCCTTTTCAATCCAGACTCCATGTTGACAACAGATCAGATTACTAGAATGAAAGGGAAAATGGGAACCTGAAATCATAAATACATGCAAATGTTAAAATGCAGATGAAAGGGCAGATGCAAACAGGGGATCAAGACTGTTGTGCTACTGACTGAGTTGAACCAGAAATCTGCTTTGGCAAGAAAATACCAGAATACCAGAAACCCAAAGATCAAAAGTCTGCACTGACGAGAAAACCAAAAAACCGGGTTGGTTGAAGGTCAAGTTTCCTGCAAAACCCTTCCCACTCACGGGTAGAACCTAATCTCTGACAAGGTACGACATCCTATTGTTGCATCGCTGCGAAAAGGGGAGTCGACAAAGACAGAAGAGCCAACAAAGAAATGCAAAAATGGAATGAAAAGATGTAAAGATGGGATAAGGACTCAATAACATGAGACTCAAACACACACAAGTGACTTAAACAAGTCAACCAAAAGGTGAGATGAAATGGGAGAAGTGAAACTACTACAACCATCAAACATCAATCACTTAGACAAATGTTTAACACAAAGCAAAGACAAAGAGCCATGATCAAATAAATGATGGGAGAAATAAGCTTGGTCAGCAAACACATATGAATTACCTCAACCAAACATCTCACATTGATCATGCAAAGAAACAAACAAACAAGTGCAAGAAATGCTCCATTATTCAAGACAAACTCAAAGCATAAGTTATGAACACCAAATCATCTTGAATAATGATCAAAACACATGGGGAAGACGTGTATCAATAAGAAGAAAGCCCAATTCAGGGTTAGAAACAAAGCTCAATCAAAACCCAAGTCATGGCAAGTGAAAGAATCAATGTCCTATCACAAATTCAACACTTAAATCCAAGTGGAAATGCATGACTTCCAAGATGACTTGACTTGCAAGCTTCACCAAAAATAGGAAAAGTGTTCAATAAATCTCAAATAAATAAAAAAAACCAAGCTAGGTTAAGTGACAAACAGAATCCAAAGTCTCAAGGTCAAATTCATCTCAAGGCATCACCGAAAAATTCAAGAATTGATGGTGTTCCACCTTATCGAGCATGAATCGAGGGACATGAAAAGTCAACTCAAAGTCAAATGAAAAAAGATCAATCATGAACCATATCCACCCTCAAAGGCACTTTAATTCACCCTCTAAATGGTGAAGAAGCATTGATCATAGGGGATGTGCATTAGGGGTTCAAATGAATAGGATCAAATAGAGTAAACACCATAAAACACCTATAACTGCAAAATTAAAATAAAATAGCAAAATAAAATAAAAACAAAAACAAAAATTATATAAAATTAAATAACACTTTAAAGTATTAAAAAACATTTTTTGGGAATTTTTTGATAATTTGAAGTATTTTTAAAAAGATAAAATGAAAACAGAAATTGAAAATGAAATAAAATAAGAAACCAAGTCAGGGGGTGTATCAGCAATAGCCCGTTGCATAGGAAAGCTTCACAAACTCGCCTGGGCCTGAAAATTGGGAGATGTAGATAGGAATGCAACAAGGCCCAACAACCAGCAAAACTCTAAACACATGAAACTCATTGTTTCATTTAAGGATGTGGATTCAACGCTTCCACATGGCACGATCAAGCGAATGGAAATAAGACACCACACCCAGTCAAAAAGTTAAACCAATCCACCTTAGCCCTCATCTGAAAATGCACCAGACGCTGGAGCTAGGGCTCCGGACGTCTTCTCCGACCAAGGGGTCGTCGGAGCTGTGCAAAACCATTATAAAGGAACCATCCCAGACCACTATTCCAAGGGAAATCTCATGAGGATTTCAAAAATGGCATTCATTTTTCAAAAAGATCCTTGGAAGAGGGTTAAATCAGGCCACAAAGAAAATAAGCTCAAACTGAAAAGCTCATAAACAAACACCAAAACAACACAAACATGGCCTACTTCACGTAGGGCTTCAAATGCACACCAGCATGACCCTAAAACATGCCTAGAATGAGGGGAAAAGAGTGAAGAATCTTACTAAATGGAGCAGCTTTGTTGCCTCTTGAAATGATAAGGAACCTTCTGTTTAACACTTCCAATCCCTTCCTTAAGCTCTAGTGAAGATGATATGCACCAAGACTTGAATGAAAATCCCAAAAGAAAACATATTCGAAGATGGAAAAAAATTAAGAAATTTGAAGTGATTCTCTCCTCTTCTCCCACAACCAACTCTCTCTCTCTGCATCTAGGGAAAATTTCTAGCTTTTATATGGTGGGTTTGTAGTGACCATGCAGGCCCATGTTGCCTCATTGGTGTGGTTTCAAAATTTTGCCAAAAAAGTACATTTTAGAGCACACACGGATTAGGCAACATACACACCATCTTGGGTCAGCAAATAGGAATACACATGGTGTAGAAATGAAAGGGATTGATTTTGCTCATGTAGGAAAGGTTTGCACAAGGTTTTAATTCAATACTTCTTAAGTAAGAAATTTGCAAAAAGTGGCATTTAAATGGTATTTTTGTTGGTCCAATTATGGAAAAGAATAGCATGACCAATATTTGATGACATTATGGTGTAAAAGAGTCCAAAATCAAGTCATTTGGTGTCTTGTAAAAGAAGAAAATCAATCCATGACCAAAAGTCCAATTTTCCAACTTAAAATGGCTCACATGAACATGTAATCCATAAAACCTCATGAATTTTAATTCCATTATGAGGTTAAGACCATTAGGCACTAGTTTCATGTTGGTTAGAATTGCATTTGAGGTCCATAAATTCCTGAAAATGGTCATTGAAAAAGATGACCTATAATGAACTTTCCTAAAATGCCCTTGCCTTGTGAGGTCCATAAATTGAGACGTGCAAATGATAAAAAGGAATCCTAGGACTTTTTGGAAAGCTAAGATCATGATGAACAACTTTCATGTTCACTTGAAGTTGAGGAGAAACTTGAGTCTAGGTAAAAAATTCCTTGGAAGTGGGTTGACTTTTAGTTGACCAAAATTCTCTTCATCTGTGAAACCTAACTTGTTGGCATCATAACTTGAGATGTACAAACTCAATGGATTAGTTATTGTACTCAAAATAAAGCTTGGAACATTCCCAACAATTCTCATGTTTTCATGAAAATTAGATTGAGTTTGAATCATAGGGTAAAATGTCATTGAAGTTAGGTACTGAAGAAGGGGATTTTACACTGAAGTCATCTGAAACCCTAATTTAGTAACTTCTTGAACTCTTGACTCCTCTTGATTTGATCACAATATGACATCCTAGATGCTTCAAGATGACTTCCCATGGCTTGTGCGGCTTAGAACCAAATCTTGAACCCTCTCAAATCAACAGTTGACTTTGGATTGACCAGATGAAACCCTAGTTCCAGGTCCTTTGTCTGTGCCCTTTGCAGATGAATTGAATGACTACACAAGCTCCACAATGACCCCTAGGGTACTCAATAAGCTTTTAAACCATGTTTCAACCAAGAACAATACCTCATGAATCCTTGAAAACCCTTTGATGATCCTTAGGATAGGAGGTGATACCAATACACAAACCTCTCCCCTCAAGGTGCTTTGAAACTTCCATGGTGATGATAAAAACTTGATGGCTTGCACAAATGCTCTTGTTTGAGCTTGAACCCAAGGAGACTCTCCTCTTGAAGGGCATAACACACCTCTTGATCCCCTGTTAAGAACAATGTTAAACAAATGCAAATGCTAAAATGAAATTGATAACGCGAAAATATATCTATAAAATGACGTGTGTTTTAACTAATGTTTAACCGGTTTCACTCTGAATTCAGGGCATTCCATGTTATTTGTCTAAGTATTATGCAGGTATTCGAAGAACACGTCCAAGCAAAGCAATATGAAGAAAAGGAGCAAAAACAAGTGGAAAATGGATGAAAAACCAAGTGAAAACCAGCAGAAACGAGCCAGACTGATATGACGACCGTCACACAGCTGTTACGACCGTCATGCGTGTGACGACCGTCACACAGCCATGACGGCCGTCATGCAGCCAGAACGTGGCAGAATGAAATCACGTGCAAATTTCCCCCTCAAAGACCAAAAGTGTGGCCACTAACTCCTATTTTTCTGCCTCAAACCCACTTCCTGAAGGAATAACCGTTAGATACTCTCCCTCTATAAAAGGAAGAGGTTGAGACCTGAAAAAGGGAGCCGAATTCAAGACAATGAAGTGCTGCCAATTCGTCTTCAGAGTAACCTTTCCATTATTCTATTCTTATTTGTTTCTCTTTTCCTTCTCTGCATTCTTTGATATTTTGTAATTCCTATTTCCCTTGTACGATCAATTGGCACCAAGACCAGAATCCTGCCAACATTTGTGGAGGATCTGCGCAAAGGCCAATTGGAATATTTTACAGGTTTTAAATTTTAATCGTAATTTCAGTTTTCATTATGATGTATGTTATTAATTACTGTTTTTATTTATGTATTACCATTTCTATTTCCATGTCTAGCTAAACTACTATAATCGATATGTAATAATAATTCAGACGCAATTTGATAATAATTGGCGTAGTTTCTCTCTTTTCAAAAACTCGGTTATGGTTCTAGTTTTTAATCAAAATTCTAAATAAATCTTTGTCACGACAGTGAGAAGCTATTTATGGTGGTTTTGCCACGACAGTGGGAAACCATATTAAGGTACGAACCAACAAGCGACAACTGAGGTAAGACCAGATAGTAAAAACTAGGCATTCGATTTAAAAACAACGAAAGTGCTTTAAAAAGGATTAGAACTTAGAGATTTTCAAAAGGTAACTTTAACCCCGAACGGGATAGCGAAAGCATACGTTCCGCCTTAGAGTTGCGACTAGCGTCAACAACCATCGTGAGACAAAAGTCTTTAAATCACTATTTTCTTCTTAAACTAAGTGTGAAAACATTTAATACGCCAATAAGTTGTCAAATCCCCGAAGAACAAAATTATTGCATATCGATTCATAAATTCATATCTTAAGTAAAAACCTTAGTTCCCTTTAGTTTACGCATTTATTCTGCCATTATTCAACTTGAAACCAAACCGACCTAGCTAAACACCATAACACCCGATAATACTAGATTGATTACGAGTCCCTGTGAGATCGATATCTATTATTACTACGCGATAGACTGTGCACTTGCAATTAGATTTGTTAGACATAGAAAGTCGCGATCAAGTTTTTGGCGCTGTTGCCGGGGACCCGTTTAGTCAATAGTGTAATCCTTTGTTACACAGTATAAACTAGGTTAACAATTCTCTCTCCCTCTACTCGTTCTTCGATTGTATGCCAAGTACTCGCTCACAAGGCGAAATCTTACAACCTACAATCGCTGAACTAGAGCGCTTCTTGCATCTAAGAAGGCGCATCGTCGAATATCAACGAAGACACAACATTCCTGATCTTCTAGCTCATCCTCCTGTTGAAGAAGCAAAGATGGCTGAAGGACCTCAAAACAAACCGCTGAAGGCATACGCTACACCCTCTCAGATGGAGCCTAGAAGTAGCATAGCTGCCCCAGCTATCAATCGAACCGATTTCGAACTGAAACCTTCATTGCTGTCAGCTGTACAACAAAACCAATTCTCAGGAAATGCAACTGAGGATCCAAATGAACACTTAACGAAGTTTGTACAATACGCAGACACAGTGAAAGCAAATGGAGTAACTCCAGACGCAATAAGACTTCGTCTTTTCCCTTTCTCTCTTAGAGATAGTGCTTGGACATGGTTACAATCCTTACCATCCAACTCCGTTACGACATGGGAACAGTTGAAGAACGTTTTCTTAGCGAGATATTTCCCGCCAAGCAAAACTGTTATGCTTAGAGCCCAAATCAACGGATTTCGACAAAAAGATACTGAATCTCTCTACGAAGCGTGGGAAAGGTTCAAAGATATGATGAGAACATGTCCTCACCACGGTCTAGAAGACTGGGTGACGATCCATACTTTCTATAATGGGCTTCTATACAACACCAGATTAACGGTAGACGCCTCCGCGGGCGATGCACTTATGGATAAGCCATACGACGAAGCCTATCAACTAATCGAAAACATGTCTCAGAACCACTGCCAATGGGGAGGTGAACGCATTCTAGAAGAGAAACCCGCAGCGAAAGGTGGGATGTACGAGATCAGCAGCCTTGAAAAGTTCAACGCTAAAGTAGATGCTCTAGCACAGAAGATCGACAGTCTGACCGTTAACCCCACTGCAACCGTCGCCGCCGTAACTCCAAACTGCGAGTTATGCGGAACCGCCACTCATAGTGCGCCCAAGTGCCCATTGCTGGCCGGAATCCCACCAGACCAAGTAAATTACGCTCAAGGAAATCCTTACGCAAATACTTACAACCCAGGATGGAGGAACCACCCAAACTTTTCCTACAAGAACGATAATGCCTTGCAGGCACCAGGTGCTCCGCCAGGATATCAGAAACCAGCTGCTGTCCAGACTGCCCCTAGGAAATCAAACCTCGAGTTGATGATGGAAAAATTCATAGCTACTCAAGCTCAAACAAACAAAGAGTTCCTAAATCAAAACATACACACTAGCGAGCAAATTAAATAGCTGACCGGAAAAGTAGACGCTTTAGCCACCCACAACAAAATGCTCGAAACGCAGATATCCCAAGTGGCCCAACAACAAGCCTCTGCCGCTGCCCCAGCTGGAACATTTCCAAGACATCCCGAACCTAATCCAAAAGGTCACGCAAACGCTGTTATATTAAGAAGTGGGAAAGAATTGGAGGGCCCGACAGATCCTAGGAACGAAGATTTAGTAATGCAACAGAAATCCGATAAACCAACCGAAAAGGAGTCTGAAACAGAAAAGAAGGAATGTGACGAGCAGAAAGCCGCCAAAGATGAAAACACATATGTGCCTCCAGCGCCATATAAACCACCTATCCCTTATCCTCAAAGATTAATAAACTCCAAAACTTCAGGACAATTTAAGAAATTTGTCGAACTTCTGAAACAACTAAACATCACTATTCCTTTCACAGAAGCGATAACTCAAATGCCGTCATACGCTAAATTTCTTAAAGAAATTTTGTCTAATAAAAGGAAAATAGAGGATAACGAGACAGTGACACTTACTGCCGAATGTAGCGCAATCATTCAAAACCACATGCCTCCTAAACTAAAAGACCCAGGTAGTTTCTCCATACCCTGCGTCATAGGAAAGTTCGTAATAGACAAAGCTCTATGCGATCTAGGAGCCAGTATAAGTGTTATGCCTTTATCTATATGCAAAAAGCTGAATATGGGAGAACTAAGACCAACTAAAATGTCCGTACAATTGGCTGACCGATCAGTCAAATACCCCGTCGGAATAATGGAAAACGTTCCAGTACGCATAGGACAATTCTATATCCCAACCGACTTCATAATCATGGACATCAAAGAGGACTCTGTTACCCTAATTATCCTAGGAAGACCGTTCCTAGCTACAGCTGGAGCTATTATAGACGTAAAGAAAGGAAGGCTAACATTCGAAGTAGGAGAAGAAAAGATAGAGTTCATCCTTACTAAATTCTTGAAGGCACCAGCCATCGATGACACATGCTATATAGTAGATGTAATTGACGAATGCATACGAGAATTAGAAAAGGAGGAAACTACATATTCTGAAATCATGAAAATCCCGATCCCCGATATTCATGAAGACGACAACTGGCGTACACCATACAAAGATGATAGTCTGAGCGAGATCTTAGCACTCACTCCAAATCACATGCCAGGTCCGAAAAACCCAGCTTTAAAACTTAAAGAGCTACCCAAAACTCTCAGGTATGAATTCCTTGATACAGAATTCAAAAGACCAGTAATAGTAAACGCTAACTTAGGACAATCAGAAATTGAGCGATTATTAGAAGTCCTAAGGAGATACCCAACTGCGTTAGGCTATAATATAAGCAATCTAAAAGGTATAAGTCCCTCTGTCTGTATGCACCGTATCATGCTGGAGGAAGACTGCAAAACTTCGAGAGAACATCAAAGAAGGATAAACCCGATCCTAAGCACTGTAGTCAAAGATGAGGTGAAAAAGCTACTAAACGCAGGAATCATATACCTAATCTCCGACAGCCAATGGGCCAGTCCAGTACACGTAGTACCCAAGAAAGGAGGCGTTACTGTAGTAAAGAATGCGAAAGGCAAATCGATAACCCAAAGAGTAGTGACCGGAAATAGGATGTGTATAGATTACAGAAAACTAAACAAGGCAACTCGGAAAGATCACTTCCCTTTACCATTCATAGACCAAATGTTGGAGAGACTGGCGAAACATTCATACTTCTGCTATCTAGATGGTTATTCGGGATTCTTTCAAATCCCTATTCACCCCGATGACCAGGAAAAGACAACATTCACCTGTCCCTATGGTACTTTTTCCTACCGCCGAATGTCGTTTGGACTATGCAACGCTCCAGCAACCTTTCAAAGATGCATGATGGCAATCTTCGCAGATTTCATAGATGACATCATGGAAGTGTTCATGGATGACTTCTCTGTATGCGGACAAAGCTTCGAAAGTTGCCTGTCGAATTTAGAAATGGTACTCAAAAGATGCGCCAAAGTGAACCTTGTCCTTAATTGGGAAAAATGTCATTTCATGGTCCGACAAGGCATTGTTTTAGGACACGTCATCTCTGAAAAAGGGATTGAAGTTGACAAAGCCAAAATAGAGATCATAAAGGATCTCCAACCTCCGAAAACCGTACGAGAAATACCAAGCTTCTTAGGACACGCTGGATTCTACCGAAGATTCATAAAAGATTTCTCGAAAATCACAAAACCTCTTACAGGTATGTTAATGAAAGATGATGAGTTCATCTTCGACAAAGAATGCTTAGAGGCATTCGAAACTCTAAAATCTGCACTTATCACCGCACCAATCATGCAACCCCCAGATTGGCGACTACCACTCGAAATCATGTGCGATGCGAGTGATTATGTCGTAGGTGCAGTTCTAGGACAAAGGAAGGATAAGAAGCTTCACGCTATCTACTACGCCATTAGAACATTAGACCCTGCCCAAATGAACTACGCCACAACAGAAAAGGAACTCTTAGCAGTCGTGTTCGCTCTTGACAAATTTCGTTCCTACTTGGTAGGAGCCAAAATAATCATAATACACAGACCACGCTGCCATTAGGTACCTAATAAACAAAAAGGACGCTAAACCCAGATTATTGAGATGGATCCTATTATTACAAGAGTTCGATTTAGAAATAAAAGATAAGAAGGGGATCGAGAACGTAGTTGCCGACCACTTATCCCGTATAGAGGGCATAAAACAAGAACCAGTGCCTATCAATGACGACTTTCCTTACGAACGTCTGATAGCCAAATTGGAAAGCGATATGTCTAACTCTACTACGGAAGAACTGGAACTGGAAAAAGCCATGGAAGCTGTCTATGCCCAAGCCACTTTTTCGTGGTTTGCCGACATCGTTAATTACCTGGCCGCAGGCGTGCTTCCACCGGACCTGACTTATCAACAAAAGAAGAAATTCTTCCATGAATTAAAGCACTACTACTGGGACGAACCTCTAATTTTCAGACGAGGCGCCGACAACTTATACCGTCGTTGTGTCCCAGAGGAAGAAATAGAAGACATCATCACCCAATACCATTCAGCACCATATGGTGGTCATGCCAGCACCTCAAAGACGTGCGCTAAAATCCTACAGTCTGGCCTATTTTGGCCCAGTCTATGGAAGGACGTCCATACCGCGGTACTAAAATGCGACCGGTGCCAACGCACCGGCAACATCTCACGATGCGATGAAATGCCTCAGAGAGGAATCTTGGAAGTAGAAATCTTTGACGTCTGGGGAATCGACTTCATGGGACCTTTCCCATCTTCTTTTGGAAATAAATATATACTCGTCGCTGTCGACTATGTATCGAAATGGATAGAGGTCGTTGCCGCTCCAACTAATGACACGCGAGTAGTCGTTAAACTCTTTAAAACCGTAATCTTTCCGAGATTCGGTATGCCTAGGCTCGTCATTAGTGACGGTGGTTCGCATTTCATATCGCGAATCTTTGATAAACTCCTTTCCAAATACAGAGTAAAACACCGTGTAGCCACACTGTATCATCCACAAACTAGTGGACAAGTGGAGGTTTCGAACAGGGAAATAAAACAAATTTTAGAAAAGACTGTCGCAACCTCCAGGAAAGATTGGTCATCAAAGCTGAATGAAGCTTTATGGGCCTATAGGACCGCCTTTAAGACACCGATAGGCTCCACACCATTCAAACTAGTCTACGGAAAATCATGCCACCTGCTGGTATAATTAGAGCATAAAGCCTTCTGGGCTATTAAGACACTAAACTTCAACTACACTGCGGCAGGCGAAAAGAGAATCTTGAACCTTCATGAGTTGGAAGAACTAAGATTAGACGCGTACGAGAATGCACACATCTACAAAGAAAGGACCAAGAAATGGCATGACAAACGTTCAATCCGGAAGCAGTTCAGAGTGGGAGACATCGTGCTCCTATTCAACTCCAGATTGAAACTATTCCCTGGAAAACTAAAATCTAGGTGGTCTGGACCTTTTGAGGTCATCAAAGTCCTAAAGAGTGGAGCTGTTGAAGTCACAAATCAAATCAATGCACCGTTCATAGTAAACGGACAGCGTTTGAAACATTATAATCAAAGTGAAAACAACGACCACGTGAGCAATATGAAATTGCTCGAGATCCCCGACTAGCTTATATCCAAGCTATCGTCAGGCTTCTGACGTTAAAGACAGCGCTGATTGGGAGGCAACCCAAAGTTTTCCTAATTTTCCTTCTAAATTTACTAAAACTATTCTTTTTATTAACTTATAATTTCTATAAATTTCTACTATCTTATTTTCCATTATCTATATTTATTTTATATTTTTCTCTTTTATCACTTTTTTATTTTTCTTAAAATTATGATCTGAGTGAATGTTACTTTTTCCAGGATTTTAAAAGTCATTCTACTTTTCTTCCATTCTATCCGACTAACGAGTATGGACGACATTAACGTTACGACTGTTGTGTTTAGAGGACGAGCTCAGCAGGCCAGATTCGAGGCACTGACTCAAAGAAACTTTGCTTCGACTCTGTACTACGATACACCAACCATGGACAAGCTAGGAATTCAAGATAGCATTCAGTACCTATTTTACCAATTAGGCTGGGAGCAAACCGCTCTCAAGACCCGATTTGCTACCTTTCGCGAACTGACACTCGAATTCCTTAGCTACCTAAGTTACTTACCTGAATATGGCTTTGGATCCACTAAAGAGTTAATAACCTTTAGAATGTTTGGAATAGACCAAACACACAACGTACCACGTTAGCTAACATCCTAGGCTTCCCTAGCAATCCATTCGTGTTTACTTCCATTGAAGAGGATTTTGATCTCGAATTAGACCAATTTTGGGGTTCCATCACCAGAAACTATCACCCAGAACCGAACGACATGCATAACCATGAGATACACAATCCAGCCTTCCGCTATTTCCATAGGATATTAGCCCATACCCTCTTTGGTAAGGAAGAAAACATCACAACAGCCTCAAAGGACGAGTTGTTCATCCTTTTCTGTGCTTCCCAAGGCCGCCCTGTAAATGTTGTCCCTTTTATGATGAGGGCATTTACACGCATCAATCAGGACCCGCACTCACCCATTTTAATAGGAGGCCTAGTCACCATGATCGCCCATGAAATTGGTCTGAGGTATTACCTGAACAAAGCCGTCCGTTTCGGCAACCTCAGAGCAATGGACATCCAGTTCTGCTTCAACAGACGCATTCTAGGTACCTTAGGACCAGGAGCCTATGAATACCTCATAGCTGATCAACCTGTCCACCTTTTCACATTGCCCAACCATGAGCTAACCAGTATCCATAACAAAGATAATTGGCTCTATGAATTGGACGAGCCTATGGGACCTCCATCACCTCACTCCACACCCCAGGCTTATATGTATGACAGTGATCAAGTCTCAGAAGCACATGACTATTTGTACTACCAAGACTATGAGTCCGAAGTAGAGATCGATCCTGAGACCCCTCCTAACTAACATAATTTTCCTGACCCCACGCCTGAACAAAACACAGATAAGCTCGACACTGTTCTGAAAACTGTAGACAACCTCAAGTTGGAAGTAACCACTGTCAAAGATGAATTAACGCAGCTTCATATGGATTTCGTTACCTTCATGGACTTGGTTAGCGACCAATTTAATATCGTTGTTCAGCAGGTCAACAATTTGAAGAAACCAACGGAGTGATCTTCTAGTTTTTACTTTAATTTACGTTTACTGCATTTTACATTGTTCACAATTAGTTCATTTTGCAACTGTTTACTTTTTTTGGATATTGTACTACCGTACACTCATTTTTCGATTTAATGTTATTTTCATTTCAGTACTACCATTACTTATGTTTCCTGTTCATTTTTAGTTTGTCATTATTCCATTATAAGTCATATTTGCATAGTTTCCACTGTTAAAACGCCCAACAAGCAAAATTCTGCAATTCTGCAGACTTTGCTGATGTGACGGTCGTCACACTTCCACCACGATCGTCACGCGTGTTACGACCGTCACAGACCCCTGACGGTCGTCATGCAGAAAAAACCCCAATTCTGTTTTAAACAGAGCTGCCCCCCCCCCCCTTTCCCTCTCCCCTAATTCCCCACCCTCCCATTATCAAAACCCTATCAAGAGCTCCGAATCCCCCATCCAACATCTACCATTTTCAACCTCCCATCCACCATTCTACAGTACCCACTGCACTCCTCCGCCTCACCATTCTCTGAAATCCCATAATCTCAATCCTCTGCACTTCTCTCACAACAATGGCCGGTGCAAACCCCGATTTCAGCAACATCACCTTCCGCGAAGGAGAGGCCGGTGAACGGCAGCAGACGAACTTTCTCGCATTCCATCAACGGTCGCTACAACCGACCCGGTATGCTCATCTGAACTCTCTGACGGAACTCGGAATTCTCGACGGCGTCACTTGGATGTTGTAGAGAGCCGGCATCTGGCATCTCTGCACCAATCCCCAACCCACCTACGAGCAACTTACGCTGGAGTTTCTCAGTTCTTTTGCCTACACAACATCATCCGGCGATGCAAACCAACTCCACGGTGCCGCCTGCTTCCGGATGTTCGGCACTGAATATCAGGTCCCCCAGGACAGCATCGTCGTCATCCTGCAGTTCACTCACAGCGACGATGCTCACCGCCGCATCTCAGATCAGTTCTACCAAGAGGCCTTCCCTCTCTGGAACAGCCTGACCGGAACCACTTCAGACACCTGGGATACGCTGAACGCCACTCATATCCATAACCCAGCTATCCGCTACTTCCACTGCATGTTGAGCAACACCATATTCGCTCATGACAATAACCATAAGGTCAACTCGAAGGAGCTGTTTTTCCTCCGATGTGTGTTCGCTTCAGAGCCGGTTAACGCCGCCCCGTTTCTCTTGGCTCACATTCAGGCCAACTGCAACCGCGGCGCCAAACCTTTTTACTTCGGTGGCATCATCACATCCATCGCCATAGGCCTCGGTCTTGGCGACTGCCTCCAAACACTCCGCCAGATGCCTCTCGTATTCCTGGACACCGACCACTGCCGCGCCTCCCACCTCATCAAGGCCCACCGTGATGGTCGCTATCATCCTGTAGTGCGAGGCCGCACTATCCAGAGCATCATCCTGCCTTCCCGCACTACCAAGATGCATCCAGAGGACAGAGCCAACTGGCTTTTCGACACCGCTGCCCCTGCTGCCCCAACACAAGACAACATCCCAGAGCCTAGGGACGAAGTTCAGGAAGAGCTCGACAGAGCCGACCAGCCTGAGCCTTCACACGCAGCTGCTGCCGCTGGCCCTTCCACGCGCCGCCGCCCCCGTCCTTCCACTGATGACACATCTGCAGCCCTCTTCCGCTGCATCGAGCAACAGAACTAGATGATGCTTATGATGGAGCAGCAGCACCGCAGGGCTGAGGAATTTGAAGCTTGGCAGAGAGAGTAGATCGGACAAATCCAACAGTCTCTGCAGATGATGCACGATATACATTCCGGCATGGCTGACGAGATGGCGCACCTCACTGTGCGAGTCGACGGTCTCCGGGATTACATATCCCACACCGAGGCTCTGAACCTCGCCGCCCGTGATCCCCCAGCCAGAGGTCGAGGCAGAGATCAAGGACGAGGACGGGATTAGTAGTATTTTCCATTTTTGCCATTTTTGTTGTTTTTTCTGTATTTCCTTTATATCTCCCTTCCGCATTCCTTCAAATCAGTGGGGACACTGATTGAGATAGTGTGGGAGCGGATCGTTATTTCCCAGTTCATTTCCCTTTCTCATGTTATTTCCCATTGTACTTGTTCTTTCGAATTTAAAGAAATTTTAACTTTCGGTTTCGGCAAATAAGCGCATATATATATATATATATATATATATATATATATATATATATATATATATATATATATATATATATATATATATATATATATATATATATATATATATATATATATATATATATATATATATATATATATATATATATATATATATATATATATATATATATATATATATATATATATATATATATATATATATATATATTTTACAACTCCATTACCGTCCTGACACCTTAGACCTCCAGTTTATGCGAGTCCGTTTCACTACCTACACGTACCGAAGTTTCAAGCTCCTACTCAAACGTAGCCCCCAGTAGTTTATACAAGCAGTCAGCACCATCCTAAATGCTTCTAAGCAATGAAACCGATGCAAATAAGTGTGTGTGATCTCTAACTCAAAATGAAAAAACTCATGAAGAAGAAAAGCCATATAGCATGAGTATAGAGACATGTTCCTTCTAAGTTAGGTGCTCCTCACCCGAGCATTTAGCCCAACGGTACAAAAAGTCTTTGGAAATCAATAGCATAAACTTATGTGCAAAGAAGAATCGAAATAGAAAAGAGATTATAGCCACTAACAGGTTGACTTGCCATGAAAGTATACGGATAACGGGCTTAATGTGACTGTGCCAGAACAAACCGGGTAAAACTTGTTGCAAGGGACTTGACGCCAAGCTGCAGTAGCATGATTGGAACTGGCTTGCATAAAAAGGAGGCCTTCGAAGACTTACAACTCAGTGTCACCACCGTATGTGTGTTGTTTCGATTTTTGTCTTGGACTTCCTAACTTGTAATTTGAGAAAAACCTCTCGGAAGGGAGGAGCGTGTGTCGCTACTGCAAAAATCGGCGCCGGCTGACAGAAGAGTCGCCACCGTGCGTTATTTATCCCAACAGAGGGAAAGGAAACGCTCGAAGTAAACCTTGCAAAAAACGGGGAAAGGTATGGTCATCGCAACCAAAACCTGGGTTCGGGAGTCGGTTACGCAAGGGGAAGGTATTAGCACCCCTCACGTCCATCGTACTCGATGGGATCCACGCTTGCTTGGGTTGTCTAAAGGATGCAAAAACAATCTATCTACGGCTGCTAAATCTAAACGGAAGGGAATTGACTCGATAGAGTGTCGCACTCTACGCCTACGTATTCTCAAGAGAGAAAGTCAGAGTCAACGTAGTTCGGGACTACGGGGAAATTGGCTCGCCAAGACCTCGCGTCTTGTGCCTACGTACTTCCACACTGCATGGAAGATCATAGCTTTACGTAGTTCAGGCTAACTACGGCTAATCTGGGTATTCTCACACAGCAGTGAGAAATCAAACTGGTTTCAAAGGTACGGGAACCTATGGGAAAAACTACGGTCTGGTCTCAAATGCACTCAGGCAAGAGAGAAGGGATAACAATTAGTCGTCAGCGGGAAAGTCTCGATCGCATAGCAGCGAGAGAACAAAAGGTTAGTTGTTAGTGTGCTCGCTAGGATATCGCATCCTACGCCTACATATTCTCGTCTGGTACGAGAAATCAGAGCAGCTGTAGTTCGGCTACTTCCGAGACCACAGCTCAAATCTCATTTTATTAATATTCTGGAAAATGATTACAATGATTGAATACTGAAAAATAAACCCCTAGGAAATACTATCCTATCCTATGAAAAATCAAGTGGAAAATAGTCCCCTAACAAGTGGACCTCTAAAACTATCCCTAAAATAAACCCCATGAAGAAAATATACTCTAAAAAAATATTAAATCTACCTTAATATTTTTCTCAATATTTCTTTTCCCTTTTCTTTTTTTTTTCAAAATATTTTTCCTCTTTTTCTATATTTTTTTCTCTATTTTTCAAGTATTTTCTATATTTTTTCAACTATCCTTTTTTTCTTCTTTTTTCATATATTTCCTTTTTCTTTTTCTTTTTCTTTTTTCTATATACTTTTTCATGTATTTTTATATTCTTCTATTTCTATACAACCCTTAGAAAAAGAATATAAAAGAAATAATAATAAAAAGAAAATACAGGGGGGTGCATTAGCACAGCAGGGGGTATAGCTTCAGCAAAAATAATTGGTACAACTGGGCCCAGCCCAAAAAAAAAAAGGAACTTCAGCCAAAAACGGAGTGGGGGTGCAAGAATGGAAAGGAGGGTGTATACAAGAAACTCGTTGGGCCTAGCCCAACACCAAAGCAAGGGACAGACGGAGGGGAAACATGGAAACGGGGGGGTGTACGAAGAGAAAAAACTTTGGGCCTAAGGCCCAGTCCGAAATCAGGCCAACGACCCTTCCTCTTCTCACCTTCACTCTCCTCTGAACCGAAACCCTAATTCTCCTTTCTCCCTTCACAGCGCCGCCGACCAAACTCCTCCATCTCCGACCTCTCTCTGTTCGTTCCTCACCTGGCCAAACAAATCCCCTACTATCCTCTTCTTCAACCTCGAAATCTCCTCCTCTCTACTTCGCTTTCGTTGAACACCACCATCACCGATGATTAACCTACGAAAACAAATCACAACAACAGACAATCCAAACAAATTTTCAATTTCCTATTGAATGCTGTGGAGATATTAATTGAAGATAGGCGTGAGTTTGGGATCGGAGTGAGCTTGCTGTTCTTGTTGTGACGGAGCAATCTTGACGATAAGATTCTTACAAAAAACTAGCAAAAAGTATATAGAACGGTGGAGGATCTTCAAGAACAGATGAATCTTGGAGCGATCTTGGTGAGGTGCTGAGAAAATGTTTGAAGAGCAACTGGAAGGTTCGTATGAAGAACAAGAAGACGATGAACACTTCTGGATCTGAGAAATAGTCCCGATGAACTTGATGAAGTTCTTGCAAACGATTTTCTGGAGACGATTATTGAAGAATCTGACGAAGATCACTTGAAGGAAGTTTGTTGAAGCTTCTGGATGAACACGGCGTTCTTGAAGTTTTGTTGACGATTCTTGAGGAACATTGAAGGAGATGGACGGAATATTGAAGGAGATCCATTAAAGATGGATGAATGCTCGTCTGGAAAAGGACGTGGTTCTTGAACATGTGAACGAAGACTGGAAATTTGGATGAAAACACGAAGAACATGTTGAGTTTTCCGGTGAGATGATGAAAATTATTGATCGGAGAAGATGAAGGTTTAGAGGTGAGAGATGAATTTCTGGTGAAAAGCAGTTTCCGGCGGGTTTGTTATGGTGGCCAGAGTAGGTTAGGGCATCGCCGACGAGTTGGTTGCGGTGGTTGCATGGCCGCCGGCCATGCAACCAGTGAGGCTTCAGAGCAGACGCGTGGTAGTGGTTAGTGGAGAGGTTTGGCGCATGCGTGCCACTTGGCGAGGGCGTGGCAGAGAGAGGGAAAGTGAGGGTACGCGTGTCAGGCTTGAAATGAATGGGGTGGGGCCTCCCTGATTTTACACGTGGGACTTCAAGACTTTATACTGCTGCTGAATTTGGACTGAAATCTGGACAAAAACTGGGCCTTGCGAATTGGGCCTCCAAACAGACTCAACCTGGGCCCAACGAGAAACAATAAAACCCAAAAGAAATCTGAATTATAATGGATAAACAAGATTAATGGAAATGATTAACCAACTAACTAATGATTAAACCTAAAAAAGAGAACTAACCTAAAACTCTATTAATTCTAATTAATTTCTACACTAATAAAACTCTAATAAACCCACTAATCTAAAATTCTAATAATTCTCTATTAAATTTCTTATTAAATCTTCAACAAAATTATACTATTTAGTAAAAGCAAATCTATTATTAATAAAAGAAAAAAAATCTATATTCTTCTATTAAAAAATGATTAAAAAGCTATTTAATATCTAATATATTCTAAAAAGATTAAAACTATTAAAAATATTAAAAACTATTAATATTCTATATTATCCTAAAATGATTAAAAATCTATTAAAACCCTAATAATGGCCAATAAAATTCAGAAAATTCACAATAATTCCCGAAGGAACAAAAATAGCACCGAACGACAAAAAAACACCGCGAGAGCGCAACAAAATAGCCGGTAAAAATCAATAGACACCGAAACATCCCTAAAAACAACAGCGCAAGTTGAAAACACCGGGAAGAGCACGACTTCCCAAAAAAATACGATTCTACCTATCTAAACTGATAAAAAAAACACCTGAGACGCGAGACGAGGGCTGTGATCCCGATAAAATCATCACAAACGAAAAATGCACTGTATACGATATGCAGATGCGAATGCGGTCATGCGTCGAAACATCGAGTCAGATACGAGACCCGGTTGGTCAAATTTTAGGGTGCAACAGCGTGCCGCGTGTTTGCCACATTTTTCTAACTTTTACTTGAGGACAAGTAAAGATTCAAGTTTAGGGGAGTTTGATAACGCGAAAATATATCTATAAAATGACGTGTGTTTTAACTAATGTTTAACCGGTTTCACTCCGAATTCGGGGCATTCCGTGTTATTTGTCTAAGTATTATGCAGGTATTCGAAGAACATGTCCAAGCAAAGCAATATGAAGAAAAGGAACAAACACAAGTGGAAAATGGATGAAAAACAAAGTGAAAACCAGCAGAAACGAGCCAGACTGATATGACGACCGTCACACAGCTGTTACGACCGTCATGCGTGTGACGACCGTCACACAGCCATGACGACCGTCATGCAGCCAGAACGTGGCAGAATGAAATCACGTGCAAATTTCCCCCTCAAAGACCAAAAGTGTGGCCACTAACTCCTATTTTTCTGCCTTAAAACCCACTTCCTGAAGGAATAACCGTTAGATACTCTCCCTCTATAAAAGGAAGAGGTTGGGACCTAAAAAAGGGAGCCGAATTCAAGACAACGAAGTGCTGCCAATTCGTCTTCAGAGCAACCTTTCCATTATTCTATTCTTATTTGTTTCTCTTTTCCTTCTCTGCATTCTTTGATATTTTGTAATTCCTATTTCCCTTGTACGATCAATTGGCACCAAGACCAGAATCCTGCCAACATTTGTGGAGGATCTGCCCAAAGGCCAATTGGAATATTTTACAAGTTTTAAATTTTAATCGTAATTTCAGTTTTCATTATGATGCATGTTATTAATTACTATTTTTATTTATGTATTACCATTTCTATTTCCATGTCTAGCTAAACTAATGTAATCGATATGTAATAATAATTCAGACGAAATTTGATAATAATTGGCGTAGTTTTTCTCTTTTCAAAAACTCAGTTATGGTTCTAGTTTTTAATCAAAATTCTAAATAAATCTTTGTCACGACAGTGAGAAGCTATTTACGGTGGTTTTGCCACGACAGTGGGAAACCATATTAAGGTACGAACCAACAAGCGACAGCTGAGGTAAGACCAGATAGTAAAAACTAGGCATTCGATTTAAAAACAGCGAAAGCGCTTTAAAAAGGATTAGAACTTAGAGATTTTCAAAAGGTAACTTTAACCCCGAACGGGATAGCGAAAGCATACGTTCCGCCTTAGAGTTGCGACTAGCGTCAACAACCATCGTGAGACAAAAGTCTTTAAATCACTATTTTCTTCTTAAACTAAGTTTGAAAACATTTAATACGCCAATAAGTTGTCAAATCCCCGAAGAACAAAATTATTTCATATCGATTCATAAATTGATATCTTAAGTAAAAACCTTAGTTCCTTTTAGTTTACGCATTTATTCTGCCATTATTCAACTTGAAACCAAACCGACCTAGCTAAACACCGTAACACCCGATAATACTAGATTGATTACGAGTCCCTGTGGGATCGATATCTATTATTACTACGCGATAGACTGTGCACTTGCAGTTAGATTTGTTAGACATAGAAAGTCACGATCAGAAATGAAACATAAGCCAAGTACAAGAAATGGTAGGTTAAATTTTGGTGTATAACAGCTGCCCCTATTCAAACGACTTGGACCTGAAGGGATGAAAAATGAACGACTTTCAAACATTCAAGGTAAAAGGTGGTTGAGTACATTAGAACCCGGAAATTTGCCAACCGCAAAAAATAGAAAACTGTAGAATGGTCCACCGACGTGAAAATAGAATCACTGGGGAAACTGTATCTGATAATTGCAAGGACAATGAGCTAACTCATTACCAATTAGAAAATCACGACACACAGTCGGAAAAACATCTGCTAACACGCAGGCAATGACACTAAGTCGGTAAGAACATCTGATTTCACAATCAGGCATTTGTTAAACAAACCAGACATTGAACCCGAAGGCCGGCTCAACACAAAATTGAGAACATCTGCTAATCCAAGCAGGCATCGAACCCAAAGGTAGACTCAACACGAAGTTGAGAACATCTGCTAATCCAAGCAGGCATTGAACCCGAAGGCCGGCTCAACATGAAGTTGAGAACATCTTCTAATCCAAGCAGGCATCGAACCTGAAGGCCGGCTCAACACGAAGTTGAGAACATCTGCTAATCCAAGCAAACATCCGTTAATTAAAACGAGCATCGAACCCGAAGCCGGCTCAACACGAAGTTGAGAAGAGAATCCATTAATCAAAATCTGAAAGAAGAAATCCGCTGAGGAAGAACAAACTTGAATAAGTAAACTCTGTTGGGGAAAGTGAATAGATGAACACATCTGCCAAGGATTCTTGCTGGGGTCTGGATACCGCACAGGCTAATGAAATAAACCAACAATCGCCGGGGTCTGGATACCACACAGGCTCATGAAACATACCAATAACTCTGTCGGGGTCTAGATACCACACAGGCTAAAGAAGAATACTGATATCAGCTGGGGTATGGATACCGCACGGGCTAAAGAAAAATATCGATATCAGTCGGGCTATGGACACCGCACGGGCTAAAGAAATATACCGGTGTTAGCCGGGGTTTGGATACCGCACGGGCTAAAGAAATATATCATAATCTGCTGGAGATATACTTGAAAACAAGAGGTAAACCTGGCTTATGATTCGAATGCATATGTTTGAGAATGACGTAATGCTCCATACGAAATGGAAATGATATGCGTTTGGGAGGATATTATGCCAAAATGCAAATTCAAAGGAAACACTCTAGCAAAATAAATGCTGAAGAGACGAAGCCAACTTTGCTAGGGATGACTGGGTGTGCCAAATAAAATTGGACTTATGCTGTGGAAAACAAGCCCTGGATGGCCTCCTGGAACAGAACTCTCCTGGGTGAACTGCCCTGCTGAGAACATAATCCACTTTGTTGGGGATCAAACCAACTTTGCTGAGGAAAACGCCCCGAACAGCCCTCCAGAATACAACTCTTCTGGGGAACAAAACACTCGACTGGGGAAAATAGATCCACTCTACCAGGGGAAATCAGCCCTGGATGGCCTCATAGAAACCAAAACTCTTATAGGATATAAAACAAATTGCTAAGGAATAGCTCCACTTTGTCGGAGATTCCGCTTTATTGGAAATTGAATTCGCTGTCTGCTAGGGATAATGAATAAGATTTACTGGTAAGCTATCCCAAACTTCCTCTACTGAGGATGGAGAATAATAATCTCTAAGTCAATCCCACTCTGTGGGGAAGAAAATTACTCTGGCGACTTCATTGGGGCTTAGGCAATGAGGGAATCGGCCTCGACCTCTGCTTGGGGAAAAATGAGAAATAAAACTCAACAATATCAACCTCCGCTTAGGAATGAGTCAATGTCCTAGACTCTGAGGGGAAAGGAGTCAAAAGACTTAGACTCTGTGGGGAAACAAAACTCTGAACTCGCTCCACTGCTGGAGAATAATCCCAAATCTACCTGTCAAGGGATAGGTGCACACCACTACTTAGGGAACTCAGTTTCGACCCTCTGGGGGTAACCCTGATGTCAACCTGCTAGGGAATAAGATATGCATTTGAACTATTGAGAATAGGTGTGCACGCTCCACCTGCTGGGGACAGCTCTACTCTGCCAGGGATATCAATCTCGACCTGCTGAGGATAACCTGGATCACATGTAATCCCAACCTGTCGGGAAGCACTAGTCTCAAACTGCACATCTTCCTCTTGTAGGGGCAAAGGCACAGTGACCTTACTGGGGATGCACCTCTGGAATAGCCTCAAGAACGAGAGCCCTGCAACAAATACAAACAAAATACCCTGTATACAACAAGAGCTATCTCGGTTATCGTCCATGACATTGTTCAAGAAAATCAATATTTTAATCATGATTAGCAGAGCCCACAAGTTTATGTATGCAATGTTTTTATCAAAAACATCGGGCGTCTTTTGCAAACAAAACAGTAAAAGCTAAAACAAGAACAAAAGCTTTCTGAATAGTATACTTCATTGATAAATGGCCTGTAAATAGGGAGATTTACAACAAATGCAACTCCTGAAAAGAGAAAGTTGCACAAAAAGTATAGAAATGCAAAAGATATACAAAATGTCGACAATATGGTATAGACAACCACCACGTGTCAACTCAATTATGGCTCGCATGACTTTGATGCTTCTCTAATGCTCTGTCTTCCAGAGAGACTGACTGATTGATTGACCCTCGGGTCCTCCCAAAATCCATTATGCTCATGGTATCATATGCAGGTCGTAGTCATTTGCTTTTCAAATCCCTAACTTTTGCTTGAATCGCCCCTTCAAGTTTTTGATTCACTGGGATACCCATTTTTGCCAAAGTCACCTTCTCAGGTTTTCAACTTTGCGGGTTTACATCTTTTTACTTTTTATCCCTAATTTTTTCCCGAACCCATTCTTTTATGGTTCGCTAGGATGCCCCATTTTTGCCTAGATTTTCTTTTTCTTTCCAACGAGTCTGCTTTAAGAAAAGTATTTTTTTAACTGCGTCCGAGTTCACAGGGGATATGAAATCTTCGCCATCCATAGTCGAAAGTAATAAGGCTCCTCCGGAGAAGACTTTCCTTACGACATATGGTCCTTCGTAGTTGGGGGTCCACTTGCCCTTATGATCTGCTGTGGAGGGAGAATCTGCTTCAACACTAAGTCACCTATCTGAAAGCTTCGAGGGCACACCTTCTGATCGAAAGCTTTCTTCATCCTACTTTGATACAAACGGCCATATGCAATGGATGTCAATCTCTTCTCGTCCATCAAGCTGAGTTGATTCAATATGGCCTTCACCCATTCCGCCTCATCAAGTTTGACGTAAACCAACACTCTCAAAGAAGGAATCTCGACTTCCAATGGTAGGACAACTTCCATACCATATACTAGCGAGAAAGGAGTTGCCCCAGTTGAAGTGCGTACTGAAGTACGATACCCGTGTAATGTAAAGCGCAACATCTCCTCCATAAAATATGTAACATTTTCATAGTTTTAGAAATCACATTTCAACCTTAAAATTTAAGCGGAAGATAAAATCATTTAATCATTTCCAAAATATTAATTCACATACACATAAGATATCCAGATTAATACATCATGACAGGTAATTACGAGCCACATCAGCTGATACATCGCAATGTATCACAAAAGAATACTATACCGGCCTAACTACCCGGTGTTACATAATCAGAGCAGTCCGACTCAAAAGATTGAAGCTATACTTCACAAAAGAAAGACTCCAGCATCCTAATCTGCAATGCCTCGTAGAGCATTATAAAACAGCAGAAGGGTGAGAAATATTACCATAATAATCAATGCATAAGATTATATATATATACAGGTATCACATAATTACATTCTACATTTCTCACCACAAATTCAATTCATAGTCATATTTATCATGTTGTAAATATAAACAAATATGAACATACCCAAACATATCCCTTCATACATATTCCCCAATCATCCAAAACCCATCATATTCACAAGCATACTTCATATATCCATGACATTTATGCTATTACCACATCATCAAACAATGCACACATATCCACGATATGTTCCCATGCATTTCTCACAATTATTAACGATGCATACATATCCACGATATGTTCCCATGCATCACTCACAATTATTAACGATGCACACATATCCACTATATGTTCCCATGCATCTCTCACAATTATTAACGATGCACACATATCCATGATATGTTCCCATGCATCTCTCACAATTATTAACGATGCACACATATCCACTATATATTCCCATGCATCTCTCACAATTATTAACGATGCACACATATCCACGATATGTTCCCATGCATCTCTCACAATTATTAACGATGCACACATATCCACTATATGTTCCCATGCATCTCTCACAATTATTAACGATGCACACATATCCACGATATGTTCCCATGCATCTCTCACAATTATTAACGATGCACACATATCCACTATATGTTCCCATGCATCTCTCACAATTATTAACAATGCACACATATCCATGATATGTTCCCATGCATCTCTCACAATTTATTAATGATGCACACATATCCACGATATGTTCCCGTGCATCTTATACATTTGCATACAACAACATACACTCATAATTCATCGAATAATACACACATAATCATTACTATGTTCTCGTGTATTTTCTAATCGATGCAAACATTATGCATATCGCAATCTATGATTCACGCCCAAAGACTACCCACAGCACATACACATACAGTATATAACATTTCATTCCATTAAGGATCGAACCCGATCGAACCACAACACAACATAGAATGAAATCACAGAAAAACGAAATCCTGTCATGTTCGCCACCACCTCGCTAGGCGGGCACCTGGCGAACACTCGCTACCTGTTCGCCTAGCGAACAAGCTCGCGAACCCCAACAGAAGCTACTGGAAGGCTTCGCTACCTGCTCGCTGCAGCGAGCTTCCCAGCGAACCATTTCGCTATCTGTTCGCTACACTTTCGCTACCAGCGAACACACCAAAATCAATTCTGTCCAAGTCTGGGACCATTCGCTACTTGTTCGCTGAGCAAGCTCCTAGCAAGCATTCGTGACCTGCTCGCCTAGCGAGCTGCTAGCGAGTGTCTGCGTATTTTGTTTTTCACTTAGTGTTATCCAACTCAACCAACTCCAAAAACTCCAATCTCACCAATCCAATTCCAATACTCTTAGTCTAACATTTCTAGACTATTCTACATCATCTATTTCAGATTTTAACCGATTAAATGGAGTTCTACCGATTAAATCCAACTTTGCCCTAGAGTAGAAAAATGGTGGAAAACATCCAAAAACCCAACCCAAGCATATATAACATCATGCAATGATCAAATAGAAACATTTCTCACCCTTACCTCAATTAATCGGAGCTTTGATGTTGGTTCTTGATGATTTTCCACTTTCCTCTTCTTCTCCTCTCTTTCTCTTCCTCTTCCCTCTTTCTCTTCTTTCCTTCCAAATGTTTCTTTTTAACTTTCTTTTCTTTTCCTTCTCTATTATATTTCCTTTATTTTCCTTCCTTCCAATTTCCTTCTCAATTCTCTACTAATTCCAATTAATAAAAATAAATTTCCACATTAATAAAAATCCCACTAAATCAATTAGTTGATATAATTAATTATTTAATGAAATTCGGGCTGTTACAACCCTCCCCCACTTTAGGAATTTTCGTCCTCGAAAATGTTACCTGGTTCAAACAGTTCTGGATAAGACTCCCTCATCTGGCTCTCAAGCTCCCAAGTAACATTTCCATCAGCCGGTCCTCCGCAAGCGACCTTCACTAAAGCAATCTCTTTACCTTGAAGCTGCTTCAATTTTCGATCCTCTATTCGCATAGGTGATGTCTCAACAGTCAGGTTATCTCTCACCTGCACATCATCTAATTGGACTACATGAGACGGATCTGTAATGTATTTCCTCAATTGAGATACATGGAATACGTCATGAAGATTAGCAAGCGACGGTGGTAAAGCCACACAATAGGCCACTTCTCCTATCTTCTGCAAAATCTGATAAGGACCAATGAAACGCGGCGACAACTTGCGTGACTTCAATGCCCTACCAACACCTGTCATCGGAGTGACTCGAAGAAACACATGATCTCCCTCTTGAAATGCAAGTGTCTTCCTCCTCTTGTCATAATAACTCTTCTGACGACTCTGAGCAACTCTCATCTTATCTTGAATCATCTTGATCTTATCAGTAGTCTGTTGAACTAACTCGGGTCCAACAACAGAACTCTCTCCGGACTCAAACCAACACAATTGTGTCCTACACCACCTACCATACAACGCCTCAAATGGTGCCATACCGATACTCGAATGAAAACTGTTGTTGTAGGTAAACTCAATCAAAGGCAAGTAGCTATCCCAAGCTCCTCCTTTTTCTAATACACAAGCTCTCAAAAGATCTTCAAGCGACTGAATCGTCCTCTCCGTCTGACCATCTGCCTGAGGATGATAAGCTGAACTCAAACGCAACTTAGTACCCAAAGCACTCTGCAAGCTCTCCCAAAATCTTGAAGTGAACCTCGGATCTCTATCCGAAACAATACTCGACGGAATACCATGCAAACACACAATCCTCTCAATATACAATTTAGCCAACTTCTCCAACGGGTAATCCACACGCATAGGGATAAAGTGAGCAGATTTAGTCAATCTGTCCACGATAACCCAAATGGCCTCAAAACTACTCGGCGTCCTCGGCAAACCCGATACAAAATCCATGGAGATACTATCCTATTTCCACTCAGGAATAAACAACGGCTTCATCAAACCCGATGGCTTCTGATGCTCAATCTTTGACTTCTGGCAAGTCAAGCAAGAATACACAAATTCCGTAATCTCCTTCTTCATACTAGGCCACCAAAACACTTTCCTCAAATCCTGATACATCTTAGTAGCACCTGGATGAATACTCAATCCGCTACGATGTCCTTCCTCAAGGATACTCTTTTTAAGCTCAACAACATTCGGAACACAAACTCGATCCTGACATCTCATAATCCCATTCTCATCAATCCGAAAATCACCACCTTGGCCTTGGTTGATTAAAGTCAACCGATCAACTAAACTCAAATCCGATTTCTGTCCTTCCCGAATTTCATCCAAAATACCACTTGTAAGCTTTAACATACCCAACTTAAATCCAAAAGAAGTTCTCTCACATACTAAACTCAAATCCCGAAATTGCTCGACCAATTCCAACTCTTTCACCATCAACGCCGACATATGCAATGATTTCCGACTCAATGCATCCGCTACTACATTCGCTTTACCCGGATGGTAATTTAAACCAAAATCATAATCCTTCAATAGCTCTAACCACATTCTTTGCCTTGCATTCAATTCCTTTTGATCAAAGAAATACTTCAAACTCTTGTGGTCACTAAACACTTCAAACCTCGCACCAAACAAATAATGCCTCCAAAGTTTTAACACGAACACAACGGCGGCAAACTCTAAGTCATGCGTCGGATAATTCTTCTCATGCACTTTGAGTTGCCTCGAAGCATAAGCCACAACTTGGTTATTCTGCATCAACACACCTCCTAAACCCATCAAAGAAGCATCACAATACACAACGAATGGTTCTTCCGGATTTGGCAAAATCAAAACAGGGGCTGTCGTCAACCTTCGCTTAAGTTCTTGGAAACTCGCTTCACACTTGGAATCCCAAACAAAAGCTTGACCCTTCCTAGTCAACTGCGTCAACGACAACGATAACTTAGCGAATCCTTCAATAAACTTCCGATAATAACCGGCTAAACCAAGGAAACTTCTAATCTCAAAAACTGACTTCGGAGTCTCCCATTGCGATACCGCTTCAACCTTCGACGGATCAACCGCAATACCATTACTCGAAATTACATGACCAAGGAAGCTAACTTCCTTCAACCAAAACTCACACTTAGAAAGTTTTGCAAACAACTGCTTCTCTCTCAACACAGATAACACACTCTTCAGATGCTCGGCATGCTCTTCTTCGCTCTTCGAATAAACCAAGATGTCGTCGATAAACACAACCACAAACATATCCAAATAAGGATGGAAAATCCTATTAATGTACTCCATAAATACACCTGGTGCATTAGTCACACCAAATGGCATCACAAAATACTCATAGTGTCCATACCTCGTTCTAAAAGCAGTCTTCTGAATATCCTCAGCTTTCACGCGAATCTGATGATACCCAGATCTCAAATCAATCTTGCTGAACACGCTTACACCAACCAACTGATCCATCAGATCATCAATCCTCGGAAGTGGATACTTGTTCTTGATAGTCACCTTGTTCAATTGTCTGTAATCCACACAGAGCCTCATAGAACCCTCTTTCTTCTTAACCAACAACACCGGTGCACCCCACGGCGACACACTCGGACGAATAAACCTCTTTTCAAGCAAATCCTCAAGTTGACTTTTCAACTCTTTCAATTCTGATGCCGACATCCGATAAGGAGCCATCGATATCGGACTAGTTCCAAGAATCAAATCTATTGAAAACTCCACCTCTCGCTCCGGTGGTAAATCCTTTATCTCTTCAGGGAAAACTTCCGGAAAATCTCTAACAATTGGTAAAGCACCAATCTCTTCACTTTCACCAATTCCCAAAGTTGCCATAAGCATAAATACCTTAGCTCCATCTTGCACTGATTCTTTCACTTGTCTCGCTGTCATAAACAAATCTCTTGCAATGTCCGATTCCGGAAAAATAACAGTCTTGTCAAAACAGATAATATATACCCGGTTGAATTCCAACCAATTCATCCCAAGGATGACATCGAGTTGATCTAGGTGAAGACACACTAAATCAATTCCAAAATCTTTACCGAAGATACTCAACGGACAATTCAAACAAACATACGGTGTAGTTACCGAACCCATAGCAGGGGTATCAATAACCATACCGCCACCAATCACAGAAAACTCAAGATTCAACCTTCTAACACAATCCAAAGAAATAAAAGAATGTGTAGCTCCGGTATCAATTATAGCGATCAAAGGTGTAACATTAACAAAACACGTACCTCTGATCAAGCGATCGTCACTAGCAGTCTCAGATCCAGATAGAGCGAACACTTTTCCGCTTCCTTGATTCTTCTTCGGCTTATCACATTTGGTACTAATGTGTCCTTGCTCGCCACAGTTGTAGCAAGTCACATTTGCACCGCTTCTGCATTCAAGGGCTTTGTGGCCTGGCTTGCCACACTTAAAACACGCCTTCTCAACACTCTTGCATTCCGAAGCACGGTGTCCCTCTTCACCGCACCTATAACACTTCATCAGAGTAGAAACTCCCCCACTTGGCTTCTTGCTGTAACCCATTCTTTGTCTCCCTTTGTCTGCAGGAGTCACATAAGGTTTTCCTCTGGATTGACCTTTTCCTTTCTTATCACTTAAACTCTTGTAGTCGCTAGACTGAGCTCTACTGTCTTCATCATAGATTCTGCTCTTGTTCACTAACTCAGAAAACCGCCTGATTTCCTGATATCCAATAGCTTGCCTAATCTCGGGTCTCAAATCGTTCACAAACTTGAGGCACTTAGACCTCTCGGCATTAGCAGTATTGTAATGAGGACAAAATTTGATCAACTCTTCAAATCTTGCCGCATACTCCGCTACCGTCGAATTACCTTGCTTTAACTCAAGAAATTCAATCTCTTTCTTCCCTCGCACATCCTTTGGAAAATACTTCTCCAGAAAAGTCTCTCTGAACCGATCCCAAGTGATCACAATATCCTCTTCCTCAAATCTTTGGCGAGTATTACCCCACCAATCTTCAGCTTCCTCTTTGAGCATGTGAGTCCCAAACTGCACCTTTTGTGCATCTGAGCAATTCATAACCCGAAAAATCTTCTCCACAGCTTTCAACCAAATCTGTGCTTTATCAGGCTCATGGGTTCCCTTGAAAATCGGAGTATTGTTCCTTTGAAACCTCCCCAAAGCACGGAATCCATCTTCAACAACATTCCCCGCATTCACATTGGCCGGAGGATTCTGCCCAATCGCTCCCGCCAACCTTGTCAAAGATTCTGCGATCGCTTCATCGTTCCTCCCTACAACCATCTTACTAATTCCAACAACAGAACCACGTAAGAACGACCAATATTGATAATGCAACACACACATATCAATAACACACAGGGAAAACACTCTAACAACTTGGCCGGACGGACCGACCTGCTCTGATACCACTATTGTAACACCCCCTTCTATACCCCCAAATAAATGCATATACAAATTTATCAGTGTGAAAATTTTAGAATAAGGTATAAAGGAAGAATGTCACAATTTCACCGATGAAACACTTTAACATTTGCTCCATAAAAAATATGTAACATTTTCATAGTTTTAGAAATCACATTTCAACCTTAAAATTTAAGCGGAAGATAAAATCATTTAATCATTTCCAAAATATTAATTCACATACACATAAGATATCCAGATTAATACATCATGACAGGTAATTACGAGCCACATCAGCTGATACATCGCAATGTATCACAAAAGAATACTATACCAGCCTAACTACCCGGTGTTACAAAATCAGAGCAGTCCGACTCAAAAGAATGAAGCTATACTTCACAAAAGAAAGACTCCAGCATCCTAATCTGCAATGCCTCGTAGAGCATTATAAAACAGCAGAAGGGTGAGAAATATTACCATAATAATCAATGCATAAGATTATATATATATACAGGTATCACATAATTACATTCTACATTTCTCACCACAAATTCTATTCATAGTCATATTTATCATGTTGTAAATATAAACAAATATGAACATACCCAAACATATCCCTTCATACATATTCCCCAATCATCCAAAACCCATCATATTCACAAGCATACTTCATATATCCATGACATTTATGCTATTACCACATCATCAAACAATGCATACATATCCACGATATATTCCCATGCATTCCTCACAATTATTAACGATGCACACATATCCACGATATGTTCCCATGCATCTCTCACAATTATTAACGATGCACACATATCCACTATATGTTCCCATGCATCTCTCACAATTATTAACGATGCACACATATCCATGATATGTTCCCATGCATCTCTCACAATTATTAACTATGCACACATATCCACTATATGTTCCCATGCATCTCTCACAATTATTAACGATGCACACATATCCACGATATGTTCCTATGCATCTCTCACAATTATTAACGATGCACACATATCCACTATATGTTCCCATGCATCTCTCACAATTATTAACGATGCACACATATCCACGATATGTTCCCATGTATCTCTCACAATTATTAACGATGCACACATATCCACTATATGTTCCCATGTATCTCTCACAATTATTAACGATGCACACAAATCCACGATATGTTCCCATGCATCTCTCACAATTTATTAATGATGCACACATATCCATGATATGTTCCCATGCATCTTATACATTTGCATACAACAACATACACTCATAATTCATCGAATAATACACACATAATCATTACTATGTTCTCGTGTATTTTCTAATCGATGCAAACATTATGCATATCGCAATCTATGATTCACGCCCAAAGACTACCCACAGCACATACACATACAGTATATAACATTTCATTCCATTAAGGATCGAACCCGATCGAACCACAACACAACATAGAATGAAATCACAGAAAAACGAAATCCTGTCATGTTCGCCACCACCTCGCTAGGCGGGCACCTGGCGAACACTCGCTACCTGTTCGCCTAGCGAACAAGCTCGCGAACCCCAACAGAAGCTACTGGAAGGCTTCGCTACCTGCTCGCTGCAGCGAGCTTCCCAGCGAACCATTTCGCTATCTGTTCGCTACACTTTCGCTACCAGCGAACACACCAAAATCCATTCTGTCCAAGTCTGGGACCATTCGCTACTTGTTCGCTGAGCGAGCTCCTAGCGAGCATTCGCGACCTGCTCGCCTAGCGAGCTGCTAGCGTGTGTCTGCGTATTTTGTTTTTCACTTACTGTTATCCAACTCAACCAACTCCAAAAACTCCAATCTCACCAATCCAATTCCAATACTCTTAGTCTAACATTTCTAGACTATTCTACATCATCTATTTCAGATTTTAACCGATTAAATGGAGTTCTACCGATTAAATCCAACTTTGCCCTAGAGTAGAAAAATGGTGGAAAACATCCAAAAACCCAACCCAAGCATATATAACATCATGCAATGATCAAATAGAAACATTTCTCACCCTTACCTCGATTAATCGGAGCTTTGATGTTGGTTCTTGATGATTTTCCACTTTCCTCTTCTTCTCCTCTCTTTCTCTTCCTCTTCCCTCTTTCTCTTCTTTCTTTCCAAATGTTTCTCTTCAACTTTCTTTTCTTTTCCTTCTCTATTATATTTCCTTTATTTTCCTTCCTTCCAATTTCCTTCTCAATTCTCTACTAATTCCAATTAATAAAATTAAATTTCCACATTAATAAAAATCCCACTAAATCAATTAATTGATATAATTAATTATTTAATGAAATTCGGGCTGTTACAGAGAACACTCTGCCACTTCTAGTTAAACCTCCTACTCCAACAACATTGTCAACAGATGATCCTCCAACAGACGTCTCTACCAACTCTTGTTTGTACCCATTGCAAAATACCACTTCCCCATAGCTCTAAGGGATGGCCTTGGTACTCTCATAAGGCATCGGTACAGGTGTAGTAATGATTACCGATGCTGGCCTCGGTGGCGTTGAAATATTGATTGTTTGGTATGGGATCGAAATCGTTGCGATTTCATCCCGCTCATTGCCAACTTCCTTCACACCCTCTTCCCCTACTATTCTGTCAAATTGTAAACTGCCCTCATTAATCAAACTTTGAATATGATTTCTCAACTCAACACAACCTTCAGGGTGCACACCACATCCCTCACAGCCTTCTAAACAACCAGGAAAAACTCCACTCTTCAGCAATCTGCTTCTCACATAACTCAACGGCGTTTTCAATTCCTCCACATTAGTTATCAGGTTCAACCTTTCTCCCTCGATGACAGCATTAGCTCTGGCTACCCCATGATTTGGCATAGGATTTTGATTCATATTCGGGGTCTCATTCGTGAAATTAATTGCTTTGGTGTCAAGCAGATCTTGCATCTTATGCTTAAAAGCTTTACAATTATCAATGTTATTCCCCGGAGCACCGGAATGAAAATCACATCTAGCATTTGCGTCATAGCCAGGTGGAGGTATGCCAGTAAGCGACGCCAAAGTCCTTTTCTAAACAAGTTGTAGATGTAGAAGATGTTGCAGCAATTGAGTGTAAGGCATGGGAGGCGTGTTGAACTGCCCGTTGGCCATCCTTCCTCTGTCTGGATAACGGACAGGTGCAATGGTAGGTTACTGAGGTACAGTCGGAATGACTATACTAGCAATTTGTTGCTGACGTTGAGGCTGGTACTGTTGTTGATGTTGTGCTCGATCTCTATTTCTGTAGGCTGATACGACATTCATGTCTCCTTCCCTCTTTTTTGAATTCCCATATGTCTTCCTCACTCCTCCTGATGTAGACCCTTATCCACTCTGTATCTTCCCCAACTTTATTCCATTTTCCACTCTTTCACCTGTTATGATTAATTCAGAAAAACTCCCGGACATGCTCCCAATTAACTTCTCGTAGTATATTCATGGCAAGGTTGCCACGAAAATGTCAATTAATTCCGGTTCCACCATCTGGGATTGAACTCTAGCTGCTAGTTCCCGCCACCTCTGGGCATATTCCTTAGATCCTTCATTGTTTCTCTGTGATAAGTTCTGTAATTGTACTCTGTTTGGTGCCAGATCACTATTATATTGATAATGACAAACAAAAGCTTCCCTTAAATCCTTCCAACTCCTGCTATGTGTCCCTTCCAGACCCATATACCATTCTAAAGAAGGACCTGCCAAGCTGTCCTGAAAGAAGTACATTATCAATTTCTCATCATCTGAATAAGCTGACATCTTCCAGTAATAAGCCCTGAGATGTACTCTAGGACAGGTCGTCCCTTTGTACTTGTCGAAATCTGGAACTTTAAATTTGGGGGGAATCTTGACCCTTGGTATTAATCCCAGATTTGACATATCGAGTGCTAAAGAGTTTTGGTTCTCGAGGCTCTTCATCTTCTCCTCAATCATTTTAAATCTTTTGTCAGCCTCTGCCTGGAGACCCACGTCCAAGTCTCTCATGGAAAATACATCATCTTGGTCGTCTTCTTCCCATTGAGGGCCTGCAGCTCCATGTGCAACACCCACACCACCTCCTGCACCAGTCATATGAACTCCTGCTTGGTGACCTCTGTTCGGAGGATTAATAACAGTAGGGATTACATTGGCCTGTGCAATGCTGCAATCAGCTGGGGGAGGAATAACAGTAGTTCCTCCATGTAAGACACCACTGCCATCCACCCTGGCTATCAGTGGTTGGACTAGAGTTCTCAGTTGTTCCTGCCCATTAACTACCCACTACATCATGTCCATAAACTGTGTCATCCGGTCTCTGAATTCCTGTAACTCTTGTTGTACCTGATCCATGATTCTTTGCCGATTCCCCCTTGTAGGGTACCTGTGGAATGTCGGGTTTGCTATCCTGTAAATTGCTGGAAGAAAACCACATAGAGATAAGATTAACGGTCCCAAGAACACCTGCTATGCGAAATGATAATGATAATTCAGAATGCAAGCATGTATATATGATTCAGGAAGACCTTTCCCCTTGATTATAGTTTCAAGAACAAAAAGCAAACAGGAGAACAACACATAGAATCACAAATCTCTTCTCATAAATAAAATGAGGGCAGAAGTCAGCGTACACAAAATAACGTCAAGAGATACAACAGTAAATGATCATACGACCCCATCCAACAAATTTGGGGATGGTTTCAATACAAGATAATAAAGAAGAAAACTGAAAGAAAACTGCATCAGATAACTCTCATCAGCCACTGTAATGAGTATGAAACTCCTCCAATAGCTTCTTTGTGTCTGGGTGTTCAGGCCTTGCAACCAACACTTGTATGAGCGAATCTCTTTTGCTGATAACATCCTTCAAACTTTGAGTGTAATCTTCCCAAGCATCTTCTCCGAAGGCAGCTTCAAGTCTCGGTTTCTTTGATTCTGCCCTTATCTTGAATTCCTGCAGTGCTGACAAAGCTTCTCATAACTTATGATCACTTTCATACCAGCGAGATGATTCTAATGAAGCTTTTTCATCCTTGATCCTGAGGTATGTGTTTAATCTGTTAATCTGCTTATGAAGATCATCCTCTCTTCCTTTGTTGGCGGTTAGCACAGCGTTCCACTGATCATTGAACTTAGATATCTCCAGGCATGCTCTATCTAGCTCTTTCTTCTTGTGTCTAAGGACATTACCAGTGCTCTTCAAATCCTGACCAACTCGTTCTCATACACAAATCTCTTCAGTCAACTCCTTTCCCATCTCGTCCAAGGCATCTGTCTTTATCTTGGCCAAGTAGACTGCTTCATTCTTTTCACTCTTTAACTCACTAACCTCCCTTTTCAACTCTTCATTCTCCTTGCGTAACTCTTATTTTTGAACCCATAACTTATTATATCTCTAAATATCGAATATCATAGATTCTTCAATAACCAAAGGGTATAGAGGTTCTCTGAAAGAGAATGGTAACAACATCCTCTCCACCCTCTCTTGGATCTAATCTACATAAGGTCGATAAGCTCTGCAATCGCCCTTACCCAAAGAAATTTTTCCTCTCCGATGAAATCTTCCCCAAGCCTTTTTTAACCTGGCTAAAGTATCACAGTCAGTTGCTCCTGTGAAATACAAAGATTCCTGTATTTCCCCTTCCTTTAGGGGCCCTTTCAAAACATAACCAAACTGCTTAATAGTAAGAGAAGGGTTGTAATTGATACCACCTTTTCTTCCTATCAGAGGAACATTAGGAATGTTCTCACAACTAAAGATGATCTCCACGCCAAGCAGATCTTGATTAAACCAGACAATGTTCTCAAATGCTAAACCCTTGAGTCTTTCTGACCAATTCAATGTATATGATGTATCAACAAAAGCTCCAGCTCGAGGAAGATGCTCCATAAACCATTTATGAAGGATTGGTGCACAACAAGAAACATTCTTTCCTCTTCTCTTCTTATTCTTGTAATGTACTGAATGGTACATGTCTCCCAGAAGAGTAGGTACAGGTTTCCTGGAAGCGAAAATATGATAAGCATCCATATAAACAAAGTCCGATATGTTGGGAAATAGAACTATACCATAAACGCATAAGGCTAGAATATCATTGAAGACCACCTAACAACCCTCTTTAGCCAAATGCTGAGCCTTTCCCACCAAGAAAGACAATGGAAAACCAGAGACCCCATTTCTCCAAACCACATTACCATCTAACTCAGATTTGTTCAAATGAAGAGCGTTGGCCAACTTTGTCAAGTCTGGTTCCTTCTTAGAATGAAAGAAAGGCATCTCCTCGAAGACCGGGACTCCCACCAGAGAAGCAAACTCCTCCAAAGTAGGAACTAAGACATAACCATGGAAAGTGAAACAACGTAACTGAGGGTCGTAGAACTGCAGCAAAGTATGGATGGCTCATAGTTCATATCTTGAGGTTTTACGGACAAAACTCAGAATATTCCCATAGTCCTTTTTGAAGTCTTTAATGACACCATGATCAACCACAGAAATGAGACCAAATAAAGGTCCTAACTCCGGCATTGGGAACTTGTAGGTGACAGTCCTTTTCAATCCAGACTCCATGTTGACAGCGAATCAGATTACTAGAATCAAAGGGAAAATGGGAACCTGAAATCATAAATACATGCAAATGTTGAAATGCAGATGAAAATGCAGATGCAAACAAGGGATCAAGACTCCTGTGCTGCTGACTGAGTTGAACCAGAACTCTGCTTTGGCAAGAAAATACTAGAATACCAGAAACCCAAAGATCAAAAGTCTGCACTGACAAGAAAACCAGAAAACTGGGTTGGTTGAAGGTCAAGTTTCCTGCAAAACCCTTCCCACTCACAGGTAGAACCTAATCGTTGACAAGGTACGGCATCCTACGCAGGTCGTAAATATCACAGACTCTCAAGTCGAGAAACGATGATACGTCCATCATGTCTGGTTCTGCATCATGGTCAAACAAGGAGGCCTCAACTGACTTCCCAATGAACGGTCTTCAGAGTCGTTAATTTTCAGACCCAACATCCTTTCAACTGTCTGAGACGTACAGGACAGGATGTCTTCAAAGAAAACCTCGTATGAACGCAAATTTCATGAGGGTTATTGCATGCCAAACATGCAAGCCCGCACTACTCTCCACACTAATGCTAGATGTGTACTCAAGCCTTGGTATTGGTCTAGCAGTATGATAATAACAATAATGAAGTGCGGAAAATAAAATGCAGATGCAATAATATATAAATACAACATACATACACATAAATATACATACCCACAAACAAAAAACATACAAGCGCTAGGACTGACTCGCATAGGGAAACAAACATCCTCAATAGAGTCGCCAGCTTTCGCAACTGTGAAAAAAGGGCCAGCAGAAACAAACAGAAGAGTCACCACTGAACGTTATTTATCCCAAAGAGAGAGAAAGGAAACGATCGAAGAAAACCTAAAAGAACGGGAAAGACAAGGTCATCGCAACCAAATCTTGGGTTCGGGAGTCGGTTACCCAAGGGAAGGTATGAGCACCCCTCACGTCCATTGTACTCAACGGGATCCACGCTTGTTGTCTAATCTATGGGTGAAAGTTATCTAAAAAAGCTACTGCTAGACGGGGGTGAAGAGAAAGAACAGACTCGATAGGATATTTCCGCCCTATGCCTACTGTTGCGGTGAAATTTGGATGTCAAGCTATTGATTAACTTGAATCTTAATTCATTTACAACCGATCTTTGATTTATCCGAAGGAAAGGTTAAAGAAAGGAAAAACCTAAAAGGGAGAGATCTAAGGTTCGGGGGTTGGTTAAATTTAGGGAAGGTATTAGCACCCTAAACTTTCGTAGTACTCTACGGGAACCTTTTGTTTATTTTTTTTATTTATTTCATTAATTATTTTGCTTTAGGGTATATACAAAGGATTGAAAATTAAAAAAGACCTAGGGGTTAATTCTAAGTTTACTCGGCAAGACATCGCATCTTGTGCCTACATATCCTTACGGGAATGGAATCAGAGTAACTGTAGTTCCCCTCAAAAGGGAGGTTAGAGACTTCTTGACTGTGGTCAAGGTCTCAAGGGGAATAAACGTATCTTAGGGACACGCTTACGCGGAGTGTAGAAACTCCAATATCTACGTTGTAAATTGTTAAGTGAATTAGGGTTAGGTTAGGGATTCTGCAGCGGGAAACCTTAAAACAGAGTACGAGACTATTTTGGCCTAACACTAGGATAAAAGCAATTTTGCCCGCGGCGGGACACCTAGGCTAAACAGGGTTTGATCCATTAAAGGGGTAAGGCTATTGACTCGGCGGCCAAAAGGCTGGACCTAATCCTTCGGAAGGATAAAACTGTAAAAAAATGTGAAAATATGACAAATCATTATATGGAGGAATAATTAAGGTACAAGAAAAGTAATAAAGGCAGAGGGTATAAAGAAACAAAGAAACATTTCTGAAAACATGAAGAATATGAAAATATGTAATGACACTTAAAGGTTTTAATTTTTTAATATTTTAATTATAAAAAAAAGGTTTTAATTTTTTAATATTTTAATTATAAAAAAAAGGTTTTAATTTTTTAATATTTTAATTATAAAAAAAAGGTTTTAATTTTTTAATAAAAAATATTTAAGTTAAAATTATAAAAAAATTAAGTTTAAATTATAAAAAAAGTTTTTGGGGGAAAAGTCTTTTCAGTTTTTTTTAGAACAAAAAAGGTTTTTCATCCCAAAAAAAAGCTTTTCAGTTTTTTTGGAAAAGGCTTTTCAGTTTTTTTGGGAAAAGGTTTTTGGGAACAAAAAGGCTTTTTCAGTTTTTAAAAAAGGTCTTATTAAAAAAAGGTTTTAATAATAAATAAAAAAAAGGGTTTTGATTTTAAAAAAAAAGGTTTTGTTAAAAAAGGGTTTTGATATTAAAATCTAGGGACCTAAACACACATGGAGATTAACATGGCAAAATATGCACATAAATATGAAGAGGCAAAAGGTTTAGTAATTTAACGGACCTAAACACATTAACATGGCAAAATATGCATATAAACATTAAAAGGCAAAAGGTTTAGTAACTTAACCTACGAAGCGGAGGTTTGCTTCGGTAAATGTGAAAAAGGTTTGAATAAGGGAACACTGGAGAGCTCCAATCCTTCTGACGAGTTGTGGGAACGACCGCCTTTCTTCTCTGGGGATCTCCTTTGTTTCTCCCTTTCTCTCTCCTCTTTTCTGAAGAAAACCTTCTGACCCCTTCTGACCCCTTTTTCAACAAGGCAACACATGTATATATAGGGAACAAATTAGGGTTAACACCAAATTGTCAATAATGTCCCTAAAGCCCATTTTAAAGCCCAAACTAAATAATTAGTTAAGAAAAAATAAAATTTGAATAATTTAAAATAATTAAAATAAACTTAAAATAAAAACTAATAATCCTATTGATTCCTAAAATCAAAAATATTATAAAAAGAACAAAAAAATTTTCAATATTTTTTTATTTTATGATTTTTTGGATATTTTTATGAATAATTTAGAAAAAAGTGAAAAAAATAATATTTTAAAAAATGATTTAATTAAAATACGAAAATAATAATTAAATAATAATAAAAAACTATTTTTGTTATTATTTAATGAGAGATAGAAACATTTAGAGTAAAAATAATAAAAAACAAAAAGTGACTAAGGTGAGATTCGAACTCTCAACCTCTCACACACTCACAACTCCTTACACATGTCCTCTTGCCAATTGTGTCATTTTTACTTTTTAAAAAAAAAAAATACATGCCATATGATATTTACCTGCAAAAAGTCAAACGACTACACAAATTTGTTAGTAATTGATTAAATGCAATGAAATGCGACGACAAATCTTAGGGCAAAATTTGGGGTATTACACCTACGTATTTCCTCGTGCAATGGGAAAGTCAGAGTCGACGTAGTTCGAAAAAATACGGGTGATGGGGGGAAGGTTGGTTAGGTATTTTTTATGAGCGACGTTAAATCTCCATCCCAGCAGTTAGGGACGATGCCTGTTTATGGTAGAACAAAAAAGTAACATAATCTTTTCTGAAAATGATTTGAAGAACAATCCTGAAGGATAAAAAGATTTGAATTTGGTTTGTGAGTTTTAGAAGAAGTGGTTTGAATTAATTTGAGACTCATGTTATACTAAAGACTATGACACAAGAGCGAATGCGTTGCATATCGTCAAAGAGCATACGCTAAACACTCTAGATAAGTCAAGAGAGACCTCCCCACTTACCATTTCTCATGTACTTAAGGCTCGTAGTGCATAACACTTGTCATTCTTTATTAAGTGTCTTAAAAGAGTTTAAGATGAGAAGAGAAGACACAAGGACACTAAAGGGAACTGAGAACCCTAATGTTGTCATGCAAAGTGGTCCTAAAGTTGGGATAAAAGGGTACTACCTAATGTTATCATACAAAGGATTGAAATCCTAATGTCTCTCCTACTCCCATCTTAAACAGAGGGACTAGGAATCCTAAGGGATCATGTGAGCAAACACAAGTAAACACATCACTAATCAATCACAAATGAAAATAGAAAGAAAGACTTAAACAAGTCATGAAAGATGAAAAGAGATAAGAGAAGCATACACACCAACAACAATGATCATGTAAACATGAGACACACATCAATGACACACACATGTCATATCCAAGTCAACAAGATGGAAGATCAAGACACAAAGACAGTCAAAGTAACCATACAAGATCACATGCGTTAAACATCTTAAGAGGAAGGATGTCAAAAATTGAACCTCAAACAAAGAAATGAATGGAGAAATAGAGTAGGGCAGAAACCCTATCATGATCATCCAATTCACACACTCATTCATAATCAATCAAAAGAAAGCATCCAAACACTTCAAAATAAGTTCAAACATTCACATCATTCTAAAAGTAAAGCACATGCCACAAATACATCAAGATTAAGTATCCACTCAACAAGATTAGAAGTAACTTCAAATGATATGCATCAAGTTCAAAATCAAAATATCATACAAGATCAAGAAGGATCATACTCAAGTTGGAGGACCAAAGTCCATGCAAACATCTCACAATTCAAACACAAGTGGAAAACATGATCATACAAGGCTAGTGGGATGAAACACACATCCAATGGACATCCAGTCATGCAAGTCAGAAACTCAAACATGTTAACAAGAGCTAACAAGACTCAAGAAACCCCCAAGGGATCACACAATGCCACACCTCAAAGCTAGGTCAAGACATGCACACACACACACACACACACATAGTTAAAACAATGAAGTTTTGAGGCATCAGCCAAAAATAGAAATGTGTTCAAATAAAATCCAAATAAAATACCAAACTCAAGTTAAGTTCAACCAAAATCAGTATGCAAAAGGTCATAGCAATAATTGCATCAAAGCATCACCAACTGTATCATACTATCGCTTGCGCGAAAATAAGGTGCCGGCATGACAGAAGAGTCGCCACCTTTCATTATTTATCCCTCAGAGCGGGAAAGGAAACGATCGGAAAAACCTGACAAAAAAAGGGTAAGACAAGGTCGTCGCAACCGTTGTCTGGGTTCGGGAGTCGGTTACGCAAGGGGAAGGTATTAGCACCCCTCACGTCCGTCGTACTCGACGGGATCCACGCTTGTTGTGTTTACTGGGACGGGTTGGTTATATTCTATCTACCTATCAAGGATGGCTGAAAAAGAAAAGAAAAATGACTCGGCAAAGCGTCGCACTTTATGCCTACGTATTCTCATCATAGAATGAGAAATCAGAGTCAACGTAGTTCGGCCTACGAAGGGTTACGGGGGAAAGGTTACTCGCTAGGACGTCGCATCCTATGCCTACGTACTTCCACACTGTATGGAAGATCAGAGCAAACGTAGTTCGAGAAACTACGGGTTATCTCCTGAAAGAAGTGTTTTTTATTGTGTCTGCGATTTCAACCGCACTAGAGACTATGACCTGAGAGTGAATGCGTCGCATGTCACCCAAAGGGTACCATACTAAACATCCAGACTGTGGAAAAGAAACTCTCCCACAATCCTTTCTCAGATAGCTTAAGGCTCGTAACGTACGAAAGAAATCATTCATGATTACTGTATCTTAAACTGTTTTGAGATGAGAAGAGAACAGGCCCAACTAGGAGGGAGACTATCAAGTCCTACTGTTATCATGCCATGGATTCATCCTATGGTTGAGGTTTGAACAGGGAACTCCTAGATGTTGTCATGCATAGGTTTCAACCTAAAAGTCTATCATCAAATCCTTATCAAAGGAAATGAGAGTCCTAAGGGATCATGTCAATGATACACCAAAACAGACAAAGCATCAGCTTAACAGTAAAATGCATGCAATGCAAGTGAGGGAGGAAATATGTCTGGGGCTTCAGCCTCCACAAGCTCATCTCAACCTCAAGCCAGTCATGAAATAACAGTAATCATACTGAAAATAAACAACCTGCTATCAAGCAATATACAGATAAAAGAAAGGAAGTGCCATCAGGCAAACAAACCACATGCTTGAAAAAGAAATCATCTACATCTAATCTCTAATCCTAACCCTAAAAACCTGATCAAATCTAAGCAAAGCCCTAAAGCAAAACCCTAATCAAAAGAAATCAATCCCAGTCTTCAAGCTTCAAAACAAGCTTACCAAAGAAAGGGAGCTAAGTAGGCAGACTCATAGTGCCCTCCTCAGGAAAGCACTAGGAGGCTTATACTCAGGAATCATATCCTACGTGGCTCAACAACTGTGATCAGTTTACATTCCTCCTCAGGAGAAATTAAACTCACATGAAGGCTCCAACATCATTGGATACTTGAGAAATCCTACATGAACTAAGGGAACTAAGTGAATAGACCCATAGGACCTTCCTCAGGAAAGTACTAGGAGGCTTCCACTTAGGAATTGTATCCCATGTGGCTCAACAACTGTGATCAGTTTACATTCCTCCTCAGGAGAAATTAAACTCACATGAAGGCTCCAACATCATTGGATACTTGAGAAATCCTACATGAACTAAGGGAACTAAGTGAATAGACCCATAGGACCTTCCTCAGGAAAGTACTAGGAGGCTTCCACTTAGGAATTGTATCCCATGTGGCTCAACAACTGTGATCAGTTTACATTCCTCCTCAGGAGAAATTAAACTCACATGTTGGCTCCAACATCATTGGATACTTAAGAAATCCTAGATGAACTAGTGGAACTAAGTGAACAGACCCATAGGACCTTCCTCAGGAAAGTACTAGGAGGCTTCCACTTAGGAATTGTATCCCATGTGGCTCAACAACTGTGATCAGTTTACATTCCTCCTCAGGAGAAACTAAACTCACATGTTGGCTCCAACATCATTGGATACTTAAGAAATCCTAGATGAACTAGTGGAACTAAGTGAACAGACCCATAGGACCTTCCCCAGGAAAGTACTAGGAGGCTTCCACTTAGGAATTGTATCCCATGTGGCTCAACAACTGTGATCAGTTTACATTCCTCCTCAGGAGAAACTAAACTCACATGTTGGCTCCAACATCATTGGATACTTAAGAAAGAGGTGAGAAGAAAGAATGAAAGACATCCATAGTGCCTTCCTCAGGAAAGTACCATGGATTTCCCTCAAACTTCAGGATCTCAAACCTCACAAACAGAGAGCAAGCTCCAACCTCTGGGTCTCTGGGTCTTGATCTACAATCTTCTCCTTCATCATGCTCTTCAACAAGATCCTCAAAACAAACCAAGCCCCACAACAAATTCCCAAAAATAAACCCCAGAGACAGACAAATATCACACAGACAGTCAATACAATCAATCCTATTCAGAAAATAGCTAAAAATACTAAAGCAGGGGGGAAAAATCTAACAATCATTTACAAGGGTCTATAACATCTACCCATAACATCCCTATATGCCCATACCCAAAGATCAAGTCAAAACTCTCCAATGAAAATGATTTACTTTACCTATGCATAACCTAAACCCTAATTAGGCACCCTAATAACAACCTAACTAAACTAATCAAATTTTAATCTAAAAATCAAGAATTAAATCCTATGGGAAACTATGATTCAATATCTAATCACACCAAAAAGAATGGCTCAAAAATCCTAAGGGAAGGTCTTAAAACAAATTCTACAAAATGAAGGTATCTACTTAAACCTATTTAAAAGCTATTTAAAAGAATAATATGCTAAAAATATTAAAAGAAAATAAAATGCCAATTTTATTTATTGATACTTTTCTAGACAAATTTATAAACCTATAGAAGAAACAAGGATTAAAAAATATCAATTTTTCTATTTTATATGAATTTTATAATATGCAAGAAAAATATAAAGGAAATTAAAATAAAAGAAATGAATTAAAATGGGGGAGGGGGTGTCAAAATGAAAGGCGTCCAGTAATTTCTATGATGGGCCAGGGATGTGGGTGGTGCAGATAACAACCTTGATAAGCCCATATGCGTTCAGAAAAATAATTAAGAAATTAAAAAGAAAAATAAAACGAGGACGGTGCAAATAGCATCAAATTTTAGTTCAAAAGTTGATTGGGCCGCTGGTGGGGGTGTGGATAGCAGTGGGGCCTAAGGCCCAATCCAGAATTATCACTCAGCTTTCACACTTAGGGGGGGGGGGAAATGAGTAAACCGGGGAGTGCATCAGCAATTACGAGTTTGGGCCTAGACCCAATCCAATCCCTAACCAGAAACCCTAATAACAAAACCAATCTTCTCATTCTAACCTTCTGGTCACTGTTCACTACCAAAGAAACCCTAACGCCGTCTGCCCCCAAATCCCCTCTGCAACTCCTCTCCCAACTCTCACGAATCATCAACCAAATCTCAGAAACAAACAACCCTACTCAGAACACTTTCTTCCTCATCTCAACAACATCACCCACGAAACTCAAACCCTAAAACGATAAACCCTAAAATCAATGAAAAACAACAGCAAAGGAGGTGAGAAGAAACGAACCTGGAGACGAGGACGTTTCTGGAACTTCTCGAAGGTTCGCTTGAAGAAGTATGAAGAAATTCTGGGCAACTTGAGTGTTCTTGGAGGAGATGAAGAACACGGCTAGTTCTGGAGATTGCTGGAAAACGGCTGATGAACGAAGGTTGTTGAAGACGGTGGATCTGGGAATTTTGATGAAGAATCTGGAAAAGCCTTTGAAGGACGATGGAGGTTTGACTTTATTCTGGAAAATTGCGCTTGAAGAACGATGAAGGTGGATGTGTTCTGGACAATTGTTCCTGAAGAACGACGAAGATGGATGGTGATTATTGTTGAAGATCGGAGGTATCTTGAAGGGAACAATGAAGACGGACGGTGATCTGGGCACAATGATGAATTTTCCGGCGACGTTGAGTTCTCCGGCGAAGAATGGATGAAGAGGGACGGAGGAAGAAGGGGGAAATTGGAGTGTTTCTGGGAATTCTGGAGTTTTTTGCAGTTTCCGGCGACCTTACCGGTCTCCGGCGACTGTTACGGTGGGGGGAAGTGATCCGGCCGGCGGCTGCATGGCCGACGACGATGGGGTCCGGCGAGAAGGATGGCGTGACAAGTGTCACGGGAGAGGGCTGAGTGGGCGCATGCACGACGCCACGTGTGGGTGCTGGCAGAGAGAGGGAGAGATAGTGGGGCAGGTGTCAGGGTATGGGGAGTTCTGAGGTGTGAGGTGGTGGGGTCTCCTTTGCACGCGTGGCCTTTTATATATTTGACACCTGGCCTGTTCTGGACAAAAATTGAACAAAAAAATGAATCTGATGGACTTGATTGGGCTTCAAAAAGTCTGCTTTCTGGGCCCACGAAAAAAGATCAATTAAACCCAAAAAACTGAATTAAAAAAACTAACCCTAATTAATCACTAATCAGAAATTAAACCTACTTTATTCTAAAAACAATTAACTAAGTGAAAACTCAATTAACCCTAATTAAAATCTAAACAAAATATTAAATCCTAATTAATCCTAATTAAGCCCTAATTAAATCTAAAATGGTTAAAATCTACCTAACTTTATTAAACCAAATTAATCTCTAAACTCTACTAATTTCAATTTAAAAAACTATTAAAACCCTATTATTAATAAAAAAAACTATACTCTTTCTATATTATTCTAAAAACCATATAAACTATTTAAAATCTATTATTCTAAAAATGATTAAAAACTATTAAACCAATTAAAAACCTATTTAAATTCTGAAAAAATCTATAAAGCTCTAGAAAAAGATTTAAACTACTAAAAAATGCTATTAACCTATATAAAAACTATTAAATTCTAAAAAGATCTATAAAGCCTATTAAAAATCCACGAAAGGCTATAAAACCCTAAAAGAATGCAGACAAATGCAAATGACTCCCATAAAAGAGCGCGCGAGACCAGATCGAATCGAACAGTAAACCCCGGGCATCAGAATATCCCAAAAACCACCATGTGAGCTGCAAACACCGAGAAGCGCACACTTTCCCGAAAATAAAACCCTGATTATCTGGACTGGATCTGACATATCTGGTAGATGAAACCCAAACTGTAACTCTGATATCCTCTGTCTGTGCACGCATGTCGTGCATCTGATTGCGAACATGAATTTAAACCACGAGCCAGATAGGAGAATCGGTTGGTCAAATTTTAGGGTGCAACACATACAAGGCAAAGTATTCAATTTATCGAGCACACATCGAGGGTCAAATAAAATCAAATGAAGAAACAAACAAGAAATGATCATCAAGACCTCAAACCAGCCATCAAATAATCCTCAATCAAACACCCAAGTGTGATAGGAAAATTGGTCAAAGGGGGTATTCAAATGAGGTCAAACTTCAAGCCTAAATCAATAAGACAAACCATAACACCACTTCACAAATTAAATTGATTAAAAATAATAAAGTAAAATGAAAAATAAAATAAAAATTGTGAAAAATATCTCAACATGCCAATTAATCAGAAAGTATTTTTTTGTGAATTTTTAGAATGGTTAAAACTATTTAAAATGAAATTAAAATGAAAATAGAATAAAAATAAAAATAAAATGGAATAAGAGTGCAAGGGGGTGTACAAGCAAATCCTGGCTGAACTGATTTCACTTGAAGCACGCAAATGGGTCTAAAACAGGGGGTGGAAAAAGCAAGAAAGGCTAAAGCCCATATCACACCACTACTCAGATTAAATGAAACGAACCGTTTCATTAATCAACGTGGCTAGACACCTCAGATTCAAACATACACACATGCAAATCAAACATCCAAGTCACATCCACCTCAACATTTGACCTCAGACGCTGGATCCCTAGCTCCGGTCGTCTTCTCCGGTGAGCTTCACCAGTGGTTACTGAAAATCAACATAAAAATGAAAACTCTTGACATGGTTTTGAAGAGTTTTTCACGTAGATCACAAATATGCCAATAGTTTCTTAAAAAGGTTCCTCTATCATAGAGAAAACAAGCCACGAAAATTGAACACACAAATTGAAAATGGATCAAACAACCACAACAAGTAATCAAACATTGCCTACACATGGTAGGGCTTCATATGCAACCAATATGAACATGTTTTCATGCTTAGAATGAGAGTTTCAGTTTGGAGAGAATTACCTAACTGAGCAACTTCGTTGGTCCTTCAAATGCAACGCAAGCTTCAATCTAAAGCTTCCAATCTCCTCCTTATGCTTCAGTAATTGAGAAACGAGAAAAAGATTGAAGGAAAAATCATAGAGAAATGGATTTCGAAGAGAGAGAAAACTTGTGAAATTTGAGATGGAAATCACTCTTTCTGCAGCTGCCAACCCTTGCCCTCACGTTAGAGTTTCTCTAAGGTTTAAATATGAAGGCTTTGAGAAGTTTTGGCAGGACCATAATGGGTGATTCTTGTGATTTCATTAACTTGCCAAAATGCCAAAGTAGGTGCACCCACGGGTTTGGGAGGTTTTGTCATTCATTCAGTCTACTCTTTTGGGTCAAATGGAGGTGAGAAAAACAAATTGGGTCATTAGAATGATAGGAAATGGGTTTGCATATGGTTTTGAGTAATTACCTCATATGGCATGAAAATTTGAAAAATGGATTGAAAACATGAGCTCATGTTTGCTCATTTTGGGTAAAAATTAGTATAGTTATGACATGATAATGATGTGGTATCAAAGAAGCAAAAATAATCCCCTTTTGTGACTTGAAATGGAAGAAAACCAAATTAGATCCAAAAGTTCATGTTTTCATGCTCATCATGCCTTAGTTATCTCACAAATCATCAAAGGCCATCGGTTTTGGGATCATGATGAAGTTAAGGTCTTCACACACAAGTTTCATGTGGTAAGAAACTTGATTTGAGGTCTTGAAATTCATGAATTTGGTCTTTGAAATGAATGACCTAAAATTAGGTTTCCAAAAATGACCTTGACTTGAGATGATCATAACTAGAGCTTCACGCATGGGAATGATGAGTTCTAAAACTTTTTGGAAAGCTTATACAATAAGGAACAACTCTCGTGTTTGTTGAAGAATAAGGAAAATCTTGATTCCATGTGAAAAATGTCTTAGAAGTGAGTTACCCTTGAGTGCCTCTAAATTCTCTTCATTTTGTAACACCAACTTGTGAACATCATAACTTGAGATGTATGAATCCAATGGGAGAGTGATTTTACTCAAAAGAAAGCTTGAGAGATGAGGATTAAGTCTCATGTTTGATGGAAAATGAGATAAGACTTGCATCATAGTGAGAATTGTCATTGAAGTTATATGCCAAAAGAGGGGATTTTACACTGAGAATCATCTGAAACCCTAATTTTGCCACTTCTTGAACTCTTGAATCTCCTTGACCTAGATTAAACATAACATTTAAGATGACCTAGGATGACCTCTCATGGCTTCAATGATCAATAATCAAGCCTTGAGCTCTCTCAAACCCACATTTGACTTTTGTTGACCAGATGAAACCATAGCACTTTATCCACTGACTGAGGTTCTTGCAAATGATTTGTGAATCATGTGACCCCCCATAGAGGATCCTCAAGGTGTAAATTTAGCTCTTGAACCATGTCTCATCCAAGGATATAGCCATATGTGCCTCTAATCACCTTCAAGATAGGAGGAGATAACCAAACACCTACTCTCTCTCCTCAAGCAACCTTTAGACCAATTCTAATGACAATAATGACTTGGTGACTTGGAGTTGTACCCTTGTCTGAGCTTTGAACATGGAGCTTTTCTCTTGAGTACTAAATAAAACATCTTGATCACCCGTCTAGCACCAATGCTATGCACAAATGCTAATGCAAAATGCTATTAAACATAAACCAAGATAGAATAAAAGGTTGGGCAAATTTTGGGGTGCTACACATATACAACCCAAAACCAAGTCACAATTAGGAATCAATAAAAAATAGAAAAATGACCTAATAAAACCAACAAAGGGTTTTAACTCATGTTATATCCATCAAGACAAAGTGTGCAAAATATCTCAATAAAATTTGTTCAAATGCATTATTAAACTAAGTCAACAAGGCAAGGGTATCACAATGATCGAGCACGCATCGAGGACCAAATAAAATCAACTAAGAATCAACCAAAAATTCCACATCAAAGCATATCATTAAAGAGAGTCATCATTCCAACTTTTGGTTGGTAGTCTTTGTTACGGTGAGTTCGCCTATGTTCAGCGCTCCGGTGATTCCAACTTTTGGTTGGTAACCTTTAGCTTGATCCCAACTTTTAGTTGGTACAACTTTGTTGACGATTCCAACTTTTGGTTGGTAGTCCATTTGCTTTTCTTGGATGTTATCCCAACTTTTGGTTGATAGTCCTCCATTGTTTCCCCTGCAGAGCCATTATCCTAAATTTTGGTTGGTAGTCTTCGTTGCGGTGAGTTCGCCTTCGTTCAGTGTTCCGGTGATCCTAACTTTTGGTTAGTAGCCTTTATTCCAAAATTTGGTTGGTATTCCTTATGACGATCCCAAACTTTGGTTGGTAGTCTTCATTGTGGTGAGTTTGCCTTCAGTCGGCATCTGGGTGATCCTAACTTTTGGTTAGTAGCCTGTCTCTCACAAATTTTGATCATTGTTCTCTCTGGTGATCCTAACTTTTGGTTAGTAGCCATTATTATCAACTTGAGCAGTTAGCATTTTCCATCCCAACTTTTGGTTGGTGTCTTGTGTCCTTTGGTTATCCCAACTTTTGGTACTACCCGCTACCTTTAAGTCCACCTTTGGCTGGAAACCTCTTCACCATGTACATTCCCGCAGGTTACAAATTTATGGGTTCTTTTAGTATTCAATCACCTTTTACCTTGAATGTTTGAAAGCAGACGCTTTTCATACTTTTAGGTCCAAGTTGTTTAAATAGGGGTAGCTGTAGCACCCCAAAATTTTCCCATCCTTTTTCTTATACCATGGCTCATGTTTCATATCATTTTGCATTGGCATTAGTGCATATCATTGGTTCTAGACGGGGGATTAAGGTATCTTGTTCAACACTCAAAGGAAGAGCTTCATCTTCAAAAGCTCAATCAAGGGTTCATGCTCAACTTTGTGGCGATCTCAAGTCATAAGGTTCCCTCATCATCAAGACAAGTCTCACAACCATTTGAGTTAAGAATTCAAGCTTTGATCACCTCCTCCTATCTTGTGGACAATTGGACTAGGGTTTTGGTTCAAAAAGTATCTGTGGCTAGTTCTTTGGGCAAGAAATAATTATAAAGTTAAATACACATCTTGAGGGTCCTCTACATTTTATGTGTCATCACAAGCCATTACAAGAGCATCAATCAGTGGAAATGATCCTAGGATTTGATCGGGTCAACAAAAGTCAACTGTGGTTCAATGGGGTCAAAATCTTGGATCTTAAGGTCAACAAAGGGTATATCATGTGTTTTCAAGTGACTCCATGTGCTTGGAACAAGAAAAGTCAAGAGGAAACATAAAATCAGAAGATTGGTTGAATTAGGGTTTTAGTGAAATTTTTCTAAGTGTGGAAAACCCTACATTCTAGCCATTTTGCAACTTCCATAACTTTCTCATCCTTGATCCAATGGAAGCAAACTTGTTATCAAATTAAACAGGACTTCATAAAATACAAATTTTTGGAAGGTAGAGTAGCACCCCAAAATTTGCCCTTCTGGTTTAACATGGACAGGCTTTTGTTTCATTGCATTTTTGCATTTCGGCATATCATACCATTTGTTCTCGAAGCATGGGATCAAGGTTTTCCTGTGACTCAGAGTTCGCTTTTAGTGCAAGGGTCCAAACAGCGAGCATCAGGGGTCCCGACATTTATTTTTCCCATTGATCGAGTGGTCAATTTTATTTTATTTTGTAGGTTATTTTCAACTCAGGTGGCAGCATTCAGGCTATCCCAAGCGTTCTCATGGTTGTAGTATTCAAGAGCAAGTTTCAGAGGCTTAACGGGGCTCAGAACGAGTAAAAACGGGCAACTGTGCACTTTTCCCTCCAAAAGGCGCCAAAATTCAAATTTTCAAGGTGTTAATCGATTAATCCAAATGGTTAACCGATTAACCAAGTCAAAATCAGGTCAAATTTGAAGTTTTGAAGGTGTTAATCGATTAACCCATATGGTTAACCGATTAACAAAGGCAGATTTTGCCTATGCACGTGAATTTTCAAAGGCATTCACTTTGGGGTCCATTTTGATCACTTGTGAAATTGATTTTTTCACCAAAGGAAGGATCTAGAACCACTTTGAATTTTGATTAACTCTCAAATTAATTCACATTCCCTCCAATTACCCACTCCTAATTCCAAACCAATTTTCACAAACCACACTCCAAACCACATTTGGATCCAAACCAAGAGCATATTTAAATGATTTTCTCCAAACCTCACATACACAATCCTCATAATTCCATTTCATTTTCAGAATTCACTCCAATTCTCTCAATTTGCTCTTAACTTTTCCATATTCAAACTCCATTAGAGCTCTCACCTTGAATTCTTTGATTCTCCATTGGAATCATTGAATTCTATAGCTAAACCTTCATCTTTCATTCGTATTGTCTTCAATTCTCCATTCAATTTTCATGCTAATTTGGATCTGAATTTTGAAGTTGATCTAGATGAGCTTATTTGGATAATTCTTGCTTAATTTTGGTGGATCATCATTTCTACTACAAGAACTCACTTGGATCTTGAAGGAATTCCGGATTTCTAACTTGGATCTGCTCAATTGAGGTTGAATCAACAATTACCAAAGAAATTCTCCGCTTTGTAGGTTGGAATTCTAGACCCGTTGCTATTTTGAGCTTATTTTGCATATTCAATGTGGATCTTCATTTTTTATTGACTTTTGGTTGATTTGATACATGTGATTTGTGATCTTGTTGTTTAATGTGTTTACATGTTGATTGGATCACTGTTTTCTGGTTTAAATTCGTGCATATTTGATTATACAATCATCTGGATTATTGGAGAAGTCATTAATTGCTGAAAAGTGCTTTTGAGCTGTTGTTTTCTGCCTCTGGTACAGTGTTAATCGATTAACCAAATGCAGTGCAAACTGGTTAATCGATTAACCAGTACGAATGTTCAAATTTTCAAACATTTTCAACTAGTTAATCGGTTAACCATATGTGTTAACCGATTAACACTGTGCCAGCAAGCCTGTTTTGCTGTTTTGCAAGGTTGTTTTGGTGTCATCTCACTTCGAGTTCTCAGTGATTGATATGATGCATTTGGAGTGAGATATTTTGGATATTGTGTTGCTATTTTTGATCATTCGATCATGATTTCTTCGACACACGTGTTCGATTTCCACTTGAATGCATGCTTATGGATATGGTTCAAAGTGATGATCATTTGCATTGTTTCCTTTGCTTGCATTGCTTGATTGAGATGTGCTTGTGGTGGCTGCTTTCCCACACTTTTTCCTCCCACTTTCCTTTGTGTTTGCATTTCATGTTTGCATCTCTTTCAGTTCTTTCTACTTGTGATTGATTTACCTTGTGTTTTCTTGGTTTTCTTTGCCATGATCCCTTAGGATCCCTAGTCCCTTTGGGAGTAGGGAAGACATTAAGTGTTCAATCCAAGCATGCTAACATTAGGGTAGATTTCCCTTTTTAATCCCAACTTTAGGTCCACTTTGCATGACAACATTAGGGCCGAGTTTCCTTTAGACCTTCCATGCGTCTCTCTTCTCATCTCAAAACACATTCTAACTCATCTAATAAATACGATGAATGTTGTATGCTACGAGCCTTAAGCACTTGGGAAATGATGAGTGAGGGGTCTCCTCTCGCTTGTCTATATTGTTTAGTGTACGTCCCGTTTGGGGGCGATATGCGACGCATTCGTTCCTATGTCATAGTCTTTAGTTCAATGTGAATCACAAATAAAACTAACTCACTTCACTAAAAAACACAAACAAAACACTAAACATTTTTTATCCTTCGGGATTAATTGACAACCATTTCCAGAAAGAGTGTTGTTAAGCTTTGGTTCTACCGTAAACAGGCATCGTCCCTAATTGCTAGAACGAAGGTTTAACCCTACTCATTTAAAACACTTGAACTAATTTGGTTTTGTGTAAGCCCGAACTACGTTTGCTCTGATTTCTCGTACCAGAAGAGGATACGTAGGCACAAGACGGCGATGTCTTGGCGAGTAACTTTCCCCCACCTTCACCCGTAGTTTTCCGAACTACGTTGACTCTGACTTTCCCAATGCACGAGGGAATACGTAGGCATAGAGCGGCGATGCTCTATCGAGTCTTTTTTCTTTTCTTTTGTCCTGTGAGCCTGTAGCTTAGATAGATAAACACACCCTTTGATTAGACAACAAGCATGGATCTCGTTGAGTACAATGGACGTGGGGGGTGCTAATACCTTCCCCTTGTGTAACCGACTCCCGAACCCAAGATTTGGTTGCGTTGACCTTGTCTTTTCCCTTTTCGTCAGGTTTTCTTCAATTGTTTCCTTTCCCTCTCTTTGGGATAAATAACGAACGGTGGCGACTCTTCTGTTTTTCCGCCGGGTGTTTTCGCAGTTGCGACAGCTGGCAACTCTGCTGGGATTAGTTGGTTCCCTATGCGAGTCAATCCTAGCGCTTGTTTGTTGTGTGTCTTTGGGTGTTTACTTTTGTGAAGTTATTTGACTTTATGTACATTATCTGTTGTATATTACTGCATTTGCATTTTGTTATCATATTATGTTGCTGTTGTGTTGTGGGGTGGGTTGTTCCATTGAGAGATAAGCCCAATACCCAGGCTTGAGTATACACACAGGATTAGTATGGAGAGTAGCGGGAGTTTATGTTGCGTTTGGCCACGCAATAGCTCGTGCGAAATTCACGTCCAGACGAGGTTTTTCTTTGGAGATACTCTATCCTGCGCGTCTGGTGCTGTTGAGGGAGTATTGACTTAGAAAGACTAACGACTCTGGAGACCGTTCATTAGGAAGTCAGCTAAGTGAGGCTAGGGATGGCAACGGGGCGGGTCGGGGTGGGTTTTACTATACCCGCACCCGCACCCGCCTCCATGTAACACACCCGCCCCCGCCCCCAAACCCAATCGGGGGTAAAAATTTACCGCCCAGACCCGCCCCCAGTAGAGAACGGGTGCACCCGCACCCGTCCCCACCCGAAAAAAATTAATTTATTTTTAATTGCAATAAAAATTAATAATTTAATTAAAATTTTGATTATTTTAATAAATTAATTAATTATTTAATTAAAATTTTAATTAGTAAATGAATATTAATTTGATTATTTTAATTGCAATAAAGGTATTAATAATTTAGTTAAAAATATAATTAATAAATGAATATTAAAATAAGTAAAATAAGAGAATTAAACTAAAATGTATTATTCGGGGGCGGGTGCATGCGGGTCTTAGTGTCTCCCCGCACCCGTAATTATAAGTCGGGTTTTCCCCGCACCCGCACCCGTACCCACTCAAATCGGGTTTTCCCCGCTAATTTCGGGGCGGGTGCGGGTTTTTTTGCCATGCCTAAGTGAGGCCGCTTCGTTTGACTATGATGCCAAACCAGAAATGGTGAACGTATCACCGTTTCTCGAAAGTCTGTGACGTTGGTGACCTGCATAGGATGTCGTACCTTTCAAGACTAGAACCCACATGTGAGAGGGGATGGGTTTTGCAGGAAAACTTGACCTTCATCCAACCTGGTTTTCTCGTCAGTGTGAACTTTTGATCTTGGATATTGTGGGTACGTATCTCAGTGCCGTGGTATTCTGTTTGTTCTGGTATTTTCTCGCCGAAGCAGAATTCTGGTTCAGCTCAATCAAGCAACACAACAATTATTCAGAGCTTTATGGGAGCCTTGATCCCATGTATTTGCATTCGCATCACCATAACATGTTTGCATTTTTGACATACATGTTCTAGTATTTCCAAGGATCTTAACTTTGAAACTTGCTGTTGAGCATTAAACCTTTTTCTTGTGGTTCGGCTCTGTGAAACATGAATCAGTGCAGACAGGGTCCTTGGAAATAGTCGAACATGGAATTTGTATTTCATTTGCATAATATGTGTTCGAGGTTGGGTTTCGTTATCCTGATCCAGTTTTTCTTCAGAATTTCAGACATCAACTTGTAGAGAAGACAAAAGATGACTATGGAACAGATTCGGGTAGAGTTGAGGAAAGTCCGAAGCCAAACGGGACAATTCATGATGGGCATGCAGGCCCTGTGTCAGGATCAGAAGATGCTTAGGGATGAGGTTCATCAACTAAAGATTTAGATGGGCCTAATCACAGAATTCATAAGAAACGTGCTAAGAAAGGAAGGCAATCTTGTGCCTGAAGCTGCAGCAAAAATGGTTATTCCACCCTTACCTGTGGAATGTCTCCCAGAGCATACTGCACATCAAAGATCTTTGGCACAACTTGAGGTTCCAGAATTTCCCCGTCAGTAGCTACCTCTCGTTTCTTGAGACAATCTTAAGACTAGGAGGTATGCTCAAAGGCTGAAGCAGCCCGACAGAATCTTCGACAAGATCCCTATGACATATGCTCAGTTGTTGCGACTCTTACTTCAGCTTTGATTGATTGAAATTCGGACTCTAGCTCCGTTCGTTGGTAAGCAACCACCAAGCTATGATGCAAGTGCCCATTGTGATTTCCATTCCGGGGCATAATGTGGAGAATTGTAAAGCTTTTAAGCACAAAGTTCAGGAGTTAATCAATTAAAAAACATTCAAGTTCGCGCCGAGCGGTGGTCTTATTCCAGCTAATGCAAAAGAGGTGGCCGTTTCTATTCTCTCCCCTGAAGTTGCATCAGGTCAGGAGTGTGTATTGCAATCTGTAATCTCAGAATCTCCATGCCCACAGTTGTTGCCTGATCCTAGGCCAAGCCTGAGGATGAAAGTACCTGAACAAAGGGAGTCCCCGATACCTCAGACCCAGTCTCCAAATGTTTCAACTGTACAGAGTCAACAATCTTTTGGGTCTTTGTATCAGATATCATTTCCCCTCTAGAGTCAACGGTCATACCGTCATCAGTCGCGTCAGTACACTCGGCAAAGACCAAAAAAGCCAGAAAGGTGTTTCACTCGGTTGCCAATGTCGTACATTCAGATGTTGCCAGATCTGATCAGAGGTGGTTTGATAGTGCCAAAGAGGATTAATCCAGAGATTCCTCCGTATCCGCTAGGTTTTAATGTCAACGCCCGATGTGAGTACCATGCTGGGGAGCGAGGACATTCAACCGAAGATTGTAAGGTGCTTAAAAGTAAGATTCAGACTCTGGTGGACTCCAATAGGTTCTCAATCACGCCTCAGGGTATCCAAGTCATCAATCTTCCTTCGTCCAACCATGTTGGTTCAGCGGTTAATGTTGTGGAAGAATTTACCGATGGTAGAGGTTCAGAAGAGTATTAGGCTAACTTCGACGAGCAATTTTAAAGATGGTTGATCCAGCAGCAAGTCAAGATTTGAAAGCCCAATTCCCCGAAGCTGGCAATTTTTTTATCATGTCATTTCTTTGCATTTGTAGTTTCTTTCTGTTTAAGTGCAAATTTCATTTGTAAAACTTGTTGTTTTCAATTGATAATGATAATGAAATGAATATGCGGGTTTTTGATAATCCATTCGTGTTCACTCAATGTTTTTATTGATGTCAAACGCTTGTTTAAGCGGAATCCAGGGAGGATGACGAAGTTGAAAGATGCGCAAGCTTCCGATTGTATGCTTTTGAATAAAACCTACTATGATGTACATGCATTGTTTCAAATCCCTAAACATCGGAGATATAAGGATGATAATCCCTTGTCAACCCCTTTGAGCCTAGTAGTAGGAGTTTCTTTCATAAAAAAATGAAAAACCCTCAATTTTAACTCGGGATAGGGTAGGTGTCAGTTAATTTGACTGAGCGTCCAAATTGCAAAAGGAGTGTTCTCGTTCGAGGATCAATCACACCTCTAAAGGTCGTGCCTAAAAAACCACAGTGGTTAAACCTCACCAATCAGGAGTGAGACAGTCATAACCCTTTCGGAGAAGTCAGACAAGCCAGTGTCACATGACTTGTTTCAAAAAAAGAGGAGAAAGAGAAAAAAGAAAAGAATCAAAAGAAGAAGCCCGCTAGGTCGAATCTTGAAAACAAGCGACTTAGGCAAAAATGAAGGCATCCCGCTGGACTTCAAAATCGAAAATTCAAAAGAATTAGTCCAGGAAAAAATTAGGGAAAGAACGAAAAGCAGAAAAGCAAAAAGGATTACAAAAAGAAAAATCCTCGAAAGAACAAGTCGTGTGATTCCAGGCACCAAAGATGAAAAGCGAGTGACTGTTACTCCAAAAACTTGTGGTTTCTCGAACCATCGCTCCTATCATTCAACCTTTAAGAGGTGAGCGCTTGTGTCAAATTAACTAAATGTAGGATTGGAGAACATCAAGGAGAATGGGTGGGTTAAAATAAACTTTGAGCCTTATATCCTTTCTTTCAAACCGTGAACCTGACCAAGTTACAACCTTCAAAAGTCCTAATTGAAGCAAGGTTGTTTCGAAAGCATACTTCGGTAAAGATCGCATCAAAACTAACTCTAAAAAGGATTCCTCTTACCATGTTGGTGCTAAGGTTGACATTCTGATAAGTGATTCATTCATTATATGTCGCAAATTTTTCCCAGTGAACATACTTGGATTTTAAAACTGTCATATGCATTGCATTAATATATCTTTTGTGCATACTAATTTGTTTTACTTGCGAGTAAGCACTTGACATCAAGAGAGTTTCCACAGTGGAAAGTTTGATCATGATAGAATGCAGAACGCCTGAATACTCCTTTGAACCGGGGCAAGCTATATCAAATGATCATATCATGAGATTCAGCCATTTGAAGGTCAGTTAGTCTAAAAGCAATCAGGTCGAGATTCGACAAATCTCTCGAAGTCAGGGGTACTGCTCCATAAATCAGCCAACCAGGGGCAAACTCATTTGAAGGCTGGGGCAGGCCACCCTAAGAGCCCAAAACATATCCTTATCCAGAAGCCAACACCTCTTCGAGGTTCAAAATGCTGAGGCAGTTCATATCAAACCATCAGGGTACAGAGATTTCAAGTCTCCTCGTGAGGATGTTTTTTACAGAGATCCCACATGTTGGGGCAAAATTGAAAATGAAGGAACTGTTCGTCCCCATATTTTTAGACCTGTATTCAGACAAATCATTTCCTAATATCGGTTGTACTTGACCTTCCAAAGAAAACCAAAAGCCCAACCGTACTTGGCACAATCATGCCTATTGGATCAAAAGTGATGTCACCAGCAGGAGTGTGTAGTGTATCTCCAACAGAAGAAAGCTTTGTCTCCCTACCAGGGTGGATTTGTTCTCAGCATATTCCCAACAAAGTAAGGTGGAAGGATATTCCCTCGGCGGCAGGGTAGTTTGCAATCTAGTATTATTCTCCAGAAAAGACAACGTCTTTGACGCCCTTTCCCCAACGGAGTCGACGTTCTGGTGTTTTCCCAGTAATATCGGTATTCAGGATTTTCTTCCTCGAGCGGAGTTCAGTGTTGAGTCCCTCAACAGAGCAAGTGTTCCGGCAGAAGCATGACCTATTCCTTGGTAGAGCAGAGTAGAAGTATCTGATATTCCCCAACAGGGCAGGTTGTTACCTGTACGTCCCGAGCAGGGCAGATTTCTTTCCAAGCAGAGCGGAGCTTTCAATACTGTTCTTGATTCCCCATTGGGTGGAGTTCTGGTGTTTTCCCCAGCAAGTTGGTGTTTTCAAGGAGATCCGTTCAGGGCCAGGTTCCCCAATAGAGTGGATTCGTTTCCCCATCTGGGTCTTTTGTTCCCCAGAAGAGTTATATTTTGATGGGTCATCCAGGGCCGTTTTCCCTCAGCAAAATCGATTTCTTCCCTAGCGGAGTTGGTCGTTTCTCTCCAGCATTTATTCTGCTGGAGTGGTTCTTTTGCACTTGCATTTTGCATAGAATCCTCCCAAATGCGTAACATTTCCATGTTATATGGAGCATTACGCCATTGTCAAACATATGCATCTGAAACGTAGGCCAGGTTTGTTGCCTTAGAGGCCGGTTATCTTTTCCAGCAGAAGTTTTTTGATTCAGGAGATTTCCGTGTTGTCCCCATCGGGGTGGGTCTTTGGGGGTTGTTCATGTTAGTGGGATTCTTCCCAGCCATTCATTTGGTTAAACGTCTTTCTTTCCTTAGATGAGTCGTTGGTTAAATGTCTTTGTTCTCCCCAGGTGAGTCATTTGTGAATGTCTTCTTCCTTGGTCGAGCCGTTTGTTCAGACGTTTCTTTTCCCCAACAAAGTAGTGGTAGAACTTATGTTCTTTGGCATATTCGTTTGTTTAAACTTCTCTTTTCCTATCAGAGCTTTCTTTGCAAGTTATGAGTCGGTTGATTCTGTTGCCTGCTTATTCTGGGATCTTATTCCAACTTTTGGTTGGTAATCCTCGTTTTCTCCAGCGTAGGCCGAATTATTGTGTTTTTTATTCCAACTTTTGGTTGGTAATCTTTGGATATTATTCCAACTTTTGGTTGGTAATCCTCGTTTCCTACAGCGTAGGCCGGATTATTGTGTTTTTTATTCCAACTTTTGGTTGGTAACCTTTGGATGTTATTCCAACTTTTGGTTGGTAATCCTTGTTTTCTTCAGCAAAGTTGGATATTCCAACTTTTGGTTGGTAACCTTTGTTGTGGTCAGTTCGCTTTCAGTTAGCGTTTCCGGCGATCCTAACTTTTGGTTAGTAGCTTTTATTCCAACTTTTGGTTGGTAGTTTCGGATGATCATCCCAACTTTTGGTTGGTAGTCTTCCTTTGTTGACGTTATTCTAACTTTTGGTTGGTAGTCTTCCTTTCCTGGAGTCGTTATTCCAACTCTTGGTTGGTAGTCTTCCTTTGTTGACGTTATTCCAACTCTTGGTTGGTAGTCTTCCTTTGTTGACGTTATTCCAACTTTTGGTTGGTAGTCTTCCTTTGTTGATGTTATTCCAACTTTTGGTTGGCAGTCTTCCTTTATTGACGTTATCCCAACTTTTGGTTGGCAGTCTGTCGCTTATTGGACGTTATTCCAACTTTTGGTTGGTAGTCTGTCGCTTGTTGGACGTTATCCCAACTTTTGGTTGGTAGTCTGTAGCTTGTTGGACGTTATCCCAACTTTTGGTTGGTAGTCTGTCGCTTGTTGGATGTTACACTAACTTTTGGTTGGTAATCCCCAGATGGGTCCGAAACTTTGTTGACGTTATTCCAACTCTCGGTTGGTAGTCTTCTGTTCCTTGATTTTTTATTCCAACTCTTGGTTGGTAATCCTTTGGTGGTGGTTTGTTTATCCCAACTTTTGGTTGGTAGTCTTCCTCATTTCCTCAGTGGAGTCGTTATCCCAACTTTTGGTTGGTAATTGGTGACTTGTTAGCTTGGTTTGATTCCAACTTTTGGTTGGTAGCTTTGTCAGATTCCAACGTTTGGTTGGTAAGATTTTGTAGATGCAATCCCAACTCTTGGTTGGTATCCTTGGTTGTTATTCCAACTCTTGGTTGGTATCCTTTGGATGTTATCCCAACTCTTGGTTGGTATCCTTGGTTGTTATCCCAACTCTTGGTTAGTATCCTTGGTTGTATCCCAACTCTTGGTTGGTATCCTTTGATTTTCATCCCAACTCTTGGTTGGTATCCTTTGGTTGTATCCCAACTCTTGGTTGGTATTCTTGGTTGTTATCCCAACTCTTGGTTGGTATCCGGTGGGTCGTTATCCCAATTCTTGGTTGGTATCTTTTGGGGAGTTATCCCAACTTTTGGTTGGTATTCCTTGGTTCGTCAGTCTAACTCTTGGTTGTTATCCCAACTCTTGGTTGGTATCCTTGGTTGTTATTCCAACTCTTGGTTGGTATCCTTTGGTTGTTATCCCAACTCTTGGTTGGTATCCTTGGTTTTTATCCCAAATCTTGGTTGGTATCCTTGGTTGTATCCCAACTCTTGGTTGGTATCCTTTGATTTCCATTCCAACTCTTGGTTGGTATCCTTTGGTTGTTATCCCAACTCTTGATGGGTATCCTTTGGTAGGTATTCGCTGTTTTGCATCCCCGCAGGTTTCAAATTTTTGGGTTCTTTTGGTATTCAATCGCCTTCTACCTTGAATGGTTAAGAGCTGATGCTTTTCATCCCTTCAGGTCCAAGTCGATTGAATAGGGGTAGCTGTAGCACCCCAAAATTTGCCCTTCTGATTTAACCTGGACTGGCTTTTGTTTCTTTGCATTTTTACATTTTGGCATATCATACCATTTGTTCTCGAGGCATGGGATCAAGGTTTTCCTGTGGCTCAGAGTTCGCTTTTAGTGCAAGGGTCCAAACAGCGAGCATTAGGGGTTCCAGCATTTATTTTGCCCGGCGATCGAGCTGTCGATTTTATTTTATTTTGCAGGTTATTTTCAGCTCAGGAGGCAGCATTCAGGCTATCCCAAGCGTTCTCATGGTTGTAGTATTCAAGAGCAAGTTTCAGAGGCTTAACAGGGCTCAGAACGAGTAAAAACGGGCAATTGTGCACTTTTCCCTCCAAAAGGCGCCGAAATTCAAATTTTCAAGGTGTTAATCGATTAACCCAAATGGTTAACCGATTAACCAAGTCAAAATCAGGTCAAATTTTACGTTTTGAAGGTGTTAATCGATTAACCCATATGGTTAACCGATTAATCAAGGCAGATTTTGCCTCTGCACGTGAATTTTCAAAGGCAGTCACTTTGGGGTCCATTTTGATCACTTCTGAAATTGATTTTTCACCAAAGGAAGGATCTAGAACCACTTTGAATTTTGATTAACTCTCAAATTAATTCACATTCCCTCCAATTTCTCACTCTTAATCCTAAACCAATTTTCATAAACCACACTCCAAACCACATTTGGATCCAAACCAAGAGCATATTTAAATGATTTGCTCCAAACCTCACATACACAATCCTCATAATTCCATTTCATTTTCAGAATTCACTCCAATTCTCTCAATTTGCTCTTAACTTTTCCATCTCCAAACTCCATTAGAGCTCTCACCTTGAATTCTTTGATTCTCCATTGGAATCATTGAATTCTAGAGCTAACCCTTCACCTTTCATCCGTATTGTCTCCAATTCTCCATTCAATTTTCGTGCTAGTTTGGATCTGAATTTTGAAGTTGATTTAGAGGAGCTTATTTGGATAATTCTTGCTTAATTTTGGTGGATCTTCATTTCTACTACAAGAACTTACTTGGATCTTAAAGGAATTTCGGATTTCTAGCTTGGATCTGCTCAATTAAGGTTGAATCAACAATTACCGAAGCAATTCTCCGATTTGTAGGTTGGAATTCTAGATCTGTTGCTATTTTGAGCTTATTTTGCATATTCAATGTGGATCTTCATTTTTGATTGACTTTTGGTTGATTTGATCCATGTGATTTGTGATATTGTTGTTTAATGTGTTTACATGTTGTTTGGATCACTGTTTTCTGGTTTAAATTCGTGCATAATTGATTATACAATCATCTGAATTATTGGAGAAGTGATTAATTGCTGAAAAGTGCTTTTGAGTTGCTGTTTTCTGCAACTGATACAACGTTAATCGATTAACCATATGTAGTACAAACTGGTTAACTGATTAACCAGTACGAATATTCAAGTTTTGAAACATTTTCAACTAGTTAATCGGTTAACCATATGTGTTAACCGATTAACATTGTGCCAGCAAGCCTGTTTTGCTGTTTTGCAAGGTTGTTTCGGTGTCATCTCACTTCGAGTTCTCATGGATCGATATGATGAATTTGGAGTGAGATGTTTTGGATATTGTGTTGTTGTTCTTGATCGTTTGATCATGATTACTTCGACACGCGTGTTCGATTTCCACTTGGATGCATGCCTATGGATATGGTTCAAAGTGATGATCATTTGCATTGTTTCCTTTGCTTGCATTGCTTGGTTGAGATGTGCTTGTTGTGGTTGTTGTCCCACACTTTTTCCTCCCACTCTCCTTTGTGTTTGCATTTCATGTTTGCATTTCATGTTTGCATCTCTTTCATTTCTTTCTACTTGTGATTGATTTACCTTGTATTTTCTTGGTTTTCTTTGCCATGTTCCCTTAGATCCCTAGTCCCTTTGGGAGTATGGAAGACATTAAGTGTTCAATCCAAGCATGCTAACATTAGGTTAGATTTCCCTTTTCAATCCCAAATTTAGGTCCACTTTGCATGACAATGTTAGGGCCGAGTTTCCCTTAGACCTTTCGTGCGTCTCTCTTCTCATCTCAAAACACATTCTAACTCATCTAATAAATACGATGAATGTTGTATGCTACGAGCCTTAAGCACATGTGAAATGATGGGTGAGGGGTCTCCTCTCGCTTGTCTAGAGTGTTTAGTGTATGTCCCGTTTAGGGGAGATATGTGATGCATTCGTTCCTATGTCATAGTCTTTAGTGCAACATGAATCACATATCAAACTAACTCACTTCACTAAAAAACACAAACAAAACACTAAACCTTTTTTATCCTTCGGGATTAATTGAAAACCATTTTCAGAAAGAGTGTTGTTAAGCTTTGGTTCTACCACAAACAGGCATCGTCCCTAATTGCTAGAACGAAGGCTTAATCTTACTCATTTAAAACACTTGAACTAATGTGGTTTTGTGTTAGCCCGAACTACATTTGCTCTGATTTCTCGTACCAGACGAGGATACGTAGGCACAAGACGATGATGTCTTGGCGAGAAACCTTCCCCCACCTTCACCCGTAGTTTTCCGAACTACGTTGACTCTGACTTTCCCATTGCACGAGGGAATACGTAGGCATAGAGCGGTGATGCTCTATCGGGTCTCTTTTCTTCTCTTTTGTCATGTGAGCCTGTAGCTTAGATAGATAAATACTCCCTTTAATTAGACAACAAGCGTGGATCCTGTTGAGTACAACGGACGTGAGGGGTGCTAATACCTTCCCCTTACGTAACCGACTCCCGAACCCAAGATTTGGTTGCGATGACCTTGTCTTTTCCCTTTTTGTCAGGTTTTCTTCGATCGTTTCCTTTCCCTCTCTTTGAGATAAATAACGAACGATGGCGACTCTTCTATTTTTTCGCTGGGTGTTTTCGCAGTTGCGACAGGTAGCAAGTCTAAAAGATCCATAGTTTGAGATATATGATGGGCTAAAGTTGAGAAAACAGAGATTTTGAAATTCCAACACTTAGAAATTTTTCTAAGTATGGAAATTCAGCTTGAATTACCTACTTTAAAGCCTATATTACATGACGATGCAAGCTGCAAATGAATTTTCCTCTAACATGAAAGTTGTATAGAATTCTCCAAGCTTTCTTTTGAGTACTGGAACTCTTCCATTGGATGTGTAAAACTCAAGTTATGATGTCTCCAAGTTAGGGTTTTAATGATGTCAAGTTTGACAAGTTCCTATGCAGATTTTTGGACCAATCTTCCATGGGATTTTTCATCAAGATCATAGATCCATCTCATCTTCCATAAAACATCAAAGTTGTAGATATTTATTCAATATTTCCATGCATTACAAGTTCTCATCAATTGGATAAAACAATCTCAAGTTATGTGGTTTCCAAATCAAGATTTCAAAGTTACCTACTTTCATGACTTATAATTTTTCTAAGTTTCTTTTATGGCATAATGGTAGACATGTTTTCAACTTAATTTTTCATGATCTTCCAAGTCTCAATTCAAGTTTCCATCAACGTGTTCCTTACACTTCAAGCTTTCTTTGGAGCACAAGAACTCACCAATTGAGCCAAAATTCACCAAGTTATATTTGTTCAAAGTTGTCCATATGAACATGTTTCATGGCATGTCATGTTGTTGACTCATGAGCAATCCTGGCTTTCTCTCGATGTGTTCATGCAACAACTTGCCTTTTATGATATAACACACACTAGGTCACCCTTTTGAATCACAAAAACATTGCCTCAATTGCACCAACAAGCTTTGTACCATTTCCATACTTCATGAACAATTTTTACCAAGAATGGAAAGATGCCAAAAGAACCTCTAAAAATTACACAACAAGGTGAGGCCTCCACTCTTCCACTACTCTAACCCTCTGCAGCCAAAGAGCCACCAAAAATATCATCACCAAACCACCTACAAACAAGGACCTGTACCACACCATCACCTCACTCTTTTTTTTCAAAATTTTCATAAACCTTTCAACTACACTTTAACCTCGGTAAATTCATTTTTTCTTACCACATTAACCTCATATATAACCTCAAAAATCCTAGAGCTAAAAAAGAGATCATTTGAAGCAGCCACAGACCTAGGAGCTCTCACTCTTCAAAAAAAAATTTCCATTCGAAAATTTCTCTCCTTTAAGCTTTCACTACCCTATTTCATTCACTTCATTGTTTTCAAAGCTCAAAGGAAGAGAAAGGAAGGTTTAGTGGAAGGTTTGCATCAAGTTTCAAAGCTGCAAGGAGTTTCACATATGTAACTTTCTCCAACCTGTTTCTCTTTATTTAGTGCTCATTTTGGCATTTGTTTGGCATATTTAGAACCATGAGTTAGTGTAGAACATTTCTGGAATGGTGTGAAGGTAGGAAAACACTTGGAAGGGGGTTGAATAAGGGGTTTTCAAAAACAATTATGACAATAGAAAATAACAAGTTATTTTTATCCTGGTTCGTTTGAACTCAAACTACTCCAGTCCATCCAGCCAAGGTGATTTCGCCTCTCTCAAACGAGGACTTAATCCACTAAATCAGAACCTGATTACAGTGATGTCACTAAGATAAATGTCTTAGTCTTCTCAAGAATTCTAACCACAACTTGGTCTCTCAAGGAACTTTTACAAAGATAAAATACAATGTGTTTAAGTGCTTCTAAAAAGCTATTATCATAATTATAATTTTTACACAAAATGAAGAACAAATAAAACTTATGTGTTTGATGTAGAAAGTTGTTTGATGAACTTGTGTTTTTCTTTGTATGAGTTTCTACTTTGATTGTCTCTTAGAATTCTTCTTTTTTAAATTGTTGTAGTAATTCTTGTTCTTGAAGTGCTGATGGAGACTTCTTTATACACTCCACTTTTTCAAATAGTGTGTAGATGAAAGTACTGTAGGATGTAGACAGAAAGAATAAATACTTTTCGTCTTGATTTGACATTCCCTTTTTTCCTGAATTCCTGTGTCATACACGAATGAGAAAATAGTACCGTTGGTAGACATTGGTTTTAGCAACGTCTCTTTCTTGAATAATCTCTTTTTCAAATGAACAGATATGAAAAATAATCTTGCATCAGATCCTCTGATGATGTTCTTTGTTCTTCTTTATCAGAGTCACTCTATCCAGAGTTTTGCAGCAAAGTGCTTAGCGTGAGTGAATGATCAGAGTTGACTTGATTCTCAGAGCCTCTGTAGGTTGCAGCATTGAGTTCTCATAGAGTCTTCTGAATATACTGGATCTTTATACTCTGCGCTCAGAGTCTTTTGTAGGTAGCGCTTCAGAGTCTTCTGTGTTGCGCTTCAGAGTCCTCTGCTATATAATGTTTAGTGGAATTCTTTTTTTTTTGTCTTCAGATGAATATTTATTTGATATCTGAAACAGAAACACTTGAACAAAATTAGAGTATGTATTTTCTTTATACAAAATTCCATTAATGTTATCATCAAAACATTGAGATATATTAAGAACCAATCTGTGTTCTAACAATCTCCCCTTTTTTTATGATGACAAAAACTATACGAAATTTTGTTCAAAACAAGAAAAAAATATCTCCCCCTGAGATTATGAATCTCCCCCTGAAATGAATACTGGTAGAAAAAACAAATACTTCCCTTTCAGCACTAGTATTCTTTCCAAAGTCAGAGTTAGCTTTGTAGACTTTCTCAGACCTTGTTCAGAGTTAATTCTAAGGATATTATCAGATGAGAAGTTTTTAGCTCTGAAACACTTAATTCAACATTAGTTATATTTTATCATGTATGAGTTACCATTTTGTATATGTTTATATGAATAATCAAAGTTTCCATTTTCTCCCCCTTTTTGTCATATCAAAAAGTGATTTCAGAAAAAAAAATCATTTAAGACAAATATCAGAGCAAGAAAACAATTATAACAGATAAGCAAAAGAAAAACAATCAGATGCATTCATTTAAAAAACTCAGAAGATAACAAAAACAAGCAAAAACATAGATGTGCACAGACAAAAAAAACAACTAAGTAGAACGAGAGGCTATAATCTTCAGAAGCTCAGTTATCTCAAAAGTTTGTGCTTCCTGCTTTGCCATCCAAGTCTTAATCTCAGAAGTAGACTCATCTTGCTTAGCCATCCAGTCCTTGATTTCTTCTGTTGTCTTCTCTTGCTTAACCATCCAAGTCTTAATTTCACTTGTTGCAGCCTCTTGCTGAGTAAGCTTTTCTTTCACATCTTCAGAGGCTTTCTCATCTGTTGATTCTGGAATGACCACTGAACCAGATGCTGTCTCTAAATCCATATCAGAAGGCTTGTTAGAGGCAGGAGTCTCTTCAGAGATAACAACCTTTGTGAAAATTTCTTCAGGCTGAGGAATTACACTCATCTGAAGTACAACAGTTTCTTCAGATGCTGAACATTCAACCTTTGCAGGTGTGTTTTCCAAAAACTGAGTAGGAGTTCTGCGTACACCCAGAAAAGCAAACTTGACAGCTTCAGAAAAATTCTCTTAAGCATCTGCAAAGCAAGCAGCTTGAAGGTTCTCAGTCACAGAGTTGAATCTTCTTCTGAAAGTAGTCCAAAATACTTCAGAATCATGAGGATTCACTCTATTCAGGCATCTTTCCCTAACAACAGACAACCACACCTGCATTTCTGTCTCAAAACTATATAACAGAGTCCCAACATCTGATCTAGGTGTGGGTTTAAGGATAGCCTCTAAGACGGATTCCTTAGGGTCAACAAAAGATGAAGGTTTATTAGAAGATGAGGGTTGTTCTGAGGAAAGAGAAGGAAGGGGAGTAAGAATGGTAATGGAAGTAGGAATGGGAATGAGAGTAGGAGTGGGAATGGGAGTAGGAATATCATCAGGATGGTTTGGGGAGTTATGTGTTGGTGAGGTAGCATCTGAAAGGTCAGAGTCAGATGATCCAGATGAGATAGGGTGTACGGTCATGAGAGGTTGGATATCAAGGATTTTAGGTTCAGGGTCAGAGGGGTTAGGATTTGAATGGTTTGGTTCAGAGGGGTTTGGTTCATCTGGTTGGATTGGTGAAGGGGTATCAGCAGAGTTGGTTTGCTGATGGATGTTAAAGGAAGGTGTGGATGGTACAGATGAGGTTTCTTGGTTAAGTGGAGAAGAGGGTTGGACAGAAGTGGCTTCTAGGTTTTATTCAGAAGGGGTATGCAAAAATGTGGTGTGAGGATCAGATGGTTGAGGTTCAGAGGGTTGTGGTTCAGATGGTTGAGGTTCAGAGGGTTGAGGTTCATATGTTTGTAGTTTAGATGGTTGAGGTTGAGATGTTTGTGGTTCAGATGGTTGTGATTTAGATGATAGAGGTTCAGATGTTTGAGGTTCAGAGGGTTGAGGTGTTTGTGGTTGTGGTTGAGGAGAGGGAATAGAGTCATGAACATTTTCAGATGAAATGTGTTCAGAAGTGGTGTGAGGAGGAGAAGGAGTAGGAATAGGGTCATAGGGAGGAGGAGAAGGTTCAGATGTTGGAATTTTTGTTACTGTTTCCAGAATTGGAGATAACTTAGCAGATGGGTTACCTGACTTCTTAAGACGCTTGAAGGGCTTCTGAGAAGAACCATCTTCAGAGGCTTTCCTCTTAGTACGTGTAGAACCTTCTTCTAAAACCTTTCCCTTCTTCCTTCTCTTATTCTCAATCACCTCTGGAGCAGGTTCAGAAGCTCTTTTTATCAAATCTGCTGGTATGGGAGTTCCATCTTCCAGACATGATTCAATATAGTAGAGCAGAGCTTCTTTAGGTTCCTTTGCAGTAAATAGTGGAAAGTCATCCAAAGGGACTCTTCTTCTGCAAACTTCATCTGAGTTAATCTTGATTGGTTCAAATTAAAGTTGTTCCACCAACCTCATTCTTTGAATACTTTTCCCATCCAGAGGCTTTCCCAAAAAAATTTCCAATTCTGTTGTCTGACCTGCCTCTGTCAGATGTGCAACTAATCCATTCTCTGTGAGTATATCAGAAATCAATCTTCCCATTAGGATCCAATTTCTGATCTTCTGATGTTTTGTTTTGATTTCTTCTCTGGACAGTTTGACGTGGTTCCACAGATGAGCAAATAGCAAGTGTGGTAGATCCATCTTGATATTGTTTCCCAAACAATACATAAAATATAGTTGCTCTGCATTGATGTAGTCTGGAGAATTAGATGCTTTTCTATGGTGAATACAACCCAGAAAGATCTTTGCCCAGATCTTGTAGTGCACCTTCAGATCCTTTATCTTTCTTGAAGGCATCCCAGAAGTGAAAACTTCACTGTAGACTTCATCCATGTCTACGCGTCCTACAGGAAGATGAGTAACACCATCTACTTCTTCATACCCTATTAGTTTTTGAATCATCTCCTCAATGCTTATGATTTCTTTTCCCAAAACATATGAGTATATGAACTTGGGGCAAACATTTGCGTGAATCCATAATTCCTTAACCAAATGAGGAAAAACTGGACCAAACAATCTATCAAAATACTTCACACATCCTTGAGACGATACCATTGGACGAAGATCAAAGTCGTTCTTCGCAATGCATTCAAAGTTCACCATGAACTCACAAAGAACTTCTAGATCATCCACTGGTGTTAGAAGAGTTCGTTCTGGTGCTTTGTAGGTTTCATTACCCTTTTCTGATGTTGATAACCATTGCTGAAGCTAACTTTTGAGACGACGATGATGAAGTTGCCATTGACGAAATTTTGAGATAAATTGATCTTCTTTTAGATTTAGCAGATAAGAGAAAACAATGGAGAAGGCCAAAATGCATATAGTGTGAGAGAGAGTAAAAGTGTGAGATCGTGGAATATATAGAGAAAAATTAGGGCACAAAAACACAACCAACACTTAGTAGTTAATCACATTAATTAAAAAATAAAAAAATGATTTCAAGCATTTAATGAGATTTGACAAAAGTGGGGGGAAAACGAGAATTGCAATAATCCAAACAGTACCTTAAACATCGCCTCACTTTGTACACTCCACCTTTTCAGATTTCATGTGACACGTGTTTGATATTGTTTTGCCTCTGAAGCTCTTTAGAATATGAAACGTTAAACAACGCTCAGATCCTATGAAGCATGTTAGTTCAGAGTTTTAAAAAATAAATAAGGTAACAAAAGAAATTACAGATGCAACACTTCAGAATATAGACATTAATCATTTTTCATCTAAATAAGTTTGCTTTTGAATAATAGTTTTATTCTGGACAAAAATCCATACTAATATTCTTCAGAATAAATTTAAATCTATCTTCAGCTAGGGGTTTTGTAAAAATATCAGCCCATTGATGGTCCGTATCAACAAAATTTAAACTTAAAATTCCCTTCTGAATATAGTCTCTGATGAAATGATGTTTAGTTTCTATATGCTTTGCCTTAGAATGTAAAATAGGATTTTTAGAGAGGCAAATAGCAGAAGTGTTATCACAAAAGATAGAAATGTTACTCTTATATATCTGATAATCTTCTAGCTGACTCTTCATCCAGAGCATCTGCGTACTATAATCAGCAGCAACAATGTATTTTTCTTCTGTAGTTGAGAGTGCTCTTGTGGGTTGCTTCTTGCTATACCATGAGATCAGATTGCCTCCCAGAAACTGACAGCTTCCAGAAGTACTTTTGTGTTCAACTCTATCTCCAGCATAATCAGCATCACAAAAGCCTACTAATTTGTATTCATCAGATCTTCTGTAACATAAACCCATGTTAGTAGTACCTTTTAGATACCTTAAAATTCTCTTAACAACTGTTAAGTGAGATTTTCTAGGATCTGATTGGAATCTAGCACATAGACAAACACTGAAAAGAATATCAGGCCTATAAGTAGTCAAATACAGAAGAGAACCAATCATACCTCTGTAGAGCTTATGATCTACCTTTTTACTTACCTCTTCTTTTCCTAGAGTTCTAGTTGGATGCATTGGAGTCTTGGCTGACTTACTCTCTGTCATGTTGAACTTCTACAGAAGCTCCTTCACATATTTTGTCTGATGTATATAAGTGCCTTCTGGAGTTTGATTGACTTGAATTCCCAGAAAGAATCTGAGTTCTCCTATCATGCTCATTTCAAATTCTGTCTGCATAGACTCAGCAAACTCCTTTCCAAGCGTAATATTTGTTGTACCAAAAATAATATCATCTACATAAATCTGACAAATTAAAATGTTTTTCTTAATTGATTTATGAATGAGAGTTGTATCAACCTTTCCTGTGATAAAATTATTTTTCCAGAAGAAAATTACTCAGCCTCTCATACCAAGCTCTGAGAGCTTGTTTTAAGCCATAGAGTGATTTCTTTAATTTAAAAACATGTTCTGGAAAATTTTCATTTTCCAATCCAGGAGGTTGATGAACATAAACTTCTTCTTCAATTAAACCATTTAAGAAAGCACTTTTAACATCCATCTGATACAGAGTGATGTTATTCTGTGCAGCAAAAGAAATAAGCAAGCGTATAGATTCTAACCTTGCCACAAGAGCATAGGTCTCTGTGTAATCAATACCTTCTTGTTGACTATAGCCTTGAGTAACCAGTCTAGCCTTGTTTCTGATGACTTCTCCTTGCTCATTCAGCTTGTTTCTATAAACCCATTTTGTTCCAATAATATTAAATCCTTTTGGTCTTTGGAACTAGATCCTAGACATCATTCCTTGTGAATTGATTTAGCTCCTCTTGCATAGCAAGTATCCAATCATTGTCTTGCAGATCTTCATCCATAGAGGTAGGTTCAATAATTGACACCAACCCAAACAATGATGTCATAGATGATTTGAGAAAGGATCTTGTTCTGATGGGGTCATCCTTCTTTCCAATAATCATTTCCTCTGGGTGAGAAGCTTTGATTATGGAGGATCCCTTCATAGGGGTTTCTTCAGAAATGTTAAATTGTCCAGATGAGCAGTTAGTGGAGAAGCATTTGAAGTTGCTTCTGGTTCTTTTGCTTGAACTTTGTCTGCCTCTGATTCTTCAGAGTCTGTGAGAAGAACTTCTCTATCTGCAGAAATTTCATACTACTTTGGCTTTTGATTGCCAAGCTTATCATCAAATCTGACATGAATTGATTCCTCCATAATCAGTGTCTCAGTATTGTATACTCTGTAGCCTTTAGAGCGTTCAGAATATCCAATCATAAAACACTTCTGTGCTTTAGAGTCAAACTTGTTCAAATTATCCTTAGTATTCAAAATAAAACAAATACATCCAAAAGGATGGAAATAAGAAATGTTATGCTTTCTATTCCTCCACAATTCATAAGGTGTCTTCTCCAGAAGAGGTCTTACAAACACTCTGTTCTGAATATAACATGTTGTATTAATTGCTTCTGCCCAAAAATGTTTTGCCATATTAGTCTCATTGATCATGGTTCTGGCCATTTCTTGCAATGTTCTATTCTTTCGCTCTACAACTCCATTATGTTGAGGAGTTCTAGGACAAGAGAAATCATGTGCAATGCCTTTTTCTTTAAAATATTTTTCAAAATATTTATTTTCAAATTCACCACCATGATCACTTCTGACTTTGATAATATTAAAATTCTTTTCAGTTTGGACTTGATTGCAGAAGTCAAAGAATACAAAATGAGACTCATCCTTGTGTTTCAGGAATTTTACCCATGTTCATCTGCTGTAGTCATCAACTATGACTAATCCATACTTCTTGCCTCTAATGGATGCAGTTTTTGTAACAACCCAATTTTAATTAATTAATTATTCATATTAATTAAATGATTTGTGGGGATTGTTTAATTGATGGATGATTAATTAAATGAAATTGGTAGATGTTTGAAAGGAGAATTTATGGAAGGAATATAAGGGAAAAATGGATTTAATCGATAAAAACCGAGTTTTAACGGTCAAAAATGAGAATAAGTGGTATAATTTAGTCGAGGGAGGTTATACTAAAGCTATGGAACTGGCTTGGTGAGAATCGGTTGGTTTTGTGGAGAGTTATGAAATTTGGGCAGTGAGGGTTTTGAAGTTCGCAGACACTCGCTAGCTTGTTCGCTAGGCGAGCTGGTCGCGAATGTTCGCTGCAACGAGCTATAGCGAGTAGGTAGCGAGCGGTCCTAGACTTGGGCAGAATGGATTTGAGGTTCTTCGCTGGTAGCGAATGGGGCAGCGAAGGTTCGCTAGGACTTCGCTGTAGCGAGCTGGGTAGCGAAGCAAAACAGTAGCTTCTGTTTGCCTTCGCGAGCTTGTTCGCTAGGCGAACAGGTAGCGAGCACTCGGTAGAGACTCTCTAGGCGAGCATGTTAGCGAGCGTGCCAGCAATTGGTTTTCTCTGTGATTCGATTCCATGTTGATTTCTTGGTTTGATTGTGTTCGATCCTTGTTAGAATGAATAATTGTGTGCCATGAAGTATATGATGTGGGTAGCCGTATGGCGTGAATCATAGATTATGAATTGTGGTCTTTTGACAAATATAATGCATTGTTTTAATTGATTAAAATGCATGATGAATGTTATTGAATTCATTGCCGTGAGCACGATGTTGTGAATGCATATTGTTTGTGTGCGATTGTGTTTGAGAATGCATGAGAACATATTGTGGATATGTGTGCATTGCTTGGTAAATACATTGATGGTATTGAAATATGAATATGTTGTGTGTGCAATCATGATTATAATTCGTATGTGATGAATTATTTGAGAATGCATGATATTAAGATGTGAGAACGGTCTTAAGTGCATTTGGTGGTTGATTGCACATGCATCATTTAGTCAAGAGGCAATGTTTGCTAGTTTCGTCGAGACTAGTGACATGTCCCAAGCCTAGAAGAGTGGGTTTGAAAGCTTAGAGGACGGGATTTTGTGGTTATCAGTCTAGAAGAGCGGACCCGGTTTAAGTGTAAAAACCGAAAAAATGATAACGAGTGTTGGTACCACATGGCATGAGTTACATTGAGTTGCATTGAGTCACATGGAAATGTGTAATGTTGTATGAGAGTATGTTTGTGTGAATTGTGGAGTTGAGAATTATGGATGTGTGCATGATGAAATGTGCTTGGTAATTATCCATATTTGTTTGTACATATGTTGTGATGTATATGATGATTAAAATGAATTGTGGTGAGGAAATGTGGAATATATATGTTATATACTTGTGTATGTATATATATACTTATATGGATTGATTATTATGATAATATTTCTCACCCTTCTGCTGTTTTATAATGCTCTATGAGGCATTGCAGATTAGCTTTGATGGAGGTCTTTTGTGAAGTTTAGCTTCATTCTTTTGGGAGGGAAAGGAAATGATCAGAAGAGTCGCCACCTATCGTTATTTATCCCAAAGAAGGGAAATGAAACGATCAGGAAAAACCTCGCGAAACGGGATAAGATCGACCATCGCAACCAAATCTCTGGATTCGAGAGTCGGTTACGCAAGGGGAAGGTATTAGCACCTGTCACGTCCATTGTACTCGATGGGATCCACGCTTGTTTGTTTATCTATCTACCTATCAAGGTTGGCTTGAAAAGAAAAGAAAAGGAAAAGGGACTCGACAGAGCGTCGCTGCTCTGGGCCTACGTATTCCCTCGTGCAATGGGAAAGCCAGAGTCAACGTAGTTCGGCTAACTACGGGTGAAGGGAAGGTTGCTCACCAAGATATCGCATCTTGTGCCTACATACTCTCAACCGGTATGAGAGATCAGAGCGAACATAGTTCGGGATAAAAAGGAACACAGGCGTGTTCACAAGATTATTACCCGAGTAAGGTTAAACTACAGTTCCAGTAATTTGGTGTATGCTGTTAGACTAAGGCACGGATCTAGAAGGGGGGGTTGAATAGATCCCTTTTAAAAATTTGAGTGGCGCTACCAATAAAATTGGTTTTCAAAATTGTTTTCAAATGCGGAAGCGGCCTTGGAAAATATAGTCTAAAACGAACAACTATTGGAGAGCCGGATATGCGTCAAGCGGATGAATTTAAGACGATAACGGATAGTAAATCACTACACACTTTTATGCAAAACTCAGATGTGATTCACTCGTACTATTTCCTTATTCCAATGATCAAAAATTACACCAAAACTAGCAGCAAAATTAAGGCAATTTTAGTTCAGCACTTTTGTCGAACAGTTGGTGTGCACAAATACCTTAAATGATATTTGTGTTGAATGAGTGATTGAAAATTTTAGTTCAGCACTTTTGTCGAACAGTTGGTGTGCACAAATACCTTAAATGATATTTGTGTTGAATGAGTGATTGAAAAAGCCTTAGTACAGTATTTCTATTGTACTTAGTAGTTAAAAAACAGTGTTTCACCAACTCACTCAATCAATACTACAATTTGACAAAATCACTTATTCTAGAATCACTTAATTTTTAAGCTGTAATTGAAAATGCAGAAAATAAAGGAACACAAGATTTGATGAGGCAGTTCCCCCAGTCGTCCTCGCGTTGGGGTACGTCTGCCCTCAATTCTACAATGAGAATTGAGATATGTATTGAATAGATATCACCTGTTTGGTAGAACAGTTATACACAAGAATCGATAGACAATTGATACAAACAATCTTAATGTTGCTGATAATTTCTACCACTTCTTGCCCCTTGATTCAAGATGAATCAAGTCCTCCAATTTGATGTGAATGACCTCCGATTGCAGCCACCTTATTGACAACTCTTCCGTTGATCAAACCTTCGGCACGGCTGATCTTAGACACACCCAAATTGAACCCGGAACGTCTTCAACCTTTCAACGCCCTAGCTACTAGATTGATCAACCTTCCGCTAATCAATCACCTTCGCACTCGCTTGATTGTTGAACCGACGATTCCGTAACAAAAGCCTTCAAAACCTGTAGTCTTGATAGGTAAAACCTCAAAGGTTTTCTCCCAAGAAACACCTGCACCAGCTTCCACTCGAACCGGATCTTCAATCACGCGTTCGAACCTTATCACCGTCGAGCAAACCACAAACCGCAGCAAAAAATTGATTATCTGTAATTTGAGGATTTGTGAGTTGATTGAACGATGAAGATGAAGAACACTGATGCACCTCTTTCACGTTTCTTGACCTGAACACTTTCTCACAATGCTTTCAAAAATGTTCTAAAAAAAATGTTGGTTGTTAAAATTGAAAAGACAGCTATTTATAGAACAGACAGATGACAGATCAATGAAACATAGCAGAATTTCTGTTTCTGCGCGCGAACGGTCGACCATAGGGTCGGCGTGCGCTGAGCCGTGTGACACTCAAACTGTCATGCGCCGAGTCAGCGGTCGACGCATGATCTTCATGCGCTGAGCCGTCTGATTCTTAAACCTGCATGCGCCAAGTCAGCGGTCGACGCATGGTTCCATGCGCTGACCCGTGTGAACTGAATGAAACTGTGTGCTGACGGTATGGTTGGCTCATGGTTCAAAAATCTGCAAAAACATAAATTTCTACAGCTTTTTGTGCATTACGTCATTGTAAAAATTGAATCATAAGTAGCGTGAATGATTTAAACGAAAGAAGGATATCTCTTAGCAAGTTGTCATCATCAAAAACCAGAGGCACGCTTGTGTTGGTAGATACTTTGCCTTCACATTCTCCCCCTTTTTGATGATGGCAACCTACTGTTACGCAACACGTGATAGGTATAGGTATGCTCCCCCTTTCTTTTACAATTATAGCGGTCGTAATCATCGTCTATCTACTGCTCGGTTCTCCCCCTTTGACAACATCAAAAAGAGGTAAACTCGTGACACAATAACAACACATTGAATCATGCATAAATGAGATACCAACAGATGAGAAGTAAACAACAGTTATACATACGATGGAGATAATAGTTAATAGATTACAGAACCACAAAAATGTCATGATAGCAACATAGAAGTAAGCAACAATCATAGTGAGTTTGGGCAGAAAAGCAAAACACAACAATCAAAATGAATGCAAGCCAAAACAGGAAACAACAAATGACATATGAGCGCATGCTAATAGCCCCGTCCACGTCCGCGACCACGACCACGCCTGTCATAGTAATGAGGATGGCGTTGGGGATGAGCTAGATCAGTAAATTCTTCTGTGATGTTATTCAAAAAGTCAAGACTGTCGACAATGGCGCGCTCTTCAGCTTGATGACAGTGAGTTAGAGTCTCGAATCGAGCGTCCAGCTGAGTCGACATTCCACTGATCCGTTCATTTTGGTTATGCAGTTCAGAACGAATTTGTGCCATTCTTTCATTTTGATCCCTCATGAAATGTTGCTGTTGTTCCTGCATATTGGTCATAAAATTTCGCTGTTCCAACTGCATCGACTGCATCATTTCTAAAATCTCCGAATTGTTTGACGGTTGTTGAGGAGAAGGTGGGTCTGCAGTGCTTGGTTGATACGGCTGATAGAATTTGCCAAGGGTGGTCCACCCGGTGTATTGCCATTCACCCCAGCCTTGGTTATTCTCCTCATCCTCATTTTCCTGTTGGTTTGAGTAGGCAGACCAGTTATTGTGTTGATTGTCATCTTGATATGTTTGTTGATAGTTTTCAGAAGGCACGTATGGTTGTTGATATGATTGTATTTTACCATATTCAGAGGTACATGCTATGCAAAAATGATGTCATGACATATAAGAAAAAATATCTATATACATATGCAGTAGATGTCATACAAATTTAGCGTAGTATAAGCGATATGATTTGAGATCAACAGGATTATCAAACAAAGAGAGAGAGAAAGAACAATATCACCTTGATGCCTGATTTGCTTGATACACAACATACTTATACTTACACGAATATCAAATTGTTAGAAGTACAACAGCATGATTATTTGAATGAAATAAGATAACATCAGCAAATATTATTCCCGTTCCGAAATGTCGAGGATGCCAAGTTCTCGGCGGATATGAAAGAAAGGTTCCGTTGCTAGCGGCTTTGTGAAAATGTCCGCTAGTTGGTTTTTAGTGTCAACGTGTTCAAATACAACATCACCTTTCTCAACATGGTCCCTAAGAAAATGGTGTCGAATTTCTATATGTTTAGTGCGAGAGTGTAATACGGGATTTTTGGTAAGGTTAATAGCGCTAGTGTTGTCACATAGGATAGGAATACGTTCAAGTTTAAGATTGAAATCTAGTAGTTGTTGCTTAATCCACAGAATTTGAGCACAACAACTACCAGCGGCAACGTATTCCGCCTCGGCCGTTGATAAAGCAACTGAAACTTGTTTCTTGCTATGCCAACTAACCAAGGAGTTTGAAAACAAATGACATGTACCACTAGTGCTTTTCCTATCCGATTTGCACCCGGCAAAGTCGGAATCGGAGTAACCTACCAACGAGCAATCACTACCCTTAGAATACCACAATCCATACTTCGGGGTACCTGACAGGTATCGAAGAATTCGTTTAACAGCTTTTAGGTGGGATTCTTTGGGACATGATTGGTATCGTGCACACATGCACACACTAAACATAATATCAGGACGTGACGCAGTAAGATAGAGAAGTGAACCAATCATACCTCTATATCGTTTTACCTCTACGTCCTTGCCATTTTCATCTTTATCCAAATTTACGCATGTAGGCATTGGGGTGTCTATGGCCTTGGATTTTGCCATGTCAAATCTCTTGATCAAGTCCAAACAATATTTTGTTTGGCTCACGAATGTCCCTTCTTGGAGTTGTTTAATTTGCAGGCCGAGGAAGTATGTGAGCTCCCCCATCATACTCATCTCGAATTCGCCCTGCATGAGGTCAGAAAACTCTCTCACGAGATTCATGTTAGTGGATCCAAATATAATATCGTCAACATAGATTTGCACCAAAATCAAGTGCTTTCCTTGACGTTTAATGAAGAGTGTAGTGTCAACCTTTCCTCGTGAGTACCCCTGATTAAGTAAAAACTTACTTAGTCGCTCATACCAAGCTCTAGGAGCTTGTTTGAGACCATATAAAGCTCTTTTTAACTTGTAAACATGTTCAGGGTATTCATGAGATTCAAAAACGGGAGGTTGAGACACATATACTTCTTCATTTATGTGACCGTTAAGGAACGCACTTTTAACATCCATTTGAAATAACTTAAAATCCTTTGCACATGCAAAGGCGAGTAAAAGGCGTATAGCCTCGAGTCGGGCAACCGGCGCATAAGTTTCCTCATAGTCGATGCCTTCCTCTTGGTTATACCCTTGAGCGACCAATCTCGCTTTATTACGGGTTATTACCCCGTTTTCGTCCAACTTGTTCCTAAACACCCATCGGGTGCCGATTACTCGATGGCCTCGCGGAGGAGGGACAAGGTCCCATACCTCGTTTCTTTTAAACTGATTTAGTTCCTCTTGCATCGATAAAAACCAGTGCTCATCGAGTAGGGCCTCTTTGGGGTTTTTAGGCTCTATTTGTGAAACGAAAGCGAAGTGATAACAAAAGTTACTTAGCTTAGATCGAGTGGTGACTCCCTTTGTGATGTCTCCGAGAATATTGTCAATTGGATGATCTTTACACGACTTCCAAGCTTGAGGGAGATCATCGTTTGTAGGCGGATGAGCTTCCTCAGTTACCTCATGGTGTGCATCCTTATCCTCCTCAATTTTGACTCTATCGGGTTGATCAATCCCCGTTTCGCCACCTTTGAGTATGTCTTCTGTGGATGTACCTGCACCATGAACAACACTATCCTTTCCGACATTTCTCGGATAGGACTCATCAAACGTAACGTGCACAGACTCTTCAACAGCTAGTAATCTTTTATTATAAATCCTATATGCTTTACTTGATTGCGAGTACCCTAGAAAAATGCCTTCATCGGCTTTTGAATCAAACTTGCCCAAGTTTTCCTTTCCATTGTTTAATACAAAGCACTTGCATCCAAAAACATGAAGGTGAGAAACATTAGGCTTTCGCCCTTTTAAAAGTTCATACGGAGTTTTGTTTAGAATGGGGCGGATGAGTACCCTATTCAAAACATAACATGCCGTACTAATGGCGTCGGCCCAAAAGTATTTTGGTAAACCACTATCATTAATCATTGTTCTTCCCAATTCTTCTAAAATTCTGTTTTTACGCTCCACAACCCCATTTTGTTGAGGAGTTCGTGGAGCCGAGAAGTTATGATCGATGCCATGGTTACCGCAATATTCTTCAAATAAATGATTTTCAAATTCACCTCCGTGGTCACTTCTTATTGACACAATGTTTGTATTTAACTTATTTTGGGAGAGCTTGGCAAATCTCTCAAAAGCGGCAAACGTGTCACTTTTACTCACTAAGAAGATGGTCCAACAGAACCTAGAAAAGTCGTCCACTATTACGAATCCGTAATAGTTTCCTCCTAGACTTTTGATCCTAGACGGCCCAAACAAGTCCATATGAAGTAGTTCAAGAGGTCTCGTTGTTGAAATAATCTTTTTGGATTTAAAGGAGATCCTCGTTTGTTTTCCTTTTTGACAAGCATCACAAAGGTGATCCTTGGTGAACTTAATTTTGGGAAGTCCTAGTACTAGATCTTTTGAGACAATCTTATTGAGTAAGTCAAAGTTGACATGCGCTAAGCGCCTATGCCATAGCCATGAGTCTTCACTCATAGATATGAGACATTGATCGCTTGTTGGGGATACCACATTCAAGTCAAGCATATACACATTGTTTACTCTAAAACCAATAAACACATTCTTCTTATCACTTTCATGCACAATTTTGCAGCAATCTTTTGAAAAGGAAACATTGTAACCTTTGTCGCATAATTGGCTAATGCTAAGGAGATTATGTTTAAGGTTTTCGACAAGCAACACATCGGAAATTGTAGTAGAGGAGGGATTACCTATACTACCTTTACCTAGTATCGCTCCGCGGTTGTTATCACCGTATGTTACATACCCTTTCTTCTTAGCCACGAAGTCTATGAATAAGGATATGTCTCCAGACATGTGCCTTGAGCACCCACTATCAAGAACCCATCGTCTCTCGGTGGACTCGACACATTTCACCTGTCAAAATATAACTCAGAAAAGGGAGGTACCCAATGGCATATTGGGTCCTAATAGGTTAGCGACAAGACGGTTGCGTTTGGGCAACCATTGGTAGATGCCTTTAGGAACAAGAAATCTCCTAAATCGACATTTACCAATGGAGTGGCCTTTCTTGCAACAGTAAAAGCATACAAAATCGACATTAGAATCACTTTCACTTGCTTGATCCCTAATTACATATGCATATTTTTGATATGGGTTTATCATACTTTTTCTAAAATCCTTTTTATCGATTGCAAATGTAATTTTAGGTTCAAGTGCCTTGTCTAATTTGGCCTTAAGGTTTCTAACCTCACCTTGCCAAATATGACAAGTATCACAACCAAAGTTGAAAGGATTACTATTGTCCTTACAATCCGATTCATTATCTTTCACAATGGAAGCCTTAAGGTCCTCTAATTTCTTTTCGGACTCTAAGACTTTGTGCTCTAAATATGTAAAAATTCTTCTATTAGAAGCAAGTTTCTTAAAGGCTTCAGTTGCTTCCTTGTGTAAAACATCGAATGCGGTTTGTAATTCGGAATGAGACATATTAGATGACATATTATATCTAGAGTGACGTACCTGTTTCTTTTTCTTTTTCTGATTTGCGGAGAGACATAGATTCACGGACTCTTCTTCATCACTAGAGCTTTCATTAGAGGAGGAAGAATCACTGTCGCTTTCCCACGCGATGTACGCCCTCCTAGGCCTTGATGCTCTCTTATGTGACTTCGATTGTTCCTTTTCATTTCCCTTGTTGTTCATTGGACAGTCCGGTTTGTAGTGACCGGGCTTTCCACATTTATAGCACGTTCCTCTAGTCTTTTTGCCTTTTTGATTGTCATCTTTGGAGAACCTTGATTTCCTTCGGAAATTTACCAGGTTCTTCTCCGAATGTTGGATGCCGTTCTTTCTCACGTACCGGTTATACCGTTTAACGAACAGCCCCATGTCCTCATTTATGTCTTCTTCTTCGTCGTCGCTTGAAGAATAATCACTTTGCTCTTTTGCTTTAGACTTCGAGGAAGAAGCCTTAAGAGCTATGGACTTCTTTTCACTCATCTTTACTTTGTCCTTCTTTTCTTTCCTTTCATGTTGGTCAAGACTCAAGAGTACCTGTTCATGCTCTTGTAGTTTGCCAAACAATGTAGTCAGGTCTAATACCGTAAGATCATTTGCCTCTTTGATGGCGGTCACTTTCGGCTGCCATTCCCTGCTAAGACATCTCAAAACTTTATTAGTAGCAAGATCATTGGAAATAGGTCTTCCTAGTGAATGTAATCTGTTTATGAGATGAGTAAATCTCTTTTGCATGTCAGCAATGGTTTCCCCTTGCTCCATGAAAAAAAGATCAAACTCTTGTATAAGAGTGTTGATTCGAGCCAACTTAACATCGTTTGTCCCCTCATGGGCAATTTGTAGTGCATCCCACATAGTCTTAGCCGTAGGGCAATGGGATACACGGTAGTATTCATCTACACCTAATGAGGAGATTAGAATGTTCTTAGCTTTCCAATCGTAATTATACTTTCGCTCATCGTCGTCGGTCCATTGTGCTTCGGGCTTTGGCACAACTTCGTTATTCTCATTTGTCATGGTTATTTCAATCGGACCATTGAGAATAACGTTCCATATCTTTCTATCTATGGAATTAATGTGCACCCGCATACAGTCTTTCCAATAGCTATAATTTTCACCGTTAAAAACGGGAGCTCTATTGTACGCCCCTTTTGGTTCGTTAGCCATTATTCTATCAATGTTGTATTTGAAGCACCGGAGAACCGGAGCTCTTGATACCACTTGTTAGACTAAGGCACGGATCTAGAAGGGGGGGTTGAATAGATCCCTTTTAAAAATTTGAGTGGCGCTACCAATAAAATTGGTTTTCAAAATTGTTTTCAAATGCGGAAGCGGCCTTGGAAAATATAGTCTAAAACGAACAACTATTGGAGAGCCGGATATGCGTCAAGCGGATGAATTTAAGACGATAACGGATAGTAAATCACTACACACTTTTATGCAAAACTCAGATGTGATTCACTCGTACTATTTCCTTATTCCAATGATCAAAAATTACACCAAAACTAGCAGCAAAATTAAGGCAATTTTAGTTCAGCACTTTTGTCGAACAGTTGGTGTGCACAAATACCTTAAATGATATTTGTGTTGAATGAGTGATTGAAAATTTTAGTTCAGCACTTTTGTCGAACAGTTGGTGTGCACAAATACCTTAAATGATATTTGTGTTGAATGAGTGATTGAAAAAGCCTTAGTACAGTATTTCTATTGTACTTAGTAGTTAAAAAACAGTGTTTCACCAACTCACTCAATCAATACTACAATTTGACAAAATCACTTATTCTAGAATCACTTAATTTTTAAGCTGTAATTGAAAATGCAGAAAATAAAGGAACACAAGATTTGATGAGGCAGTTCCCCCAGTCGTCCTCGCGTTGGGGTACGTCTGCCCTCAATTCTACAATGAGAATTGAGATATGTATTGAATAGATATCACCTGTTTGGTAGAACAGTTATACACAAGAATCGATAGACAATTGATACAAACAATCTTAATGTTGCTGATAATTTCTACCACTTCTTGCCCCTTGATTCAAGATGAATCAAGTCCTCCAATTTGATGTGAATGACCTCCGATTGCAGCCACCTTATTGACAACTCTTCCGTTGATCAAACCTTCGGCACGGCTGATCTTAGACACACCCAAATTGAACCCGGAACGTCTTCAACCTTTCAACGCCCTAGCTACTAGATTGATCAACCTTCCGCTAATCAATCACCTTCGCACTCGCTTGATTGTTGAACCGACGATTCCGTAACAAAAGCCTTCAAAACCTGTAGTCTTGATAGGTAAAACCTCAAAGGTTTTCTCCCAAGAAACACCTGCACCAGCTTCCACTCGAACCGGATCTTCAATCACGCGTTCGAACCTTATCACCGTCGAGCAAACCACAAACCGCAGCAAAAAATTGTTATCTGTAATTTGAGGATTTGTGAGTTGATTGAACGATGAAGATGAAGAACACTGATGCACCTCTTTCACGTTTCTTGACCTGAACACTTTCTCACAATGCTTTCAAAAATGTTCTAAAAAAAATGTTGGTTGTTAAAATTGAAAAGACAGCTATTTATAGAACAGACAGATGACAGATCAATGAAACATAGCAGAATTTCTGTTTCTGCGCGCGAACGGTCGACCATAGGGTCGGCGTGCGCTGAGCCGTGTGACACTCAAACTGTCATGCGCCGAGTCAGCGGTCGACGCATGATCTTCATGCGCTGAGCCGTCTGATTCTTAAACCTGCATGCGCCAAGTCAGCGGTCGACGCATGGTTCCATGCGCTGACCCGTGTGAACTGAATGAAACTGTGTGCTGACGGTATGGTTGGCTCATGGTTCAAAAATCTGCAAAAACATAAATTTCTACAGCTTTTTGTGCATTACGTCATTGTAAAAATTGAATCATAAGTAGCGTGAATGATTTAAACGAAAGAAGGATATCTCTTAGCAAGTTGTCATCATCAAAAACCAGAGGCACGCTTGTGTTGGTAGATACTTTGCCTTCACATATGCAGCTCGCTCGTTGGAGACTTAGGCGTTACCGTTTGCGGTAGAACTAAAAGTTAACAATGCTCTTTTTTCTGAAATGATTTTCTTGTTTAAAGGAGCCCCAAAGGGCAAAAGAGGTTTGAATGTTTGTTTTTAAGTCTTTTACGAGAAGAAGTGTTTTTTATGAATGTTTGTAATTCATATTGCACTAGAGACTATGACCTAGGAGTGAATGCGTCGCATGTCACCCACAGGGTACCACACTAAACATCCTAATTATTGGAAGGAAACCCTCCAACAACCATTCCCTGAGTAGCTTAAGACTCGTAACGTACGATATTCATTAGCCTTTATTAATGTGTTTTGATTTGTTTGAAGATGAGAAGAGAAAGGACACAACTAAGGGGAACTAGCTCAAGCCCTAAAAGTTGTCATGCAAAATGGCCCTATTGGTTGAGTTTGAAACAGGGAACTCCTAATTGTTATCATGCAAGGTTTCAACCTAAAGTCTATCATCACTTCCTTAAACAAGGAAGTGAGAATCCTAAGGGGAACATGTCAATGGGAAGAACAAAACAAATGCTAAAATCATAAAGCAGATAAACTAGAAAGTACAAATGCAGATGCAATGCAGCAATACAAGCAGAGGGAGGAAGTTCAACCTCTAAGGCAAACAAACAAAGAGAAAGAACAATCAAGCAAAGGGAGACAAGCTCAACCTTTAGATGCAAACATACAATTACAAAAGGGAAAAGAAGACACAAGCAAAGGGAGGACCACCTCAACCTTTAATGCAAACAAGCAAAGGAAGCCCAGCTCAACCTTTCAATGCAACGATGCACCTAGGACTAAAATAATCTACATATGCAACTATCCTGATGCAACAAGAAACAAGCACTCAATCATGATGTAGGAATGAAAAGAGATTACCAAGATAAGGGGTAGGGAAGTCACTCTAGTGATCTAATCAAAGCACTTAAACTAAAGAGGAAGGATTGATGGTGGGATGCATGATGTATACCAAAGGTTTCCCAATATTTATTGAGCTTATTTTCTATTTTTTCAGAATTAATATGAACCAGCTATTAAAAGAAAAGAAATGAGAAAAGAAATAAAAAAAGAAAAGACTAATGTGTGCAGTAAGTATTTTTCTATGTGTTATCTCGCTTTGACCTACGTGGAGGGGGTATAGTTAGAAAAGTAGGGACCTAAAGCCCAGCTGAGTGTAAGTGAAACTCAATGTTTCACTTACTAAAGCGCACCGTTTTGAAGTCAAGGGAAAGACCATCTTCCAAGAAATAATCGTGGCCACGTGTTTAAAATACAGAGTCAAACATCACACGCGATTTGATGGTTGTGATTAAACCTGGCCATTTAAACTGGAAATAGAGGGAAAAGACCACGGCCGGTGGTGTGAGTTTCAGACGGTGGCCGGAAATGAACTCCGGTCATCTTCTTCCCTAGGTTGCTACAGTGCCCGATCCTAAAACTCAACGAAACCTCAATTTTTTTATATCAATCTCTTCCTCTCACTTCCTACATCAACATTCCATGTTTATTTTTCATTTTTAACCAATAAATAAGGATAATCGTAAGCTACAACTTAAGAGGCTCTGTCAAGAATTGTCATGAATCCTAACCAAACCAATCCTAAAACCTTCTATACACCTTAAGGAATTCAAATCCATGAAAATGGCACTCAATGGGATCAAGAATAGAGAGTATGGGTGAGAAATAAATAACATATTGGAGCTCCTCCAATGGGTCTTCAAATAGCTTGGAACCTTGAAGGAAATTGCCCAGAATCATTCCATGATCATCACTGAAGCTTTCGGCAATGGAAATTTGGACTGAAAATGGCTCAATCTCCAAAATCGAATTCTCACTTTTCTTCACTTTTTTTTCTAACTATTTTTTGTGATTGTTCAACCAATTTCTGTTATGGCAGTTGGAGAATGATCCTATGAATATATAGAATGGGCTTGGATACTTTTGAAGCCCAATGGAAGCTTGTAAGAGTCCAATTGAAAATCACATTTTTGGTTTTTTGAAGCTTCATGAACTTGGTGAAAACAGAGTGTTCATGACCTGCAAATGACTCATATCAGTTACTTGAGAGGTAAGGAACATGTGGGGCTGAGATTCAAGCCTTGAAATTGCATCAATGGTTGATTTGAGTTATGTTACTTCAAAGTGAAGTAACCTTGAATTTGGACATGTATATGAATTCAAACTTGGTTGGTAATGTTTCCATTGTTCCTAAAACATTATTTGGACTCAAAAAATGCACCAACATGACATGAATTGATTTAAATGGCATTAGATCCAAACTAGGCCTTTTCAAAATTCTTTTCATGAAATTTTCTTCATACATTCTCCTTTCCAAGTCGTGCCAATGATCCTTTAAGGTTTGGTTGACCAAATGACTCCATTTGGAGAAACTTTCATGTTGGAAAGATTTCCATTTGAGATGTGAAAAGTGGTGAAATAGACCTATAATGAAAATGACCTATAATCTCACTTTCCCAAAATACCCTTGGCTTGCCAAGCTCATAACTTGAGTTCTACAACTCAAAATGAGGACTTATAGGACTTTTTGGAAAGCTATGATTATGAGGAACAACTTTCATGTTCACTTGAAGTTGAGGAGAAACATCCTTCTAGGTCAAAAATGGCATGGAAGTTGGTTGACTTTTGATGGCCAAAATCACATTCATTTGAGGACTTGTAACTTGTCTGCTTCATAACTTGAGTTCTATAAATCCAACCAAGGACTTCTAGTACTCAAATTAAAGCTATGAACATGCTCTACAAGTCTAATTTTTATGTCAAGATGAGATGAGGCTTGTATCTTGAGTTATATGGTCTTGAAGTTAAGCAGTAAACTAGGGGATTTTACACTGTCAAGCTTAACAACCCTAGCCTAGCAACTTCTCACACTCTTGAATATTGATGAAATAATCTTGGAACAATCTTCTATGTGTCTCAACACAACATACCATGATCATGAAGACTTGGAATTCAGTCTTAATCTCCTTCAATTCAACTGTTGGCTTAGGGTTGACCAGGTGAAAACCCTAATTGCACCAATCTTGACTATGGCTTTCTGCACTTGATATAATGATTGATATAAGCTTCAAAATAACCCTCAAGACCTCCCATGAGCTCCCTCAATGTTCTCCACCCATGACCATGGATTCACAGCCTTCAGATGACCTTCAAATGACCCCTAAGATAGGAGATACACTCCTCTTAACCATGCACTCCCTCAGTGAGTTCTGACATTCCTATGATGATGATAAGTACTTGATAGCTTGAACATAACCCCTTGAATAGGCTTAGACCTTTGACAGCCCTCTCTTGATAAGCACATACTTCCTCAACCCCCTATTCATGGACCATGGTATGCAAATGCTAATGTTATGAATGTAATGATAAATGCAATGAAACGAAGCCAGTTAAAGCAAAAAGTTGGGCAAATTTTGGGGTGCAACAACTGCCCCTATTCAAACGACTTGGACCTGGCTAGAGGAAAAGCGAACGACTTTCCAACAATCAAGGTAGAAGACGGTTGAATACCAAAGAAACCCGGAAATTTGCCAATCTCGGCATGACGAGGGAGTGGCCATTTGGACATCAGTCTAGAAATGGACTTTAACATAACAGGTCAGACGCAGACTGACTACCAGCCGAGAGTTGGCTCCTATGCATAGAAAGTTTGCCGAGCGAGAACTGGACTTAAATGTCGTCTACCAGACAAGGATCGGTATAACGGCTTATCAAACGGGGATTAAGCTTCAAAAGAATGGCATGCCAGACAAGCACTGGATTCTGAAACGGTTTTCCAAGCGAGAACCGAACCTCCAACAAAATGAGTGACGTAAGGTTACCAAAGAGAGTGGATTTAAACGGGGAAGTACTAGATACAGACTAGCATTCAAGGGTGAACCACCAGACAAGAATTGGTGCCACGGGTTAAGTCGTCAAATAAGAAATAATCTCTGGTACAGGAACCAGTTTCTGGTTTCGGATATCAGACAGGGACTGGATATCTGGTTCGAATATCAAACAGGGTTGATTTCAGATTTGGAGATCAGACAGGCACTGGTTCTGGATTATGGCTATCAGACAGGGACTGGATATCTGGTTTCGAATATCAAACAAGATTGATTTTCGGGTTGGGAGATCAGACAGGTACTGATTCCAGACTATGGATATCAGACAGTGACTAGATATCTAGTTTCGAATATCAAACAGGATTGATTTTCGGGTTAGGAGATCAGACAAGCACTCATTCCGGACTATAGATATCAGACAGGGACTGGATATCTGGTTTCGAATATCAAACAGAATTGATTTTCGGGTTTGGAGATCAGACAAGCACTGGTTCCGGATTATGGCTATCTGACAAGGACTGGATATCTGGTTTCGAATATCAAACAGGATTGATTTTCGGGTTGGGAGATCAGACAGGTACTGATTCCAGACTATGGATATCAGACAGAGACTGGATATCTGGTTTCGAATATCAAACAAGATTGATTTTCGGGTTGGGAGATCAGACATGCACTGGTTCCGGATTATGGATATCAGACAGGAACTGGATATCTGGTTCGAATATCAAACAGGATCGATTTCGGGTTGGGAGATCAGACAGGCACTGATTCTAGACTATGGATATCAAACAGGGATTGGATATCTTGTTCGAATATCAAACAGGATTGATTTTCGGGTTTGCCAGACAAGGACTGGACTTCGCAACTGTGTTTTCCGTACGAGGACTGATTAAACAGCGGGCTACCAAAAGAAAGGACCAGGCGGGGACTGGTTTGACATTTTGACATACATTGGACGGGAATTAGTGTTTACAGAAAGATTGGCCAGACAAGGACTGGTTTGAAGGTCAAGTTGTCAAACGAGAACTGACTCCTAGCTTTAGGTAGCAAGCGGGAATGGGTTTTATAGCTTGCCAGATGAGGGCTGGACTTTGGATATTTACCGGACAAGAACGGGTTCAAACGCTGACGCGCACTAGGCGAGAACTGGTGTCTAGCAAAAGTTGACCGGACAAGATCTGGCTTAAAGGTTTGCCAGACGAGAACTGGACTATGAAAGTTTCAGGTTATTTGATAAGGGTGATGACTCGATTCTCCGACGCTCAACTTTGACTGAGGAGAAAATACACCTGCTAGAGGAACTGCCCCGGTTTAGTTCAACCCTGCAAATAAAGCAGTTTGCCATGAGACGAACTGAGGATGGCTTACCCCAGAATCTATATCACAAAGGACTCGTCCCTGATTATCTGATTCTGATGATAGGAACGACTCCGTTGTTTCCAATTTTGCCCCAGCCTGTGGGATTTCTGTGAAAATATTCTCACTAGGAGGTTTGTACGTTCTGCATTTCTGCTGGTTTGACGTGAACTACCTTAGCCTCTTGAACCTCGAAGAGGTGCTTCAGATTAACTGCCTTCTTGGCATGAGTAGCTCTTGAGCTTTCAGGGTGGCCTGCCCCTGACTAATTGGTCTGCGGAGCAATACTCCTTGCTACGAGAGATTTACCGAATCTCGACCTGATTGGCCCAGATTGATCGACTCCAAGGTGTTTCACTCCCATGATCGTTTGATACCTCTTGCCCCTGTTCAACGGAGGGCTCGGCGCTCTGCATCCTATCCTGATCAAACTTTCCACTGTGGAAACTCTCCTGATGTCAAGTGCTTACTTACAAGTAAAACAAATTGTTCTGCACGAAAGATACAATAATGCAATGCACATGACAGTTTTTAAATCCAAGTCTGTTCACGGGAAAAAGTTTGTGACACATAATAAATCAATTATCAAGATGTCAACATTAGTAAGAGGAATCCTTTTAGGAGTCAGTTTCGACGCGATCTTTACCGAAGTATGCTTTCGAAACAAACCTGTTTCAATTAGGACTTTTTCAGGTTGTAACGTGGTCAGGTTCACGGCTTAAGAAGGAAAGGATATAAGGCTCAAAATTCATTTTAACCCACCCATTCTCCATGATGTTCTCCAATCCTATGTTCAGCTAATTCGACATTAGCATTCACTTTTCAAAGGTTGAGTGATAGGAGTGATGGTTCAGGACACCACACCCCTTTTTTTTAGTGACAGTCACTCACTTTTCGTCTTTAGACACCTCGGGTCACACGACTCTATTCTTGTTTGAGGATTTTTCTTTGTAATCCTTTTCACTTTTCGGCTTTTCGTTTTTTCGTTCCCTAAATTTTGCCTGGACTGACTCTTTTCGAGTTTCTTTTGATTTCAAAGTCCAGCGGGATGCCCTAATTTTTTCCTAAGTCGCTTGTTTTCAAGATTTGACTTAGCGGGCTTTTTCTTTCGATTCTCTTCTTTTTTATTTGAACAAATCGTGTGACACCGTCTTGTCTGACTTGTTAAAAGAGATTGTGACTGTTTCACTCGTTGGTCGGTGAGATTTAACCATTGTGGTTTTTTAGGCACGACCTGAACGGGAACACTCTTTTTCAATTTAAACGCTCGGTCAAATTAACTGACACCTACCCTGCCCCAGGTTAAGATTTAGGTTTTTTTGTTTTCAGAAAGAAACTCCTACTACTAGGCTCAAAGGGGTTAACAAGGGATTATCTTCCTTATATCTCCGGTGTTTGTGGATTTGAAACAATGTTTGTACATCATCAACAGGTTTTTATTCAAAAGCATACAGTCGGAAGCTCGCGTGTCATTGATTTCGTCATCCTCCCCGGATTCTACTTAAACAAGCATTAAGCATTTATGAAAAATCATAAAGTGAACGCAAATGGATTTAATCAAAACATGCATATTTATTTCATTTATCAATATCAATTGAAAACAAACAAGTTTTACAAGTGAGATTTGCACTTAAACATAAAAGAAATTACAAAATGCAAAGAGATAACAGGATAAAACACAGATTGCCGGCTTCGGGAACCGGGTTTTCACATCTTGAATCGCTGAAGGAGGTAGGTGACCCTTGAAGTCCTCAAACTTGATCAGATGAGAGGTCGGCGTGTACCACCAACTCTCCTTCGGGAAAGGAAATGTATTCTTGGTCCATCAAATGTTGCACTTTGTCTTGAAAAGCCTTGCAATCTTCAGTCGCGTGCCCCTTGGATCCTGCATGGTAATCACATTGGACACTGGGATCGTACCTAGGAGGATATGGCTCTGGCCGTGGTTTGAGAGCCTTAGGCTCTACTAATGAGCTCTGAATCAGATGTGGCAGAATCTGGCTGAGTGGCATTGGAACATGGTGAAGAGGGGCAGTTCTTCTTTCCAGGTTGTTGCAAGGACTATCTTGATTCTGGCGCCGATTGTTTTCCTGCCGAGGAGCGCGAGGTTATTGGTTTCGGGCTGAATGTTGACCAGCGACTGTAGCATACACATCACTAGCTTCTCCTTCCCTCGCAACATACGGCTTCTTTGCATCTTTAGCAGAAATGGGAGTGACTTGGATCTTTCCCAATTTGATGTCGCTTTCGACTCTTTCTCCTGCTATTACCAGATCCGAGGAATGTGCAGTCATGCAACCTATCAGTTTTTCATAATAAACACCAGGAAGTGTAGCTGTGAACATGTCGTTCAGTTCTCTATCCATCAGGGGAGGTTGTACTCTTGCCGCCATGTCTCGCCATCTCTAGGCGTACTCCTTGAAGCTCTCAGTACTCTTTTGTGACAAACTCTGCAGTTGCAGCCTGGTTGGTGCTTGTTGCACCCCAAAATTTGACCAACCGGGTCTCGTATCTGGCTCGAGGTTTCGACGCATAATCGCATTCGCATTTGTCATTTGTTTTGATTTTATTGGGATCACAGCTCTCGTCTCGTGTTTCAGGTGTTTTTTATCAGTTTAAATAGGTAGAATCGTATTTTTGGGATATTTCGGTGCCCGTTTATTTTTTACCGGCTATTTCGGTGCGCTCTCGTGGTTTTATGTGTCGTTCGGTGTTATGGTGATTTTTCTGGATTTTATTGGCTATTTTTAGGGTTTAAATAGTTTTTAAATCATTTTTAGGATTTAATAGAATTTTTAATAGTTTTAATTCTTTTTAAATAGATTTTTTAATCATTTTAGGAGTTAATAGATTTTTTTAGATAATATAGAGTAATATAGTTTTTAGAATTTTTAATAGAATTAATAGATTTTTCTTTTATTTCCTTTTATAGAATTAATAGATTTTTCTTTTATTTCCTTTTATAGAATTTAAATAGATTTTTTCTTTTTTTTAATAGAATTAATAGATTTTTCTTTTATTTCCTTTTATAGAAATTAAATAGAATTTAAATAGAAGTTAGTAGCTAATTGTTTTTTAGAGTTAATTAGATTTAATGTTTGATTAGTGATTAATTAGAGTTAGTTTTTTTAATGCAGTTTTGTGGGTTTTTTGAAGTTTTTTTATCATTTTCGTTGGGCCCAATTGGGGGAGGCCCAGTTTGAGTTTTTTTGTTCAGCTATTGGTTTTTTTTGTCCAGAAAAAGTCTATTTTCGTCCAGGTTTAGTCCAGCAAGTGTCCAGCAATGTCCAGCAGTTTCCAGTTTTCTCCGGAAGATTCTAGAAGCATCCAGAAGGTCTCAGTGTTATAAAAGCTTCAGTCTCAGCAGGCCACGTGTTGGCGAGAAGGAGACCCACGTTATCCCACGCCATCACGCCACATCACCAATTCGTTTCCTCTCCATCTGCCACGCCACACACAAGTGGAACGCATGCGTCTCCCTGCTCCACTGACGCAGCCACGCGTCACCATCTGAGGCTCCACCAGTTGCATGGCCGGCGGCCATGCAACCGCCGTATCAGAACGCCGTCGACCACCGTGCACACCGCCGGAAGCCAGAAAACCCCAGAATCCGATCCAATCTCCATCTTCCTCTCCTCCTTTCATCATCTGAAACCAGGAAATCCCAAATCCCGATCAACCTTTATCCTACCTCCGATCCAACCACCGTCATCATCAACAAGAAGGACCATATTCATCATATCGCCTGGAAATCGCCAGAAGCGTCTTCATCGTAGATCAAGATCTCTCAGGATCTTCAAGGTTCCTCAGAACAAAATCCAGGTCCTTCATCGTCAAGTTCATCATCTCCAGGACGAAGCTTCAACGAACGTCATCAAACAATCCTCAGAATCTTCAATGTTCTGCAAGCAATCCCCAGATTCATCATCGATCTGCAACCTCTACAAACAGGTTTCCAGATCCAAGACCATCATCACGAATTCCAATCTTCGTCAGTGAAGAACATTCGTCTGTTTCCAGAAACTCTACATCATCGTTCGTCAATACCTTCAACAAAGCTTCGTCAGTCTTCCCAGAAAGAACTCCATCTTCAAGCCAATGCCAGAAATCTCCAGAAAATTCACCAACGCGTTCACCAGTCGTATGAACCTCCTTCAACTTTCCAGAAAGTGTCCTCAAGAACGGTCAACCTCAAGATCTTCAGCAAACCTCCTTCGAAGGAGTCTCCAAGCGAGCTTCAGAAAGAGAACGAGATCCACGCTTTGATCTTCAGAAAACTCCAAATGATTCGTCTTCAGCGAACAATCTCCAAGAATTCCCAAACATCTCCAGAAGTTCATAATACCGGCAAGTGAGCTCTTGTGAGAATTTGTTGATTAAGTTTGTTCAGGTTGTTTTAGTGGCTGTGAACAGAGTTGGTTGAGTTTAAGAGGGAGAAATTTAGTTGGGACGGAGGCGGTGAAAGGAGGTTTCGGAGATGGTGAGAGTAGGGGACGGCGGCGGCGCTGTGAGGGAGAGTGAGAGGCTACTAGGGTTTCAGAATGGAGAATGGAGGCTGGGTTGGGCTTAGGGCCACGAGGCCCAAAGAGTTTTTTTTTCACATCACGTTTTTGGCATCCACCCCCTTCCGTCTGTTTTTTTTGAAAGGGACCTGGGTTGGGCCCAACTTATCTGTTTTTTATTTTGTTCTGCTTGTACAATCCCCAGCTGGGATGGGTACCCCCCTCCCCTTATTTTTCTTTTCTTTTATAGTTTGCATACATTATTTCATATGAAAAAATAAATAGAGAAACATATTGAAAAAGAAAAAAGGAAATAGCAAAAAGAAAAAGAAATATAGAGAAGAAATAAATAGAAGAATATATTGGAGAAAAGAAAAGTATATTGAAAGAGAAAAAGAAATATATAGAAAAAAATATGAAAAGATTATATTTGGAAAAAAGAGATGAATAAAAATGTATGAAGAATATTTTGAGAAAAAGATTGAAGAAGAAGTGTGAAAAAAGAAAAGAAGAAAATAGTTGGAAAATAATAAAAAAATATTAGTATATTTTTTTAGAGTGCATTTTCTTTTAGGATATTTCCATATGGTCTATTTTACATCTTTTAGAGATAGTTTAGAAGCCCACGTGTTAAGGGGCTATTTTTCATTCGATTTTTCAGGATATGATAGGATAGTATTTCCTAGGAGATTTATTTTTCAGTATGCACGCATTGTAATCATTTTTCAGAATGTTAATAAAACGAGATTTGAGCTGTGGTCCCGAAGTAGCCGAACTACAGCTGCTCTGATTTCTCGTACCAGACGAGAATATGTAGGCATAGGATGCGATATCCTAGCGAGCACACTAACGACTAACTTTGGTTCTCTCGCTGCTGTGCGATCGAGACTTTCCCGCTGACGACTAATTGTAACCCTTTTTCTCTCTTGCCCGAGCGCATTTGAGACCAAGCCGTAGTTTTGCCCATAGGTTCTCGACCCTGTGAAACCAGTTGTTTTCTCACTGCTGTGTGAGAATGTTTTGTTTAGCCGTAGTTAGTCTGAACTACGTAAAGCTCTGATCTTCCATGCAGTGTGGAAGTACGTAGGCACAAGACGCGAGGTCTTGGCGAGCCAATTTTCCCCGTAGTCCCGAACTACGTTGACTCTGACTTTTTCTCTTGAGAATACGTAGGCATAGAGCGTGACGCTCTATCGAGTCAATTCCCTTCCGTTTAGATTTAGCAGCCGTAGATAGATTGTTTTGCATCCTTTAGACAACCCAAGCAAGCGTGGATCCCGTCGAGTACGACGGACGTGAGGGGTGCTAATACCTTCCCCTTGCGTAACCGACTCCCGAACCCAGGTTTTGGTTGCGATGACCATACCTTTCCCCGTTTTTTGCGAGGTTTACTTCGAGCGTTTCCTTTCCCGCTCTGAGGGATAAATAACGCACGGTGGCGACTCTTCTGTCAGCCGGCGCCGATTTTCGCAGTAGCGACAGCTGGCGACTCTGCTGGGGATCCAACGTCCCCTGGCTGCTAAGGACTGCGATAGTTCTTATGCATGTGGGATCCAACGTCCCCTAAGAGAGAGTCAATCCTAGCGCTTGTTTGCCTGGCTATTAGTGCTTATTTATCGATATTATCTGTTGCTGTTGGGGTGTTACGGGTGTTCTATGATTGAGAGAAGCCGGACCTGGGCTTGAGTGCACCTTAGACTTAGAGTAGAAATTAGTGGGCGCCCGCATGCTTTGCTTGCTTTGGTTTCCCGCGAAATCTACACTCAGACGAGGTTCTTCTGGTTGGCCTCTTGACCCACCCTTTGGGTGGCTTGGGTTGCTGGTTAGTTGGATTGTCGACTCTGGGAACCGATCATTTGGAAGTTAGCTAAGTGAGGCCTCTTCAGGACTCGATGATGCCACTCCTTCTGGGAATCGTATCGTCAGTCTTGAAAGTTTGTGACGCTGACGACCGCATAGGATGCCATACCTTGTCAGATATAGGTCCACACCTGTGAGTGGGGGGTTTTTTTGTGCAGGAAACCTGACTTCCAACCTACCCATTATTCTGGTCTTCTCTTCAGAGCAACCGTACTCCGTCAGCAGTGCAGCAGTATTTAGATTGTGTGGGGGCTGTGATCCCGTATTTGTTGCATTGCGTTGCATTTGCATAGGCATCTTCGCATCATATTGCATACCATTCGCCAGCTAGTCAGAGCTCTTATCCAGCCGTTATTTTGATTCTGAAGGTGAGTGTTGAAGACGACCAAGGGGTGGAAGCAGATTTGATCAGAGTCAAGCAGCGGAGTCAGCTGACAGTTGTTGGTAGCTATGTCAGAGAGCAGCTTCCAGTTCGTTGATACCTTGTCAGGTTTCACCGTGACGTCCAATCCTCTGTATGGATCTCCGCACGACGAAGACTTTCCGCAAGTGAACAACCTTACTGCAGCTCAGCTTGTGCAGCCAGCTGTTGAAGACCAAGGTCTACGTGAGCAGTTTGTTGCTCGAGGTGAACGTTCTCCTTCTGTTGATATCTCAGACTACCAGGGTTTTGCCTTCCCTATGCCAAAGCCCCGAAGAGAGGTCCCGACAACAAAGAATGAAGACCATTAGCTCCCGTGTATGCTGAAAGGTTTCGTGCATTAGATGAGAGATTCAAAGCCTTGAAAGGTAAAGACGCTGTTACTCCTAGTGCTGCAGATATGTGTCTGGTTCCTGGCCTAGTGTTACCTCCGAAGTTCAGAATGCCGAGGTTTGAAAGGTACAAAGGAGATAGTTGCCCGAAGCAACATTTGGTGATGTTCTGCCGAAGAATGACTTCATTTGTGCACAACGACAAGCTGATGATTCATTGCTTTCAAGATAGTCTGACTAGGGCACCTCTGAGTTGGTATATGCAGTTAGAGCGTGATCAGATCCGATCATGGATGGACTTAGCCAATGCCTTTCTGATGCAGTACGACTATAATCTTGACGAAGCTCCTATTCGCATGCAGCTGCAAGAATTGTCTCAAGGGAACAATGAATCTTTCAGAAAGTATGTTCAGAGATGGAGAGAATTTGCTGGTAGAGTGCAACCACCGCTCCTAGACCAAGAGCTGAAAGGCATGTTCGTAAACTCCTTGCAGAGCCCGTACTTCGAAAGAATGTTTGAAACCGCACCAAATTTCTCTGAGTTGGTAAGAACGGGAGAGCGCATCGAGTATGGTTTAAAGACTGGAAGAATCCCGTATGTTTCAAGAGGTCAGGCTAGTGAAACTGAATCTCTCTGTAGCTCTCAATCTGAAGATGAAACTATGATCAATGCGGTCCTGACAGATGTTGGATATCCTCAAGTCAAATCGGTGAAATCTGTTGGTTCTCCGTCTTCTCAGGGGTCAGTATCTTCTGTGTCTCGTTATTCTGGACAGACAACTGTGCCTGGGGCACCCCATCGGGAACCTTATGTCGCTCCTCTTGCAAGTCCACGAGCCCGTGGCCGAGGTTATCAGAATCAGCGTCAGAACCAGAACCGACCTCGTAACAATTTGGAACGAAGGAATGCTCCTTTTCACCCAGTGCCTATGCCGTATAGCCAGTTGCTACCGTCTTTGATCCAGAAGTCTTTGGTGGAACCTAAAGCTCTTAAGCCCGTGCCAGAGCCTTACCCTCCTGGGTATAATCCTCACGTTCAGTGTGGTTATCATGGTGGCTCACCGGGGCATTCGACGGAAGATTGTAAAGCATTTCAGGCGAAGGTACAGCAGTTGATTGACCAGGATCGCATTTCCTTTCGAGAAGGACTTCTGTTTGTTCATACCAACCGCTCAGCTGTCTAAGCTCGTAGGTTCGGAAAGTATTCTCCAGCAAAAGCCAGTGATTCAGACAGGCAGGCGCCTCAGCATTGGCAGTCCTCAGACTTTTATATCATTTGCATTTGTAGTTTCTTTTCTGTTAGTTACTACCTGCTTTAAACGTTGTATGTTTCGAATGGTGATAATAATAAAGTGACTATGCATTTTTCTGAATTAATCATGTCGATGTCGCTCATTTACTGCATTGCACTGACACTTGCACTTTTATTCACTCCACTTTATCCCTGTGACTAGCAAAGATTGGAGGGAGGATGACGAAACTGAAACTCATAACCGATGATCGTATGCTTTCAGATAAGACCGTACCGATGACGTACAAGGCATTGTTTCAAATTCCCCAAACACTGGAGATATAAGGAGATAGTCCCTTGTTAACCACTTCGAGCCAGGAAGTAGAAGTTTTTTCGGACTGTTAAACCCTCACATCTTAACCCGGGGCAGGGTAGTCGTCAGTTAGCTTGACCGAGCATTCAAGTCTTGCAGAGGAGTGTTGTCTGTCAAGGACCAATCAGTTTATACCTTTCAAGAGGTCAAACCTCACCAATCAGGAGTGAGACAGTTACAATCCTTTCGGAGCAATCAAGACAACCAGTGTCACACGACTTTGTTCCAAAAGAAAGAAGAAAGAAAGCCCGCTAAGTAAAAAGAAAGAAAAAGCTGGAAAGCTAATACTTAGGCAAAAATCAGGGCATCCCGCTGGACTTCAAAAGAAAATGAAAATCAAAAAGAACTCAAAATGAGTCAGTCCAGGCAAAAATTAGGGAAACAAAAGAATGAAAAAAAGGGATTAAAAAGAAAAATTTTCCCCAGCAAGTCACAAAGTCGTGTACACAGACACCGAAAGCGAAGAAGGAGTAACTATCACTCTGGAAGAAAAGCATTGTGAATTCCTTAGCTATGGTCCTTACCATTCAGCGTACTTCTTGAAGAGGCGAGCGCTTGTGCCAGGTTAACTGAACCTTAGGGTCGGAGATCATCACGTAGAAGGGGTGGGTACAAATCAAAAATTTGAGCCGAATATCCTTTGTTTTACGAACCGTGAACCCGACCACGATACAACCCTTAAAAGACCTAATTGAGGTAGGGTTAGTCTGAAGCGCATGACGATAAGGTTGAGTAACCTGACTCCTTCTTGACTTGCTAGTCACATCCTTGTTGTATTTTTCACTGACCACGTATGCACTACGTTTGAACTTCGGTTCACTCGTCACTCACAATCATATGCATGTAAATGAGTGACAGCTCAAATTTTTTCAAAATCTGCATAACCACTGCATTAAGATTACCATTCGTAGACAGACAATTTTAATTGCAGGTTAGTAGTTGGCATGAAAGAAATTCTAGCAGGGAATAATCAAGCAGGACCGAATAATTCAGCAGTCTGAACCAGAATGGTGTATGTTGTGAAGACCTGTGAATCAGGGGCATTATATTCCAGTAAGTTCGGTATCAGTCAGTCTGAGGACAAGGCCCGAAGCTTTAGTTGAGCAGGGGCAGTTTATTTGAAAAGCAGCTGATCAGAAGTGAGTCTTCTCGAGAGCCAATCAGGGGCAGTTATACAGAATGCGGATATTTGAAAGCAGATACTTCCAGTGGATAATCAGATCAGGTTAAGTCGCTAGAACGCTCATTCAGGGGCAAGTCATCGCAGAGAATGTTGAAACCAACTAGGTTGACAGGGGTCTAATGGAGATTGAATTCTTTTGTCGTACAGATACCGGGGCAAATATTCTCGAAGTCTTCTCGTAGCAAGCTGTTCAGAGCAAGTACTCCCAAGAGTTAGATTGGGGCAAGTTGAATTGTACTGGGGCAAGTTGTTCAAGCCAGTCTTTTTATCCCCAGCTGAGTGTATTGGGGCAAGTTGTTCAAGTCAGTTGTTTATCCCCAGCCGGAGTGGAGTATCGGGGAATCATGTCAATACCCTTATCAAAAACCGGAACCTTCAAAATAAAAGGCCTTGCTGTCGTTGGATCATTATCCTACAGTCTAAACCTGTTACGTGTCAGTAACCCAGTCATTTCCAAAGTCCAGTTCTCGTCTGGCCCACCCTTCTGTAAGCATCAGTTCCCGCCTGGTGCAGTTTATTGTAAGCATCAGTTCCCGTCTAGTGCAGTTCTCGTCTGGTCACCGTTTCTTCAAGTGTTGTATCAGTTCTCGTCTGGTACATGTCGTCGCGTAACCAGTTCTCGTCTGATCATCGTGTGTTTTAACCTATGTGTTATACCAGTTCTCATCTGGTGCACGTCAGCTTTCAGCCAGTTCTCGCCTGGTTGTTTATACCTCAGTCTGATATCCAGTCAGCCCGTCTGATGTCCAAACCAAATCAATTCCCGTCTGATATCCAGAACCCGTAAGTCAGTTCTCGTTTGACAACCTACCATGTTTCGCTATCAGCCCTCGTTTGGTAGTCTGCCTTTGAATGCTAGTTCCCGTCTAGTATTTTCCATATCTTCCACTGTGTACATAATCCGTGTTTACCCTAAACCAGAGAAACAAAAAAACCTAAAGGTTTCTGACACAGTATTTCCCAATGACCCGCTTGTTGTCATGTTCCCCGATACGAAGCTCGACGGATGCCAGCGCTCCGAGTAATGTTTGAATTCCTTGTGGATGTTGTTAAATCAGAATTGCCACTCTTCAGCAGATGAAAGTTGCTTATTATCCCCGGAAGAGTCGAGATCGTATTTTACCCCGTATCAGAGTAGGATCAGAAGGATCCTCAGCAGATTAAGATCGACATCCTTGATAGTAGGGGCATTTCCAGCAGTGTGCTGCGCGCAATCAACCATAGTTTAGGTCAATCCCCCGTAGAGCACAATAAGTTGCCATTGGTTTGAAGGGAGCATCCCCAAGTAGAGTTGTTTCCTTCCCCAGTGAAGTCGCCAAGCAGGGTTGCCTTTTCCACTTCTCCAGCAGGACGGTTATCCCCAGCGGATTTGGTTTCCCTTTTCCAGCATTTATTTTGCTGAGACGATTATGTGGCTTCAGTTCATCCCCAGTAGAGTTGCCGTTACCTTCGGCATTTATTTTGCGAAGTGGTTTTCAGACCTGGTGTTCTCTGGCAGCTCGAGCTTGCATTAGCATTTGCATATATAGTCATAGCATTTAACACTGCATAGCATTGCGCATGATTGCATAGCATTGTGCATGATTGCACAGCATTTAGCATAAACGCATATCATTCCCACCGTGTGGGGCATAGCGCAGAAGCATACGCATCATAAGCATGATCTAGGTCATTATCATTCTTGCCTTGCAGGTGTTCGGCCGAAGGATCAGTTGCTCAGGACGATTCCTGATATGCTCCCCAACGAGGTCATTTTCCTAAGATGATTCTTAAAACCCCGGTGTAATCCCCACGGTCGCTCGCTCAAGATGATTTTTGAGATCCCCAGCGAAGTCTTCAGTTCGAGATGATTCTCGAATGCCTCAGCAGAGCCGTATGCTTAAGATGATTCTTAAGACCTCAGTACAGCTTCCCGAGTTGTTTGCCTAGTCTGATGCTTGAGTTCCCCAGTAGCGTCCTCAGCAAGAGTTGCCCAGGAGGATTCCTGGAATATGCCTAGCAGAATGAAGTCTCCAGAATGGTTATTGGTTCAGGATGATTCCTGAAGGTGCCCGACGAAATTGTTTGATTCCAAGCTCAGGTTTCGTACCTTTGGATATGTTTGATTCCAAGCTCAGGTTTCGTACCTTTGGATATGTTTGATTCCAAGCTCAGGTTTCGTACCTTTGGATATGTTTGATTCCAAGCTCAGGTTTCGTACCTTTGGATATGTTTGATTCCAAGCTCAGGTTTCGTACCTTTGGATATGTTCGCCTCCAAGCTCAGGTTTCGTACCTTTGGATATGTTTGCCTCCAATATTAGGATGTGTACCGTTGGAAGTGTTTGTTTCCATCCCAAGCTCAGGTTTTGTACCTTTGAGATGTATACTTCGGATTCCCGGACCGGGTTTGTGTTCGACGGCGAGGTTGAACGTTTGGATTTGACGGCGAGGTCAGATCATGGTTGTCCAGCGGCGAGGTTGGATGTTTGTTTGACGGCGATGTCAGACTCTTTAAATCCCCAGCAGAGATGATGTTTGTACGACGGCGATGTCGAGTGTCTCTAAGAGGATGTTTGTTTCCGACGGCGATGTCAGATTCAGTTTTCCAGCGGCGACGTTGGGCATATCAAGTTGATCCAGTCTTCTGACGGCGATGTTAGGTGATGCAGATCCTTTAGTTCTCCGGCGGCGATGCGGGGTATTTTGACAGATTTAGTTCTCCAGCGGCGATGCGGGGTATTTTGTTCAGTGTTGTATTCTCTCCAGTGGCGATGCGGGGTATTTTGATTGTTCAAAGGCGACATCTGTAACACCCTTCTAAACCCCACGGAAAATATATGCATAATCAGAGTAAAATTAACATGCATTCAAATAAAAAGGGCGTCACACAAAACTTGCACCACATCAAAACAATCTGTCATGCTCATTAATATTTCAATAAATAATCATGCTTTACAAAATTTCAGTTTGCATGCAGCAGCGGATTCATTAATGAAAATCCTTTAAAAGAAACATTTACTTTCATCATATAAAATCAACATCTCTGGGCACTAAGGCCAACATCTCATTATCCCACTTACTCCAAATATGAAAACATAACTTAGGTTACATAATGTAATCCTAAAACATAAGCAATCGATCCCCGTGTTACACTACCAGAGCATGACTCGACCCACAAATAATTACTAAACCGCTACACACGTAGCGACCTCGAACTACAAGCAGAACTTCATAAAGGCCTCCAACAACCTAATCTGCAATGCCTCATAGAGCATTATAAAACAGCAGAAGGGTGAGAAATATTACCATAATAATCAAAGCATAAAATCATGTATATATAGGTATCCTATAACACATATTCACATTTCTCACCACACTTCATTCTCATAATCATAATCATATCACGTTCACATATATCAACATTATGAACATCCAAAAGCACATCCCTTCATGCTTAATTTCACAATCATTCACAAGCACATTTATACAACAACAATATTATGCAATGTGACTCAACATATCCAATGCAACTCAATGCTATGCGGTACCGACATTAGTTATCTTTTTTTCGGTTTTCACTCTAACCGGGTCCACCCTTCTAGACCGATAACTTGTTATCATTTTTCGGTTTTTACTTTAAACCGGGTCCACCCTTCTAGACCGATAACTTGTTATCATTTTTCGGTTTTTACTTTAAACCGGGTCCACCCTTCTAGACCGATAACAACCAAGCCCGTCCCCTAGGCTTCAAACCCACCCTTCTAGGTTTGGGACAAGCCACTAGTTTCCACGAAACTAACAGACATTGCCTCTTGACTGAATGATGCATGTACAATCAACCAATCACAATAAATGCACTTAAGACCGTTCCCGCGTCTTAATCCCATGCATTCGAATAATTCACCCCTTCGAGAATTTCATTATGATTGCACATACAACATATATCAAACATTTATCAATGTATTTATTTCTCCCATCATCATCATCATATTCAACAACAATGCACACATATCACATATGTTCCCATGCATTTACACAACAATCGCATACAAATATGCACTCACAATTCATTAGACAATACACATACATTCATCATTATATTCCCATGTATTTGAATAATTCACCCCTTCGTGAATTATATCATGATTGCACACACAACATGTCATAATCATCATCAACGTATTCATAATTCAATGTTATCACACAATGCACACATATCCACGATATGTTCCCATGCATTTCTCACAATTATTAACGATGCACACATATCCATGATATGTTCCCATGCATCTCATACAATTATTAACAATGCACACATATCCGCGATATGTTCCCATGCATTATCCACAAATATTCACAATTCAATACAACATCATATTTAGCAAGCACTGCACGCATATCCATCATTATGCTCTCATGCATTCTTCATGTATTTTTAACATACAATCGCATATAAACAATATGCATCCACAACACATTTTTCATAGTATGTTTATTCTTTATCTCATGCCATCTCATACAATTATAAGTTATGCACACATATTTCCACAATATTCTCCTGCATACTTATTGCATAATTGTACACAACAATCAAACATTCACAAACTCATCAATTAATACACACCTAATCATCATTATGTTCTCATGTATTTTAACCGATTACAAGTAATCATTTATATCACAACTCTAGGATTCACGCCCGAAGGCTACCCACAGCACATGTTATCATAATAGTTCATATACTCATTCATAACATAAAAGTATTAACATATGCGAATCAACCAACCAATCACCATTGGATAACACAGCAAAGAAATATACTGCCACATTCGCCTTCATTCGCCTGGCGAACCCTCGCAGCGAACCTTCGCCTGGCCTTCGCCTGGCGAACTCTCTCAGCGAGCACTCGCTAGGCTTCGCCTGGCGAGACTTCCCAGCGAGCCCAAGTCAGTAGCTACTGACTTCATTCGCCACCATTCGCCAGCACCTTCGCTGGGCGAACCTTCGCTATCCAACTTCGCCTGGCGAACCCACCAGCGAAGTCTACTGGGACTTAATTATAATTATTCGCCAACATTCGCTAGGCTTCGCCTGGCGAAGCTTCGCCTTCGCTCGCCTGGCGAGAGCCAGCGAACCTGCGCAGAACAGAATCCCCTTCTGTCTTCTCCCTCACCAATCCATCATCAACCCTCTCTTACACATCCAAACCAGTATAATCAGCATCAATACATGTTACCCGACTATTCTACGACATTATTACTCAGTTCCAACCGATTAAATCATCAATCTACCGATTAATCCAACATTTGCCCTAATTGGAAAGTGATGAAAAACATCCACAACCCAAACCCAACATACATAATAGCATACAATGATTAAATAGCAATGTTTCTCACCCTTACCTCGATTAATCGGAGCTTTGATGTTGGTTCTTGATGATCCTCCAAGTTTTCCCTTTTTCCTCTTCATTTCTCCTCTTCTTCTTTCTTTCTCTTTTCTTTCTTTCTTTCTATCTTTCTCTTTCTCTCCAATCCCCTTTTTATATCCTTTTATTTCTTTTCTTTTCTTTTCTCTCTATCATTTTCTTTCCATTATATTTACTTTCTCAAAACATCTATCAATCCCTTAAACAAACATCTAATTATTCAAATAATTAGAATAATCCAAATAAATCAATTAATTAACACAATTAATTATTTAATGAAATTTGGGCTGTTACAACTCTCCCCCACTTTAGGAATTTTCGTCCTCGAAAATGTTATCTGATCCAAACAACTCTGGATAAGACTCTCGCATCCCAATTCTTCCAAACCCAATTCTCCCATAACTACTTCCACCAAAGGAACCTCTACACTTCGAAGTTGTTTCTTATCAACAACTAGAACTAGCCACGCCTCCGAAGTCAAATTCCCTCTCACTTGTAAACCATCCACCTGAATCAATGTACCTTTTCAACTTAGACATATGAACACCTCATGCAATCCTCTCAAGCGACAGCAGTAAAACAGTCTAACATGCTATCCGCCTCACGCTTCCGCTGCGCTACTCTGATACAGATCAACAAAACACAGGGTGCTCAAGAGACTTCAAGCTCGACCAACACCAATTACTACCATAACTCTCAAAACACGGCCTTACTTGGATTCTTTGATCGTTTCCATCGTCCCTTGCACGGTCTTTGATCCGAGTACAACACTCCCGTTGGACATGCAACAACACAAAGGAGTCATACCTTCTTACCCAACGAACTTCATACGATGTTGTTTCCGATACGAAATGGCAACGATTATTGTAGGCAACTCCATCAACGATAATTAACTACCCTTAGATCCATTTTGGTCCAGCACACAAGCTCTCAACGAGTCCTCTTCATACTGGATAGTTTTCTTCGTTTGTCCATGCCATTCACGGACGCTAGTCAGAGTTCATCTTCAACATGGCACCCAACCGCTTTCGCAATCCTTCCCATAATCTTAACGAAAAACTTGAGTTCCCATCTAACAGAATGATTCATCTTCACTGGTAGGCAACGAGTTACTCTTGTTAATCCATTCTTAACTATCCAAATCGGATCATACTTCCTCAAATTCATCAGAAAACCCGGCACAAGCCCATGGGAATACTATCCCATCCCACTCGAAATACTCAACAGTTGTATCAGATCCAACCATCTCTAATGTCCATACTTCAATTCCCAGCAAGTCTAATCAACATATACAAACTCAATCAATTCCTTCTCCATCTATGGCTATCCAAAACTATTTCTCAAATTCGGTTGCATCTTCCTAGTACCTGCACGGATACTCCATCTTTCTCGATGTACTTCCCCCTGAGTACTCTTATCCAACTCACACTATTTAGAATACACACTTCATCACGACATCTCACAATACCATTTCCCTTATTCCGAAAATAAGCCCTCTGACTTTTATCCATTAAATTCAATTAATCTATCAACTCAACTCAGAATTTCGATTTCCTCGAACCTCATCAGAATACCAAAAGTCAATCTCAACATCCAAGGCTCAACTCCATAAGAAGTCTCTTCACAGGCCGAACTCATATCTGAATTTGCTTAATTGGTTCTAACTTCCTTACCATCTTCATTAGTGTATACCAAATTTCCCGATTCGATATCTTAGCTACCACTTGGTCTCATCCGAATGGTAATTTAACCAAAACCATACTCCTTCAGGATTTCCAATTACTTCGCTGTCTCATATTTGACTCTCTCTCAAATAAAACAAATACCTTAAGGTCAGTAACCATCTCAAATCTCAACTAAACAATTGAGGCTTCCAAACTCTGGTACAAACACACAACAGCAACCCACTCCAAATTACTTGTCAGATAATCCCTCTCTGTACTTTATATTGCCTTCAAGCATAACCAAAACTCATTAATGTTGTACTTAACACATCTCTTAATCATATCAACAAAGTATCTCAAAACACAACGACAATCCTGTCGGACTTGGCAAAACCAATACACGAACTGTTGACAGCTTTCTCAAAACTCTTTGAACTTTCTTCACAGTAGTACATCACTGCCTCTTCCCCAATACTAATAACTCAAGTTCCCGACGCTCAACATGAACCCCTATACTCTCCAAACATATCCGAACACCATCGGTTACATAACCATTGACTCTCTCAATCAAGTGTGGAAAATCATTATACCAAACAGACACTCAGCTGCGAACTCCTGGTGATAACACAAACCGCACTCTCCGCGCTTACCATAACATCCAAACATTTTTCGCCAATAAATACATAATTCCATGTCACTACTTTCCCATCACATAGAGCACTGTAATATCTTCCAACGCTTCAAATCTTGCGTCATTCCGAATTACGGTTTTCCGTTACGACAAAATCACGGAAACAACCCTTCCACACTCAAAGGTCATCCAATACCTCTCCAACTCTTGAAATGCTTAAGGGTCCGATTATACCAACCATGTATTCCATATCTCATTTCCTTTAGTAATCACGAGAAGTCATTATCCACCCTTATACTTGACTCCACAATCTGTTTCCGTAACACACACACCAGACATAATTCTCAACACTACTCAATCAATCTTAATTCCTTGGCCACTCAAACAAACGTATAATATGGAGCTTCCAATATCTGATTATTCTCCGCAACTAAGTCGATCACAACTCAACTTCACGTCTTGGCTATTTACCCCTTATCTTGTCAGGATAATTCTCAGACTACCACAATTAAACGGTAAACCGACAACTCCTCCACTTCCATCAATACTCAATATTTCCATCGAAATCAAACATCTCATCACTGTCCTGCACCGACTCATCAAAACAATTCTCAAGTGCTCGGCTTTACTCAAGACGATTCACTGCACCACGCCATCTAAGCTTGCAAGACACATCTATCCCATCCAACACAATCCCAACTACTATCAACAAGAGATTAAGGGTGATCAGTTCCTCAATTTGTCAATAGGCAGCTGAAATCATGATGGAGTATAGACTATCTTTACCAAACCACAAGAGTGTTAACCACCCACTGAGCTACAACTTCTACACCTGCAGCATCTTGGAGAAACACAACTTCTCCCCCACTTAGATCATTCCCACTTATCTAGACAAGGTTAAGCAACAACATGTATCGACAGTGTTTTCACACACATGTCGCATACAAGGGAACAAATAACATTAGACAACTTGGCCAGACGGACCGACCTGCTCTGATACCACTAATGTAACACCCTTCTAAACCCCACGGAAAATATATGCATAATCAGAGTAAAATTAACATGCATTCAAATAAAAAGGGCGTCACACAAAACTTGCACCACATCAAAACAATCTGTCATGCTCATTAATATTTCAATAAATAATCATGCTTTACAAAATTTCAGTTTGCATGCAGCAGCGGATTCATTAATGAAAATCCTTTAAAAGAAACATTTACTTTCATCATATAAAATCAACATCTCTGGGCACTAAGGCCAACATCTCATTATCCCACTTACTCCAAATATGAAAACATAACTTACGTTACATAATGTAATCCTAAAACATAAGCAATCGATCCCCGTGTTACACTACCAGAGCATGACTCGACCCACAAATAATTACTAAACCGCTACACACGTAGCGACCTCGAACTACAAGCAGAACTTCATAAAGGCCTCCAGCAACCTAATCTGCAATGCCTCATAGAGCATTATAAAACAGCAGAAGGGTGAGAAATATTACCATAATAATCAAAGCATAAAATCATGTATATATAGGTATCCTATAACACATATTCACATTTCTCACCACACTTCATTCTCAAAATCATAATCATATCACGTTCACATATATCAACATTATGAACATCCAAAAGCACATCCCTTCATGCTTAATTTCACAATCATTCACAAGCACATTTATACAACAACAATATTATGCAATGTGACTCAACATATCCAATGCAACTCAATGCTATGCGGTACCGACATTAATTATCTTTTTTTCGGTTTTCACTCTAACCGGGTCCACCCTTCTAGACCGATAACTTGTTATCATTTTTCGGTTTTTACTTTAAACCGGGTCCACCCTTCTAGACCGATAACTTGTTATCATTTTTCGGTTTTTACTTTAAACCGGGTCCACCCTTCTAGACCGATAACAACCAAGCCCGTCCCCTAGGCTTCAAACCCACCCTTCTAGGTTTGGGACAAGCCACTAGTTTCCACGAAACTAACAGACATTGCCTCTTGACTGAATGATGCATGTACAATCAACCAATCACAATAAATGCACTTAAGACCGTTCCCGCGTCTTAATCCCATGCATTCGAATAATTCACCCCTTCGAGAATTTCATTATGATTGCACATACAACATATATCAAACATTTATCAATGTATTTATTTCTCCCATCATCATCATCATATTCAACAACAATGCACACATATCACATATGTTCCCATGCATTTACACAACAATCGCATACAAATATGCACTCACAATTCATTAGAAAATACACATACATTCATCATTATATTCCCATGTATTTGAATAATTCACCCCTTCGTGAATTATATCATGATTGCACACACAACATGTCATAATCATCATCAACGTATTCATAATTCAATGTTATCACACAATGCACACATATCCACGATATGTTCCCATGCATTTCTCACAATTATTAACGATGCACACATATCCATGATATGTTCCCATGCATCTCATACAATTATTAACAATGCACACATATCCGCGATATGTTCCCATGCATTATCCACAAATATTCACAATTCAATACAACATCATATTTAGCAAGCACTGCACGCATATCCATCATTATGCTCTCATGCATTCTTCATGTATTTTTAACATACAATCGCATATAAACAATATGCATCCACAACACATTTTTCATAGTATGTTTATTCTTTATCTCATGCCATCTCATACAATTATAAGTTATGCACACATATTTCCACAATATTCTCCTGCATACTTATTGCATAATTGTACACAACAATCAAACATTCACAAACTCATCAATTAATACACACCTAATCATCATTATGTTCTCATGTATTTTAACCGATTACAAGTAATCATTTATATCACAACTCTAGGATTCACGCCCGAAGGCTACCCACAGCACATGTTATCATAATAGTTCATATACTCATTCATAACATAAAAGTATTAACATATGCGAATCAACCAACCAATCACCATTGGATAACACAGCAAAGAAATATACTGCCACATTCGCCTTCATTCGCCTGGCGAACCCTCGCAGCGAACCTTCGCCTGGCCTTCGCCTGGCGAACTCTCTCAGCGAGCACTCGCTAGGCTTCGCCTGGCGAGACTTCCCAGCGAGCCCAAGTCAGTAGCTACTGACTTCATTCGCCACCATTCGCCAGCACCTTCGCTGGGCGAACCTTCGCTATCCAACTTCGCCTGGCGAACCCACCAGCGAAGTCTACTGGGACTTAATTATAATTATTCGCCAACATTCGCTAGGCTTCGCCTGGCGAGAGCCAGCGAACCTGCGCAGAACAGAATCCCCTTCTGTCTTCTCCCTCACCAATCCATCATCAACCCTCTCTTACACATCCAAACCAGTATAATCAGCATCAATACATGTTACCCGACTATTCTACGACATTATTACTCAGTTCCAACCGATTAAATCATCAATCTACCGATTAATCCAACATTTGCCCTAATTGGAAAGTGATGAAAAACATCCACAACCCAAACCCAACATACATAATAGCATACAATGATTAAATAGCAATGTTTCTCACCCTTACCTCGATTAATCGGAGATTTGATGTTGGTTCTTGATGATCCTCCAAGTTTTCCCTTTTTCCTCTTCATTTCTCCTCTTCTTCTTTCTTTCTCTTTTCTTTCTTTCTTTCTATCTTTCTCTTTCTCTCCAATCCCCTTTTTATATCCTTTTATTTCTTTTCTTTTCTTTTCTCTCTATCATTTTCTTTCCATTATATTTACTTTCTCAAAACATCTATCAATCCCTTAAACAAACATCTAATTATTCAAATAATTAGAATAATCCAAATAAATCAATTAATTAACACAATTAATTATTTAATGAAATTTGGGCTGTTACAACATCAGGTTTAATCTTCTAGCGGCGATGTTGGGTGTTGTGGTTGTCTGAAGGCAATATCAGAAGGATGTATCGTGGATAACTGACGGCGATGTCAGATCGGTATTTCTCCAGATAGTTGTCGTGCAGCTATTATTCCAGTGTTCGACAAGTTGAGCAGTTGGCAAATTTTCGGGTTTACCGGTATTCAATCGTCTCGCACCCTGAGTGGCTGAGAGCCGTTCGCTCCTCACCCAGTCAGGTCCAAGCCGCTTGAATAGGGGCAGCTGTTGCACCCCAAAATTTGACCAACCGGGTCTCGTATCTGGCTCGAGGTTTCGACGCATAATCGCATTCGCATTTGTCATTTGTTTTGATTTTATTGGGATCACAGCTCTCGTCTCGTGTTTCAGGTGTTTTTTATCAGTTTAAATAGGTAGAATCGTATTTTTGGGATATTTCGGTGCCCGTTTATTTTTTACCGGCTATTTCGGTGCGCTCTCGTGGTTTTATGTGTCGTTCGGTGTTATGGTGATTTTTCTGGATTTTATTGGCTATTTTTAGGGTTTAAATAGTTTTTAAATCATTTTTAGGATTTAATAGAATTTTTAATAGTTTTAATTCTTTTTAAATAGATTTTTTAATCATTTTAGGAGTTAATAGATTTTTTTAGATAATATAGAGTAATATAGTTTTTAGAATTTTTAATAGAATTAATAGATTTTTCTTTTATTTCCTTTTATAGAATTAATAGATTTTTCTTTTATTTCCTTTTATAGAATTTAAATAGATTTTTTCTTTTTTTTAATAGAATTAATAGATTTTTCTTTTATTTCCTTTTATAGAAATTAAATAGAATTTAAATAGAAGTTAGTAGCTAATTGTTTTTTAGAGTTAATTAGATTTAATGTTTGATTAGTGATTAATTAGAGTTAGTTTTTTTAATGCAGTTTTGTGGGTTTTTTGAAGTTTTTTTATCATTTTCGTTGGGCCCAATTGGGGGAGGCCCAGTTTGAGTTTTTTTGTTCAGCTATTGGTTTTTTTTGTCCAGAAAAAGTCTATTTTCGTCCAGGTTTAGTCCAGCAAGTGTCCAGCAATGTCCAACAGTTTCCAGTTTTCTCCGGAAGATTCTAGAAGCATCCAGAAGGTCTCAGTGTTATAAAAGCTTCAGTCTCAGCAGGCCACGTGTTGGCGAGAAGGAGACCCACGTTATCCCACGCCATCACGCCACATCACCAATTCGTTTCCTCTCCATCTGCCACGCCACGCACAAGTGGCACGCATGCGTCTCCCTCCTCCACTGACGCAGCCACGCGTCGCCATCTGAGGCTCCACCAGTTGCATGGCCGGCGGCCATGCAACCGCCGTATCAGAACGCCGTCGACCACCGTGCACACCGCCGGAAGCCAGAAAACCCCAGAATCCGATCCAATCTCCATTTTCCTCTCCTCCTTTCATCATCTGAAACCAGGAAATCCCAGATCCCGATCAACATTTATCCTACCTCCGATCCAACCACCGTCATCATCAACAAGAAGGACCATCTTCATCATATCGCCTGGAAATCGCCAGAAGCGTCTTCATCGTAGATCAAGATCTCTCAGGATCTTCAAGGTTCCTCAGAACAAAATCCAGGTCCTTCATCGTCAAGTTCATCATCTCCAGGACGAAGCTTCAACGAACGTCATCAAACAATCCTCAGAATCTTCAATGTTCTGCAAGCAATCCCCAGATTCATCATCGATCTGCAACCTCTACAAACAGGTTTCCAGATCCAAGACCATCATCACGAATTCCAATCTTCGCCAGTGAAGAACATTCGTCTGTTTCCAGAAACTCTACATCATCGTTCGTCAATACCTTCAACAAAGCTTCGTCAGTCTTCCCAGAAAGAACTCCATCTTCAAGCCAATGCCAGAAATCTCCAGAAAATTCACCAACGCGTTCACCAGTCGTATGAACCTCCTTCAACTTTCCAGAAAGTGTCCTCAAGAACGGTCAACCTCAAGATCTTCAGCAAACCTCCTTCGAAGGAGTCTCCAAGCGAGCTTCAGAAAGAGAACGAGATCCACGCTTTGATCTTCAGAAAACTCCAAATGATTCGTCTTCAGCGAACAATCTCCAAGAATTCCCAAACATCTCCAGAAGTTCATAATACCGGCAAGTGAGCTCTTGTGAGAATTTGTTGATTAAGTTTGTTCAGGTTGTTTTAGTGGCTGTGAACAGAGTTGGTTGAGTTTAAGAGGGAGAAATTTAGTTGGGACGGAGGCGGTGAAAGGAGGTTTCGGAGATGGTGAGAGTAGGGGACGGCGGCGGCGCTGTGAGGGAGAGTGAGAGGCTACTAGGGTTTCAGAATGGAGAATGGAGGTTGGGTTGGGCTTAGGGCCACGAGGCCCAAAGAGTTTTTTTTTCACATCACGTTTTTGGCATCCACCCCCTTCCGTCTATTTTTTTTGAAAGGGACCTGGGCTGGGCCCAACTTATCTGTTTTTTATTTTGTTCTGCTTGTACAATCCCCAGCTGGGCTGGGTACCCCCCTCCCCTTATTTTTCTTTTCTTTTATAGTTTGCATACATTATTTCATATGAAAAAATAAATAGAGAAACATATTGAAAAAGAAAAAAGGAAATAGCAAAAAGAAAAAGAAATATAGAGAAGAAATAAATAGAAGAATATATTGGAGAAAAGAAAAGTATATTGAAAGAGAAAAAGAAATATATAGAAAAAAATATGAAAAGATTATATTTGGAAAAAAGAGATGAATAAAAATGTATGAAGAATATTTTGAGAAAAAGATTGAAGAAGAAGTGTGAAAAAAGAAAAGAAGAAAATAGTTGGAAAATAATAAAAAAATATTAGTATAGGTTTAATATTTTTTTAGAGTGCATTTTCTTTTAGGATATTTCCATAGGGTCTATTTTACATCTTTTAGAGATAGTTTAGAAGCCCACGTGTTAAGGGGCTATTTTTCATTCGATTTTTCAGGATAGGATAGGATAGTATTTCCTAGGAGATTTATTTTTCAGTATGCACGCATTGTAATCATTTTTCAGAATGTTAATAAAACGAGATTTGAGCTGTGGTCCCGAAGTAGCCGAACTACAGCTGCTCTGATTTCTCGTACCAGACGAGAATATGTAGGCATAGGATGCGATATCCTAGCGAGCACACTAACGACTAACTTTGGTTCTCTCGCTGCTGTGCGATCGAGACTTTCCCGCTGACGACTAATTGTAACCCTTTTTCTCTCTTGCCCGAGCGCATTTGAGACCAAGCCGTAGTTTTGCCCATAGGTTCTCGACCCTGTGAAACCAGTTGTTTTCTCACTGCTGTGTGAGAATGTTTTGTTTAGCCGTAGTTAGTCTGAACTACGTAAAGCTCTGATCTTCCATGCAGTGTGGAAGTACGTAGGCACAAGACGCGAGGTCTTGGCGAGCCAATTTTCCCCGTAGTCCCGAACTACGTTGACTCTGACTTTTTCTCTTGAGAATACGTAGGCATAGAGCGTGACGCTCTATCGAGTCAATTCCCTTCCGTTTAGATTTAGCAGCCGTAGATAGATTGTTTTGCATCCTTTAGACAACCCAAGCAAGCGTGGATCCCGTCGAGTACGACGGACGTGAGGGGTGCTAATACCTTCCCCTTGCGTAACCGACTCCCGAACCCAGGTTTTGGTTGCGATGACCATACCTTTCCCCGTTTTTTGCGAGGTTCACTTCGAGCGTTTCCTTTCCCGCTCTGAGGGATAAATAACGCACGGTGGCGACTCTTCTGTCAGCCGGCGCCGATTTTCGCAGTAGCGACAGTGCTAAATCACTATTATACTGATAATGACACTGTCACACCCAAATTTTTGACCATAACATCCCACCTCCGTGTGCCTGTTCTTTTTTGTTTTTTTACTTTTGTGTACATGTTTATTACGGCTAACCAATTCATGCAGCTGCAGTAATGTCAAATGTGGATCCTTACAGTCAAGCGCTTTAAAGTGTGACCATTGGATTATTGGAGATCTTGGGTTTATTCTGTTAGTCGTTTTCCTCAGAGTGCTTCAAAGTGAGAATCAAGGTTTTCCTTGGTAAGGTTTTCCTTGGTAGTTAAGCGTGGCCACTTAAGAACGAGCTCGTGTTTAAGCTAAGCTTTAAATTCAAGAATCTGTCTATCGCAAAGCCTACAGAATTTCAGAAACGGGAAGTATTCCATATGTTCAAGCTGCTCAAATGGCTCAAATTGCAAAAGGGCAAAAGGATTCTCACTTGAATTACGTTTTCAATAAGTTGGAGTTTTTTTCTCTAGACCATATTTCCACAAAGTCAAGTGATCAAGGATAATTACATGGTTTTCTTTTATTTTGGCATGATGACTCATGATTCACCATTGGTATAACTACATTCAAACTCTCTGAGGTCAAGCTACGCATCTTTAATCAAGTTTTAAAGGGAAGTACACCCTGAGAATTAGAGAAAACTGTTGTTACAATTTTAAAGGACATAATGAACTGAGTGGGTCCCACGGCCACGGTTCTTTCCTCAAATAATTAATATGACTTTTTGACCTCAAATATCACAGTCAGCCAACTTTTTCTTCATGAGAATATCGTTAAAAGACCTTAAAAGAATGAAGTTCCAGATGAATGCATTAATAAGAAAGTTGAGATACATTTGGGTGTGGCACCACTTCGGCCAAAGTGATCTACAATCATTGATCCTAAATAAGTACTTAATACAATACGTTACAAAGCTTCACAAAGCACTTTCTCGAAGCATTTTTTGTTAACTGAGTTGGTGTAGCTGCCCACCAGGAGAATTTCACGGAACCGTTACCATTGCAGGACATCTTTAGGGAAGCCATCCACCTGTTACGACAGACCGAACAAACCGTATGCAAGCTACTAAGAGCATCTCCAGAATGGTGCTCCATGCCATATTCATGCCAATCACCATCAAAAGCATGTAACCACGATTTTTGGCAAACTCCACAATTGTAACATAGCTAACCTGTCAAGCAAACACGACGGAAGTTCGGAACAGTCAACAGAACCTCAAAAGAATTGTGAAATACGAAGAACTCTATATCTTGTCAACTTTTCCAGCTCCGCCGTAGAAAGGATTATGTATCTTGTGGAAGCTTCAAGATCAGCAACCCTGCACTTCCAAAACAAGCGTATTAAACAAAGACCCAAATAAAGGTTAATCAGAGGCCATCAAACTTGGAAAGGAAAACAAAATTGTAGCAACAGAACAAGCTTTGTTGCAGCGAGTAAGTCATTGAAACTAGGAAAGCGGAGCAACCAAAACTCGCCGCATCATCACAGCAAAGGATGCACTACCTCACTGAATTTGAATATTGGGAGTTGTTGCATCATTTAGGATGCCTTTGTTGCAGATGAACATGACTATGAAACATTGTGACAATAACTTTAGGCCGGCACACCCTTTTCTAAGTCGCGTGTTGGTTTTCCATATTTTCCGCACGGATTGGGCCTCTTGTAGTCCTTGCCAAACTCAAAGCCTGCAACAATAATGCAAAGAAGAGGAGTCACAAATGCAATCATAAACTCATTAAATATTCATTGAAGGCAATATACCTGCTTACGACTTGGCGAAATTGACGGCATGTACTGGAATGTTTCGACCAGCCCTTCAGGAACTTTTGAGAAATTCAACAAGGGAGCGGTGATACACCTTGAGATTCTGGTTGCTAAAATTCATATATCCATTCTGAAGCTACTGACCTATTGAAGAACAAATTGTCAGTGTACCCATTATCATGCCCAAGATTGAATAAAGCAGTTCAGAAAACACAACTTCAGCAAATGCGAAACTGCAGTAATAGAAGTCCAACTGACCTGCATCAAACAAAAGTGAAATCGGAGTATCAAGCCATCAAGCCAATATAATTGAACCAACATTCCGAGAGAAGACAGCTCCAAGCATCCGCCGACACAACTCGAATGTGTCTTCGCAACCTGCACTCACAATGAGGGATTTGATTATCAATCATCATTAGAGCACCACTGTTAGAAGAATTTAAAGTTAACTAAAGAAGAAAAGGAACAAGTGCCTAACGAGGAACTTAAGTCGTACTCACCATAGGGGTTGATATTACTTCCAGTTCACCTTGCAAACTTCCACCTACCCACATGTACCGTCTCCAGCTTTGTCCCGCCCAGAATTTCTCGCTTGGTTTCAACCTACATAGCATTGGCAACATCATATTAGAGGAAGCTCGAAGATAACCGCTTTATGCAGCACGCGAGCGATTTAGCTAGTACGCCGAATGACCATGGTATTGGCATACAATATTCCCGAACTGACGGTCTTCAAATAGCTCAAAGGGAAACGTAGTAATTGATATTTAAAGGAAGGCTTACCAATTATCAATGCCTAGCGGACAAGAGTGTCGAAGCAAAAGCGATAATCGTTGAATCCCTTTATCTGTGGTGGCATGGATTCTCGAGCCGGCACCAGATTGCCCAAGCCGCCGTCCAAGTCTTCACGTGCACCTTCGTGGTTCACCCTCAACTCTGTCACGTCGTACGAGTACATCATCCAAGCACTCCCTCATCAACACATGAAACAATAAAAGTTCTGATTAGAAAGTTATAATAAAACAACATTTCAGTATCAATCAAGTTCTAATTATGAAGAGCGATCATAAGACGTTTCCAAAACCACCGTCCAACGTAACAAGTTGAAGGAGAATTATGAATTGCATAACCAGAACAGACGAGGCAACGGAAAGTCACGATTTATTCTCAAACGAATATGTCGGAACCAAACAGAAATAATTTCATTGGCTTACCTTCCTTGAAGAAATGAGTTTCCAACCGTCTATCCGTGCTCAGAAAAACCACAGGCGAGAGGGGGGTCGAAGTATCCCAGCTTTGAAAAAGAACACCATACCACATAGCAAAGAATAATAAGTGTAGAGAGCAGTGCTGATGGCAATGATTCTCTTTCCCAGTTTAACCAGACCTGTTAAAACAGAAAAGGAAACTTCATTAAATCGATTTCAATCTTTTCCAACAATAATCAAACCATCAACGGATTTATTTTCCTTCCAAAGCAAGAACACGACAGCTTTACTATTCCCAATCAATTCAAATTATCTGAAATATTATAAGAGGGGGAATAGATTCAAGAATCAAGGGAAGCTTCATCAACCCATAACGTTCAACAGCAACACAAAATTGGCAGAAACCCCAAGTTTCAAATCAAACCCTAAATCGTAAAAGGACTCACCTTTTAAGCCTCGTCGCGAGTCTCCATCTGCTTCCTTAGACTCCACTGCGGATCTGCCGTCGTTGAAGCTTTTGTCGCCGGAAATCTCCATCGAGAAACCACCCCGAAGCACCATCGAAAATCCCTTCGCTGACCGTCACCGCCCTTGCTCCTCAACCATCGCACCGTAAGTTATGTTTTGTAAAACCCGTTATCTTATTGACTTGCTTTTCATGATTTCAAGAAGAAGGAGGAAAGGAGACACAAAAAGAGGAAGAGATGCGGATAAACTAACGAGAAAGCAAGCAGAAGAGAATGAAGAGCAGTGGTGCGGCGAGGGTTGGAGAGTACGAGAGACGGAGAGATTTAGGATTCTGGGGATTTCGTTTGATTTTGTATATCTTGTAATCATGTATTGCGCACACACCACACACTATCGTGCATCGTCGCTCGAGGCCATCCGATCTCCAACGGATCTCGATCATACGCCTCATGTTGCGCATGCCCACCATAAGCCACACACACACAATCGCTCTGCCCCTCCCTAATTCTCTCTTTACCTCTTAATCTCTCTGGTAATCGCTTTTAATCAACCAATTAACCCGTCATTAACCCTTTTTTATTAAACTAATAGTAAATCCTTTAGTAATCAGTTTTTTAAAGAAATAATAAGAATCTTTCAATTAATCATTAACCAGTTTCTATTAAAACAGACCACCCTTTATTAGTAGGTTTATATTTCCAACTATCTTAGTAATTATCTAGATAACCATTTTTTCTAAGTAATTATCTCATCTCATTAACTTAATAACTTTTTTAGAAAAATAAGCATAAACAATTTGTTCACATTTCTAAATAATAAAAGAGGACCTATTTTCTCTAATTTAAAATGGTTTGTATTTTATTCTATTTGTTAAATTAAAAGCTTTTATATATTAAAAAAGAAACTATTTTCTCAATTAAATTAAATTTTAATAATAACCACCTTTTTATTTTAATAAAATACAATATAAAAAACCCTCTCACCCTTTTTATTTAAATTTACTAAATGAAATTTAATTAACTTGTCACATAAAACTTTTACTAAAAATCTAATTAACTTATAACCTAGCTTAATTTTACAAAAAACTAATACAACTCTTTTCTTTCTTAAGATCAAACTCGCTTAAAATCAATCGTAATTAATTCAACATTTTCCTGATAACTCTTCTCATAAAAGAACAATCTCCCATCAACTCAATTAATCGTGCATGCTTGCGCCCCTCTTCCATTTCGCACATTCACAATTCACACACTTTAGCGCTTTCATGCGTTTATGTATGGATTTATTTATCTGCATTTATCTTTTGCAATTTATCTTTACCGCAATATATTTTATCACATTACATAAGCGTCCAAAGGAAGAACCTGCGCATAACCTAAACAATTGTGCGTATGCATCTTATTTGCATCATACTCCCCTTTGATCCTTGATCTCATTCAAGACGATCTTCTAAGTTTAGATCCTACCCCATAAGGAGGACCTTTTATCTTTACAACTTAGACAAACACAATTCAACTCAATCAAGCTATTCAAACACGTTAGAGAATAGGATGTTAATCATCTTAAGTGGGATAAAACTTCTACCCCATAACAATACAATCAATTTTCCTACAAAGTTGTAGTGGTCAAATCAAGTAATTTCCCTTAAAATGACAACTCATATTTTCTCATAAAATCAATCAATCAACTACCTTTATCCCGTAGGAACTTTGACCACAGTCAAAGAACTCCTCAAAACCTTTAGGGGAACTGCAGATACTCTGATTCCACTCCTGTAAGGATATGTAGGCATAAGATGCGATATCTTATCGAGTATACTTAGAAATAAACCCCTAGGTCTTTCAAACTTAAGCAGATAACCATTAGTAATAAACAACATAAAACAAGAGGTTCCTGAGAGTACTACAGAAACTTAGGATGCTAGCACCTTCCCTAAGTTTAACCAACCCCCAAACCTAAAACTCTCTAGCTTGCATTTGCATTGCATTGTGGGTATTTCGATCTTTTTCCCTTCCTTTGGACAAATCAAAGTTCGGTTGCAAATGGATTAAGATTCAAGCTCATCAATAGCTTGTTATCAAAATTTCACCGTGACAGAAATGGCGACTTCACTGGGGAATCCTTTAGTGGGTTTCCCTAACTTGCTTTTTATGTTTGTTTACATTTGCTTATATTTGCTTAATTGTTTACATGTATACTTGTTTGTTTATTGCCTTTGGGTTGATACTCTTGAGTGGTGAGACAAATTCCTACACCCGGACTTGAGTGAACTTAAGATAGGATAGTGATATGTTTGACGAGGCTTATAGGGGGTTGAATCCTAACCAAGATGACTTGAAAATCATGCTCAATTGAGGCCCTCTCGAAAGCTGTACTGTTGAACGAGTTTTAATCGTGAAAACATACACTGTTTTCGATATTGGAGCCTATGATATTGGGGACTGTAGTTACCTTAACCCCATTTTGGCCTTTATTAGGATGTAGTGCGGGACTATGAGGGAGTACTCCCGAAATAGTGCCACGTGATGCTACACTCAAAAGAGGTTCTCTTGAGAATATTATTAACCACTAAGTAGTTGGGAAGTTGATAATATCTGAAAGATGGACTAATGACTTTGGGAACCTTCTTAGAACCTTGTCCTGCATGTACAACCAACCTTTATTCGACATCCTTTGGGAATGGGTATACCCTTTGGCTCCATGCTCGTTGCAAACCTAGGGTCTCCCTTGTTTGTTTATGTCTCTATGTGCTTACCTGTGTTTGTTGCATCTATAAAGCAGCATATTGCATTGGTTTCATGGAATCCCAAGTTTTATTTATAAACATTACAGAACCATAGGGATTACAAAAAAAAATATTTTGAAATATTCTTTTAAGAGTCCTAACCTGGATGACCTAAGGAATTTAGAAGCTCCCGTCGAAGATCAGTAGAAGTTCAAAAGATTTTCATCAATATTGAAGATCCAAATAAACAAGGGATTCCCTCCTTATTTCCCAGCAAAGAAAAGAAGAGAGATGGAGGATTTATTTTCCTCTATCAAAATACTCCTTAGAAGCTGATCGTGAACAACTTATATTCAAGAAAGTCCAGATTGAAGAGCAAATCAACAAGCACAATGAAGGATTTCCTTAGGACTTTATTAGCTTTTATTTAGCTATTGGGTCAGGACTCTTATGAGAATGTTTATTTGTAATCGATATCAAAAAAATAATAAACGAGTTTTCTTTGGGTACTCTATGACGTTTATAAATACTTGAGTTCCATGAAACCTTTCGTTTTGCATTCTTGCATTTGCATTTTGCATTTTTGCATCGGCATAGCATCGCTTGCATTCCCGGGTCTCACTCTTGCTTCATCTTCACAGACAAGCTGAATCACCAGTACAACACTTGAGTCAGTCGACGCCAAAAGATGGATCAATTGGACAAGAGAACAAGGTGCTTCGTGATGAGGTTGCAATTATGAAAGAAAACTTGGAGAGATTAAATGGTTTAGTTGAAGCTCTGTCCAACCAGCCTGCGCTTAACAATCAGGATGTTCGAAGGACTGTTATCTCCAAAGTTGTGTCAGCACCGATCCAGTGGTGCCTACTGTTGCTGAAGTGACCTACAGCATGCCTCCAGGTTTCCCATGGGGGATGCCTCCTTATTTCACTCTGGCCGGTTATCGTCCACCTGTTCCTAAGGTCTCTGCCAGGACCACTGTTCAATCCATTCCTACAACTACTGTTGTAATAGCTGCGGCACCTCCGCGTGTGAATGTTACTCCGTATGTTTTAGACGATCTAATTCTCCATAGGACACCCCGCGAAACTGTGGGTTTTGAAGAAAGGATAGATGGATTTCAAGACAAGTTTTCCGAAATCCAGAAAGAATTGAAAGCCCTTCGTGGGAAGGAACTGTTCGGCAAAAGTGCTTCTGACTTATGTTTGGTCCCAAACGTCAAGGTTCCGCCGAAGTTTAAGGTCCCTGATTTTGAGAAGTACAAAGGAAATACCTGTCCTCAGAGTCATCTCATCATGTATGCCCGGAAGATGTCTGCCCAAACTGACAATGATCAATTGCTCATTCATTATTTCCAAGACAGTCTAACAGGCACTGCGCTCAGGTGGTATATGAGATTAGATAGTGCGAAGATTCGAACTTTCAATGATCTGGGTGGAGCCTTCATCAAACAATAAAAATATAACGTGGACATGGCTCCCGGCCGTGATCAATTGAGGGCCATGGCTCAGAAAGACGAAGAGAATTTCAAGGAATATGCTCAGTGTTGGCGCGAGTTAGCCACCCAAGTCATACCGCCATTAGAAGAAAAGGAAATGACCAAATTTTTATGAAGACTCTCGGTCCATTCTTTTATGAAAAAATGGTAGCAAGTGCACCCAGTGACTTCACCGAAATGGTAAACATGGGAATGCGCTTGGAAGAAGGGGTTTGTGAAGGAAGATTAGTCAAGGAAGGGAGTGCTCCCAATAATGCTCAAAAATTTGGGAGTGGTTTTGTGAAAAAGAGAGAACACGAGGTAAGTGTTGTACAGCAGGGACGATCCAAGAGAGGGTATCCACCATCACATCAGGTTGTTGCGGTATCGCCTGTGTTCAACGCTCCGGTTTATCAGCCACAACATCAACAAAATCAACAAAATCAGCCATTCAACGATCAGAGTCGTGTACACTGAAAAATAGGCTTTGATCTCATCCCGATGACATATGTCGACTTGTTCCCATCTTTGATTCAAAAAGGTCACATCCAGACGAGAGCTCCACCTAAGGTACCCAAGAAACTTCTGTATTGGTACAAAGCTGACAAATTTTGCCCATACCATCAAGGTGATCCAGGCCACGATATTGAGAACTGTTACGGTTTGAAAGAAGACGTTCAAAAGTTGGTTAAGTGCGGAATATTATCCTTTAAGGATTCCATTCCTAATATGCAAGATAATCCCCTACCTCAGCATGGTTCATCCTCCGCGAACATGATCGAAGGTTATTTGGGAAGCTCATATCAATATAGCACCTGAAGATGAATCTGAGGGCGACGTATCAGACGATTCTGCAAGCCTCTCCATTCCGTACAAAGGCGTAATAAAATCCAAGAGAAGGGTGTCTGGCTTTTCACTTTGTGTGTTTCATTTCTTTGGTTAAAAGCATAATTGGCATGTAAGAACTTGTTATTTTGAATAAGTAATGCAATAAATGTTTGTCTTGAAGAACTCCATTCCTATTCACTCATAAAAATCATTTTCATAAACTACAATGTCAATGCTACCCATAGGATGGGAAGGAGGATGACGAGGTAAAATGCAGGATCTCTCATTGCATGCTTTTGAATAAAAACCCTACTGA